>CAWUFW010002457.1:1800000-2209780 GCA_963921515.1 Calotriton arnoldi | reverse complement strand
GGCCACGCCCCTTTTAATGTTTAATCTTTTGACTGTAAATATCTATTGCATATGAATTATCACTTTTGGAACTGAAATAAGTGTGTTTAGAGGCATTTTTCTGACCGAAATAGGTCAAAATAGAAGCTTCTGAGTAGGAGGAAAAGTCTGTAAAAATGGCAATTTTGGTCACTGGGAGGCTTTAAAAAGTGGTTATTCAACATGAGGCACGATCCAATTGACATTTTGAATCATTTTTTGTAAAGTCCAAAATATCAATTTTCTGATGAAAAACGATGACCCAGGACCTGTCGAACTTTCTCCAGATGGTCAGTAATGGTGATTTATTAATGTTTAATCTTTTGTTTGTAAATAAC
The DNA here is from genome assembly GCA_963921515.1 of Calotriton arnoldi. Classification (NCBI taxonomy): domain Eukaryota; kingdom Metazoa; phylum Chordata; class Amphibia; order Caudata; family Salamandridae; genus Calotriton; species Calotriton arnoldi. Next base: position 2,209,424 of record CAWUFW010002457.1, on the reverse strand, counting down.
TATTGCATGTGAATTATCACTTTTGGAACTAAAATAAGTGTGTTTAGAGTTATTTTCCTGCCGGAAATACGTCAAAAAAGAAGCTTCTGAGTAGGAGGAAAAGTCTGTAAAAATGGCAATTCTGGTCACTGTGAGGCTTTAAAAAGTGGTTATTCAAAATGAGACACGATCCAATTGACATTTTGAATCATTTTTTGTAGCGTCCCAAAAAATCAATTTTCTGATGAAAAACGATCACCCCGGACCAGTCGAACTTTCTCCAGATGGTCAGTAATTGTGATTTTTTAATGTTTAATCTTTTGACTGTAGATGACTATTGCATGTGAATTATAACTTTTGGAACTAAAATAAGTGTGTTTAGAGTCATTTTCCTGCCCAAAATTGGTCAAAATAGAAGCTTCTGAGAAGGAGGAAAAGTCTGTAAAAATGGCAATTTTGGTCACTGTGAGGCTTTAAAAAGTGGTTATTCAACATGAGGCATGATCCAATTTTAATGTTTAATCTTTTGACTGTAAATAACTATTGATATGAATTATCACTTTTGGAACTAAAATGAGTGTTTTTAGAGTCATTTTGCTGCCCGAAATCGGTCAAAATTGCAGCTTCTGAGTAGGAGGAAAAGTCTGTAAAAATGGCAATTTTGGTCACTGTGAGGCTTTAAAAAGTGGTTATTCAACATGAGGCATGATCCAATTTTAATGTTTAATCTTTTGACTGTATATAACTATTGCATATGAATTATCACTTTTGGAACTAAAATAAATGTGTTTAGAGTCATTTTCCTGCCCGAAATAAGTCAAAATAGAAGCTTCTGAGTAGGAGGAAAAGTCTGTAAAAATGGCAATTTTGGTCACTGTGAGGCTTTGAAAAGTGGTTATTCTACATGAGGCACTATCCAATTGACATTTTGAATAATTTTTTGTACAGTCCAAAACATCTATTTTCTGATGAAAAACGATCACCCCGAACCAGTCGAACTTTCTCCAGATGGTCAGTAAGGGTGATTTTTTAATGTTTAATCTTTTGACTGTAAATAACTATTTCATATGAATTAACACTTTTGGAACTAAAATAAGTGTGTTAAGAGTCATTTTCTTGCCCGAAATAGGTCAAAATAGAAGCTTTTGAGTAGGAGGAAAAGTCTGTAAAAATGGCAATTTTGGTCCCTGTGAGGCTTTAAAAATTGGTTATTCAACATGAGGCACGATCCAATTGACATTTTAAATCATTTTTTGTAGCGTCCAAAAAAAATCAATTTTCTGATGAAAAACGATGACCCTGAACCTGTCGAACTTTATCCAGATGGTCAGTAATGATGATTTTTTAATGTTTAATCTATTGACTGCAAATGACTATTGCATGTGAATTATAACTTTTGGGACTAAAATAAGTGTGTTTAGAGTCATTTTCCTGCCCAAAATTGGTCAAAATAGAAGCTTCTGAGTAGGACGAAAAGTCTTTAAAAATGGCAATTTTGGTCCCTGTGAGGCTTTAAAAATTGGTTATTCAACATGAGGCACGATCCAATTGACATTTTAAATCATTTTTTGTAGCGTCCAAAAAAAATCAATTTTCTGATGAAAAACGATGACCCTGAACCTGTCGAACTTTCTCCAGATGGTCAGTAATGGTGATTTTTTAATGTTCAGTATTTTGACTGTAAATTACTATTGCATGTGAATTATAACTTTTGGAACTACTATAAGTGTGTTTAGTGTCATTTTCCTGCCCAAAATTGGTAAAAATAGAAACTTCTGAGTAGGAGGAAAGGCCTGTAAAAATGGTAATTTTGGTCACTGTGAGGCTTTAAAAAGTGGTTTTCAAAATGAGGCACGATTCAATTGACATTTTGAATCATTTTTTGTACAGTCCAAAAAATCAATTTTCTGATGAAAAGCGATGACCCTGAACCTGTCGAACTTTCTCCAGATGGTCAGTAATTGTGATTTTTTTAATGTTTAATCTTTTGACTGTAGATGACTATTGATATGAATTATCACTTTTGGAACTAAAATGAGTGTTTTTAGAGTCATTTTGCTGCCCGAAATCGGTCAAAATTGCAGCTTCTGAGTAGGAGGAAGTCTGTAAAAATGGCAATTTTGGTCACTGTGAGGCTTTAAAAAGTGGTTATTCAACATGAGGCATGATCCAATTATAATGTTTAATCTTTTGACTGTATATAACTATTGCATATGAATTATCACTTTTGGAACTAAAATAAATGTGTTTAGAGTCATTTTCCTGCCCGAAATAAGTCAAAATAGAAGCTTCTGAGTAGGAGGAAAAGTCTGTAAAAATGGCAATTTTGGTCACTGTGAGGCTTTAAAAAGTGGTTATTCAACATGAGGCACGATCCAATTGACATTTTGAATAATTTTTTGTACAGTCCAAAAAATCTATTTTCTGATGAAAAACGATAACCCCGGACCTGTCGAACCTTCTCCAGATGGTCAGTAAGGGTGATTTTTTAATGTTTAATCTTTTGACTGTAAATAACTATTTCATATGAATTAACACTTTTGGAACTAAAATAAGTGTGTTAAGAGTCATTTTCCTCCCGAAATAGGTCAAAATAGAAGCTTTTGAGTAGGAGGAATAGTCTGTAAAAATGGCAATTTTGGTCGCTGTGAGACTTTAAAAAGTGGTTATTCAACATGAGGCATGGTCAAATTTTAATGTTTAATATTTTGACTGTAAATAACTATTGCATATGAATTATCACTTTTGGAACTAAAATAGAGGTTTTTAGAGTCATTTTCCTGCCCAAAATCGATCAAAATAGAAGCTTCTGAGTACGAGGAAAAGTCTGTAAAAATGGCAATTTTGGTCACTGTGAGGCTTTAAAAATTGGTTATTCAACATGAGGCACAATCCAATTGACATTTTGAATCATTTTTTGTACAGTCCAAAAAAAATCAATTTTCTGATGAAAAACGATGACCCCGACCTGTCGACCTTTATCCAGATGGTCAGTAAGGGTGATTTTTTAATGTTTAATCTTTTGACTGTAAATGACTATTGCATGTGAATTACAACTTTTGGAACTAAAATAAGTGTGTTTAGTGTCATTTTCCTGCCCGAAATAGGTCAAAATAGAAGCTTTTGAGTAGGAGGAATAGTCTGTAAAAATGGCAATTTTGGTCGCTGTGAGACTTTAAAAAGTGGTTATTCAACATGAGGCATGGTCCAATTTTAATGTTTAATATTTTGACTGTAAATAACTATTGCATATGAATTATCACTTTTGGAACTAAAATAGAGGTTTTAGAGTCATTTTCCTGCCCAAAATCGGTCAAAATAGAAGCTTCTGAGTAGGAGGAAAAGACTGTATAAATTGCAATTTTGGTCACTGTGAGGCTTTAAAAAGTGGTTATTCAACACGAAGCACGATCCAATTTACATTTTGAATCATTTTTTGTACAGTCCAAAAAATCTATTTTCTGATGAAAAACGATGACCCCCGGACCTGTCGAAATTTCTCCAGATGGTCAGTAATGGTGATTTTTTAATGTTTAATCTTTTGACTGTAAATAACAATTGCAATGAATTATCACTTTTGGAACTAAAATAAGTGTGTTTAGAGTTATTTTCCTGCCCGAAATACTTCAAAAAAGAAGCTTCTGAGTAGGAGGAAAAGTCTGTAAAAATGGCAATTTTGGTCACTGTGAGGCTTTAAAAAGTGGTTTTCAAAATGAAGCACGATCCAATTCACATTTTGAATCATTTTTTGTACAGTCCAAAAATCTATTTTCTGATGAAAAACGATGACCCCCGGACCTGTCGAAATTTCTCCAGATGGTCAGTAATGGTGATTTTTTAATGTTTAATCTCTTGACTGTAAATAACAATTGCAATGAATTATCACTTTTGGAAATAAAATAAGTGTGTTTAGAGTTATTTTCCTGCCCGAAATACGTCAAAAAGAAGCTTCTGAGTAGGAGGAAAAGTCTGTAAAAATGGCAATTTTGGTCACTGTGAGGCTTTAAAAAGTGGTTATTCAAAATGAGGCACGATCCAATTCACATTTTGAATCATTTTTTGTAGCGTCCCAAAAATCAATTTTCTGATGAAAAACGATGACCCAGACCAGTCGAACTTTCTCCAGATGGTCAGTAATTGTGATTTTTTTTAATGTTTAATCTTTTGACTGTAGATGACTATTGCATGTGAATTATAACTTTTGGAACAAAAATAAGTGTATTTAGAGTCATTTTCCTGCCCAAAATTGGTCAAAATAGAAGCTTCTGAGAAGGAGGAAAAGTCTGTAGAAATGGCAATTTTGGTCACTGTGAGGCTTTAAAAAGTGGTTATTCAACATGAGGCATGATCCAATTTTAATGTTTAATCTTTTGACTGTATATAACTATTGCATATGCATTATCACTTTTGGAACTAAAATAAATGTGTTTTGAGTCATTTTCCTACCCGAAATAAGTCAAAATAGAAGCTTCTGAGTAGGAGGAAAAGTCTGTAAAAATGGCAATTTTGGTCACTGTGAGGCTTTGAAAAGTGGTTATTCAACATGAGGCACGATCCAATTGAAATTTTGAATAATTTTTTGTGCAGTCCAAAAAATCAATTTTCTGATGAAAAACAATGACCCCGGACCTGTCGAAAATTCTCCAGATGGTCAATAATAGTGATTTTTTAATGTTTAATCTTTTGACTGTAGATTAATATTGCATGTGAATTATAACTTTTGGAACTAAAATAAGTGTGTTTAGAGTCATTTATCTTCCCAAAATAGGTCAAAATAGGAGCTTTTGAGTAGGAGGAAAGGTCTGTAAATATGGCAATTTTGGTCACTGTGAGGCTTTAAAAAGTGGTTATTCAACATGAGGCACGATCCAACTGACATTTTGAATCATTCTTTGAACAGTCCATAAAATCTATTTTCTGATGAAAAACGATGACCCCGGACCTGTCCAACTCTCTCCAGATGGTCACTAATGGTGATTTTTTAATGTTTAATGTTTTAACTGTAAATAACTATTGCATATGAATTATCACTTTTGGAACTAAAAACAGGGGCCGATTCTGATGCGGGTTGGAAAAGCTTCCCGACCGAATCGGTTGGGAAATGGTGTCTGACCCTCTCGGATCGGGAAAGTCCGACCGGCGGAGTAGGATGCATCCGGATGCCTCCAGATACGATTTGGTTGAACTCCCATTGACTTCAATGGGAACATTTGTTCCTAACCGCATCAGAATTGGGCCCTCGGTCGGGAAGACACGTTCCCGATCCGATTTGGAAGGAGCAAATGCCGTTAGGAGGCCTTCCTAACCGCATCAGAATCAGGCCATCGGTCGGGAAGCTTTTCCAACCCGCATCAGAATCGGGCCCTAAGTGTGTTTAGAGTCATTTTCCTGCCCGAAATCGGTCAAAATGGAAGCTTCTGAGTAGGAGGAAAAGTCTGTAAAAATGGCAATTTTGGTCACTGTGAGGCTTTAAAAAGTGGTTATTCAAAATGAGGCACAATCCAATTGACATTTGGAATCTTTTTTTTTAGTGTCCCAAAAAATCAATTTTCTGATGAAAAACGATGACCCCGGACCAGTCGAACTTTCTCCAGATGGTCAGTAATGGTGATATTTTAATGTTTAATCTTTTGACTATTGCATGTGAATTATAACTTTTGGATCTAAAATAAGTGTGTTTAGAGTCATTTTCCTGCCCAAAATTGGTCAAAACAGAAACCTCTGAGTTGGAGGAAAAGTCTGTAAAAATGGCAATATTGGTCACTGTGAGGCTTTAAAAAGTGGTTATTCAACATCAGGCACTATCCAATTGACATTTTGAATAATTTTTTGTACAGTCCAAAAAATCAATTTTCTGATGAAAAACAATGACCCCGGACCTGTCGAACTTTCTCCAGATGGTCAATAATAGTGATTTTTTAATGTTTAATCTTTTGACTGTAAATAAATATTGCATATGAATTATAACTTTTGGAACTAAAATAAGTGTGTTTAGAGTCATTTTCCTGCCCAAAATTTGTCAAAATAGAAACTTATGAGTAGGAGGAAAAGCCTGTAAAAATGGCAATTTTGGTCACTGTGAGGCTTTTAAAAGTGGTTATTCAACATGAGGCACGATCCAATTGACATTTTGAATCATTTTTTGTACAGTCCAAAAAAACAATTTCTGAGGGAAAAGCGATGACCCCCAACCTGTCGAACTTTCTCCAGATGGTCAGTAATGGGGATTTTTTAATGTTTAATCTATTGACTGTAAATTACTATTGCATGTGAATTATAACTTTTGGAACTAAAATAAGTGTGTTTAATGTCATTTTCCTGGCCAAGATTGGTAAAAATAGAAACTTCTGAGTAGGAGGAAAAGCATGTAAAAATGGCAATTGTGGTCACTGTGAGGCTTTAAAAAGTGTTTATTCAACATGAGGCACGATAAAATTACATTTTGAATAATTTTTTGTACAGTCCAAAAAATCTATTTTCTGATGAAAAACGATGACCCCTGACCTGTCCAACTCTCTCCAGATGGTCACTAATGGTGATTTTTTAATGTTTAGTGTTTTAACTGTAAATAACTTTTGCATATGAATTATCACTTTTGGAACTAAAATAAGTGTGTTTAGAGTTATTTCCTTGCCAGAAATACGTCAAAAAGAAGCTTCTGAGTAGGAGGAAAAGTCTGTAAAAATGGCAATTTTGGTCACTGTGAGGCTTTAAAAAGTGGTTTTCAAAATGAGGCACGATTCAATTGACATTTTGAATCATTTTTTGTACAGTCCAAAATAACAATTTTCTGATGAAAAGCGATGACCCTGAACCTGTTGAACTTTCTCCAGATGGTCAGTAATGGTGATTTTTTAATGTTTAATCTTTTGACTGTAAATAACAATTGCAATGAATTATCACTTTTGGAAATAAAATAAGTGTGTTTAGAGTTATTTTCCTGTCCGAAATACGTCAAAAAGAAGCTTCTGAGTAGGAGGAAAAGTCTGTAAAAATGGCAATTTTGGTCACTGTGAGGCTTTAAAAAGTGGTTATTCAAAATGAGGCACGATCCAATTCACATTTTGAATCATTTTTTCTGGCGTCCCAAAAAATCAATTTTCTGATGAAAAACAATGACCCAGACCAGTCGAACTTTCTCCAGATGGTCAGTAATTGTGATTTTTTTAATGTTTAATCTTTTGACTGTAGATGACTATTGATATGAATGATCACTTTTGGAACTAAAATGAGTGTTTTTAGAGTCATTTTGCTGCCCGAAATCGGTCAAAATTGCAGCTTCTGAGTAGGAGGAAAAGTCTGTAAAAATGGCAATTTTGGTCACTGTGAGGCTTTAAAAAGTGGTTATTCAAAATGAGGCATGATCCAATTATAATGTTTAATCTTTTGACTGTATATAACTATTGCATATGAATTATCACTTTTGGAACTAAAATAAATGTGTTTAGAGTCATTTTCCTGCCCGAAATAAGTCAAAATAGAAGCTTCTGAGTAGGAGGAAAAGTCTGTAAAAATGGCAATTTTGGTCACTGTGAGGCTTTAAAAAGTGGTTATTCAACATGAGGCACGATCCAATTGACATTTTGAATAATTTTTTGTACAGTCCAAAACATTTATTTTCTGATGAAAAACAATGACCCCGGACCTGTCGAACTTTCTCCAGATGGTCAGTAAGGGTGATTTTTTAATGTTTAATCTTTTGACTGTAAATAACTATTTCATATGAATTAACACTTTTGGAACTAAAATAAGTGTGTTTAGAGTCATTTTCCTGCCCAAAATTGGCCAAAATAGAAGCTTCTGAGTAGAAGGAAAAGTCTGTAAAAATGGCAATTTTGGTCCCTGTGAGGCTTTAAAAAGTGGTTATTTAACATGAGGCACGATCCAATTGAGATTTTAAATCATTTTTTGCGAGTCCAAAAAAATCAATTTTCTGATGAAAAACGATGACCCCGACCTGTCGACCTTTATCCAGATGGTCAGTAAGGGTGATTTTTTTAATGTTTAATCTTTTGACTGTAAATGACTATTGCATGTGAATTACAACTTTTGGAACTAAAATAAGTGTGTTTAGAGTCATTTTCCTGCCCAAAATTGGCCAAAATAGAAGCTTCTGAGTAGAAGGAAAAGTCTGTAAAAATGGCAATTTTGGTCACTGTGAGGCTTTAAAAAGTGGTTACTCAACATGAGGCACGATCCAATTGCCATTTGGAATCATTTTTTGTACAGTCCAAAAAAACAATTTTCTGAGGAAAAGCGATGACCCTGAACCTGTCAAACTTTCTCCAGATGGTCAGTAATGGTGATTTTTTTAATGTTTAATCTTTTGACTGTAAATTACTATTGCATGTGAATTATAACTTTTGGAACTAAAATAAGTGTGTTTAGTGTCATTTTCCTGCCCAAAATTGGTAAAAATAGAAACTTCTGAGTAGGAGGAAAAGACTGTATAAATGGCAATTTTGGTCACTGTGAGGCTTTAAAAAGTGGTTATTCAACATGAAGCACGATCCAATTTACATTTTGAATCATTTTTTGTACAGTCCAAAAAATCAATTATCTGATGAAAAACGATGACTGCGGACCAGTCAAAATTTCTCCAGATGGTCAGTAATGGTGATTTTTTAATGTTTAATCTTTTGACTGTAAATAACAATTGCAATGAATTATCACTTTTGGAACTAAAATAAGTGTGTTTAGAGTTATTTTCCTGCCCGAAATACTTCAAAAAGAAGCTTCTGAGTAGGAGGAAAAGTCTGTAAAAATGGCAATTTTGGTCACTGTGAGGCTTTAAAAAGTGGTTTTCAAAATGAAGCACGATCCAATTCACATTTTGAATCATTTTTTGTAACGTCCCAAAAATCAATTTTCTGATGAAAAACGATGACCCAGACCAGTCGAACTTTCTCCAGATGGTCAGTAATTGTGATTTTTTTAATGTTTAATCTTTTGACTGTAGATGACTATTGCATGTGAATTATAACTTTTGGAACAAAAATAAGTGTGTTTAGAGTCATTTTCCTGCCCAAAATTGGTCAAAATAGAAGCTTCTGAGAAGGAGGAAAAGTCTGTAGAAATGGCAATTTTGGTCACTGTGAGGCTTTAAAAAGTGGTTATTCAACATGAGGCATGATCCAATTTTAATGTTTAATCTTTTGACTGTAAATAACTATTGATATGAATTATCACTTTTGGAACTAAAATGAGTGTTTTTAGAGTCATTTTGCTGCCCGAAATCGGTCAAAATTGCAGCTTCTGAGTAGGAGGAAAAGTCTGTAAAAATGGCAATTTTGGTCACTGTGAGGCTTTAAAAAGTGGTTATTCAACATGAGGCATGATCCAATTTTAATGTATAATCTTTTGACTGTATATAACTATTGCATATGAATTATCACTTTTGGAACTAAAATGAGTGTGTTTAGAATCATTTTCCTGCCCGAAATAAGTCAAAATTGCAGCTTCTGAGTAGGAGGAAAAGTCTGTAAAAATGGCAATTTTGGTCACTGTGAGGCTTTAAAAAGTGGTTATTCAACATGAGGCACGATCCAATTTACATTTTGAATCATTTTTTGTACAGTCCAAAAAAATAAATTTTCTGATGAAAAGCGATGACCCTGAACCTGTTGAACTTTCTCCAGATGGTCAGTAATGGTGATTTTTTAATGTTTAATCTTTTGACTGTAAATAACAATTGCAATGAATTATCACTTTTGGAAATAAAATAAGTGTGTTTAGAGTTATTTTCCTGCCCGAAATACTTCAAAAAAGAAGCTTCTGAGTAGGAGGAAAAGTCTGTAAAAATGGCAATTTTTGGTCACTGTGAGGCTTTAAAAAGTGGTTTTCAAAATGAGGCACGATTCAATTGACATTTTGAATAATTTTTTGTACAGTCCAAAAAAATAATTTTCTGATGAAAAGCGATGACCCTGAACCTGTTGAACTTTCTCCAGATGGTCAGTAATGGTGATTTTTTAATGTTTAATCTTTTGACTGTAAATAACAATTGCAATGAATTATCACTTTTGGAAATAAAATAAGTGTGTTTAGAGTTATTTTCCTGCCCGAAATATGTCAAAAAAGAAGCTTCTGAGTAGGAGGAAAAGTCTGTAAAAATGGCAATTTTGGTCACTGTGAGGCTTTAAAAAGTGGTTATTCAAAATGAGGCACGATCCAATTCACATTTTGAATCATTTTTTGTAGCGTCCCAAAAATCAATTTTCTGATGAAAAACGATGACCCAGACCAGTCGAACTTTCTCCAGATGGTCAGTAATTGTGATTTTTTTTAATGTTTAATCTTTTGACTGTAGATGACTATTGCATGTGAATTATAACTTTTGGAACAAAAATAAGTGTGTTTAGAGTCATTTTCCTGCCCAAAATTGGTCAAAATATAAGCTTCTGAGAAGGAGGAAAAGTCTGTAGAAATGGCAATTTTGGTCACTGTGAGGCTTTAAAAAGTGGTTATTCAACATGAGGCATGATCCAATTTTAATGTTTAATCTTTTGACTGTAAATAACTATTGATATGAATTATCACTTTTGGAACTAAAATGAGTGTTTTTAGAGTCATTTTGCTGCCCGAAATCGGTCAAAATTGTAGCTTCTGAGTAGGAGGAAAAGTCTGTAAAAATGGCAATTTTGGTCACTGTGAGGCTTTAAAAAGTGGTTATTCAACATGAGGCATGATCCAATTTTAATGTTTAATCTTTTGACTGTAAATAACAATTGCAATGAATTATCACTTTTGGAAATAAAATAAGTGTGTTTAGAGTTATTTTCCTGCCCGAAATACTTTAAAAAGAAGCTTCTGAGTAGGAGGAAAAGTCTGTAAAAATGGCAATTTTGGTCACTGTGAGGCTTTAAAAAGTGGTTTTCAAAATGAGGCACGATTCAATTGACATTTTGAATCATTTTTTGTACAGTCCAAAAAATAATTTTCTGATGAAAAGCGATGACCCTGAACCTGTTGAACTTTCTCCAGATGGTCAGTAATGGTGATTTTTTAATGTTTAATCTTTTGACTGTAAATAACAATTGCAATGAATTATCACTTTTGGAAATAAAATAAGTGTGTTTAGAGTTATTTTCCTGCCCGAAATACGACAAAAAGAAGCTTCAGAGTAGGAGGAAAAGTTTGTAAAAATGGCAATTTTGGTCACTGTGAGGCTTTAAAAAGTGGTTTTCAAAATGAGGCACGATCCAATTGACATTTTGAATAATTTTTTGTACAGTCCAAAACATTTATTTACTGATGAAAAACGATAACCCCGGACCTGTCGAACTTTCTCCAGCTGGTCAGTAAGGGTGATTTTTTAATGTTTAATCTTTTGACTGTAAATAACTATTTCATATGAATTAACACTTTTGGAACTAAAATAAGTGTGTTAAGAGTCATTTTCCTGCCCGAAATAGGTCAAAATAGAAGCTTTTGAGTAGGAGGAATAGTCTGTAAAATGGCAATTTTGGTCGCTGTGAGACTTTAAAAAGTGGTTATTCAACATGAGGCATGGTCCAATTTTAATGTTTAATATTTTGACTGTAAATAACTATTGCATATGAATTATCACTTTTGGAACTAAAATAGAGGTTTTTAGAGTCATTTTCCTGCCCAAAATCGGTCAAAATAGAAGCTTCTGAGTAGGAGGAAAAGTCTGTAAAAATGGCAATTTTGGTCCCTGTGAGGCTTTAAAAATTGGTTATTCAACATGAGGCACGATCCAATTGACATTTTAAATCATTTTTTATAGAGTCCCAAAAAAATCAATTTTCTGATGAAAAACGATGACCCCGACCTGTCGACCTTTATCCAGATGGTCAGTAAGGGTGATTTTTTAATGTTTAATCTTTTGACTGTAAATGACTATTGCATGTGAATTACAACTTTTGGAACTAAAATAAGTGTGTTTAGAGTCATTTTCCTGCCCAAAATTGGCCAAAATAGAAGCTTCTGAGTAGAAGGAAAAGTCTGTAAAAATGGCAATTTTGGTCACTGTGAGGCTTTAAAAAGTGGTTACTCAACATGAGGCACGATCCAATTGACATTTTGAATCATTTTTTGTACAGTCCAAAAAAACAATTTTCTGAGGCAAAGCGATGACCCTGAACCTGTCGAACTTTCTCCAGATGGTCAGTAATGGTGATTTTTTTAATGTTTAATCTTTTGACTGTAAATTACTATTGCATGTGAATTATAACTTTTGGAACTAAAATAAGTGTGTTTAGTGTAATTTTCCTGCCCAAAATTGGTAAAAATAGAAACTTCTGAGTAGGAGGAAAAGACTGTATAAATGGCAATTTTGGTCACTGTGAGGCTTTAAAAAGTGGTTTTCAAAATGAAGCACGATCCAATTCACATTTTGAATCATTTTTTGTAACGTCCCAAAAAATCAATTTTCTGATGAAAAACGATGACCCTGAACCTGTCGAACTTTCTCCAGATGGTCAGTAATTGTGATTTTTTTAATGTTTAATCTTTTGACTGTAGATGACTATTGCATGTGAATTATAACTTTTGGAACAAAAATAAGTGTGTTTAGAGTCATTTTCCTGCCCAAAATTGGTCAAAATAGAAGCTTCTGAGAAGGAGGAAAAGTCTGTAAAAATGGCAATTTTGGTCACTGTGAGGCTTTAAAAAGTGGTTATTCAACATGAGGCAAGATCCAATTTTAATGTATAATCTTTTGACTGTATATAACTATTGCATATGAATTATCACTTTTGGAACTAAAATGAGTGTGTTTAGAATCATTTTCCTGCCCGAAATAAGTCAAAATTGCAGCTTCTGAGTAGGAGGAAAAGTCTGTAAAAATGGCAATTTTGGTCACTGTGAAGCTTTAAAAAGTGGTTATTCAACATGAGGCACGATCCAATTTACATTTTGAATCATTTTTTGTACAGTCCAAAAAAATAATTTTCTGATGAAAAGCGATGACCCTGAACCTGTTGAACTTTCTCCAGATGGTCAGTAATGGTGATTTTTTAATGTTTAATCTTTTGACTGTAAATAACAATTGCAATGAATTATCACTTTTGGAAATAAAATAAGTGTGTTTAGAGTTATTTTCCTGCCCGAAATACGTCAAAAAGAAGCTTCTGAGTAGGAGGAAAAGTCTGTAAAAATGGCAATTTTGGTCACTGTGAGGCTTTAAAAAGTGGTTATTCAAAATGAGGCACGATCCAATTCACATTTTGAATCATTTTTTGTAGCGTCCCAAAAATCAATTTTCTGATGAAAAACGATGACCCAGACCAGTCGAACTATTGTGATTTTTTTTAATGTTTAATCTTTTGACTGTAGATGACTATTGCATGTGAATTATAACTTTTGGAACAAAAATAAGTGTGTTTAGAGTCATTTTCCTGCCCAAAATTGGTCAAAATATAAGCTTCTGAGAAGGAGGAAAAGTCTGTAGAAATGGCAATTTTGGTCACTGTGAGGCTTTAAAAAGTGGTTATTCAACATGAGGCATGATCCAATTTTAATGTTTAATCTTTTGATTGTAAGTAACTATTGATATGAATTATCACTTTTGGAACTAAAATGAGTGTTTTTAGAGTCATTTTGCTGTCCGAAATCGGTCAAAATTGCAGCTTCTGAGTAGGAGGAAAAGTCTGTAAAAATGGCAATTTTGGTCACTGTGAGGCTTTAAAAAGTGGTTATTCAACATGAGGCATGATCCAATTTTAATGTTTAATCTTTTGACTGTATATAACTATTGCATATGAATTATCACTTTTGGAACTAAAATAAATGTGTTTAGAGTCATTTTCCTGCCCGAAATAATTCAAAATAGAAGCTTCTGAGTAGGAGGAAAAGTCTGTAAAAATGCCAATTTTGGTCACTGTGAGGCTTTGAAAAGTGGTTATTCAACATGAGGCACGATCCAATTGACATTTTGAATAATTTTTTGTACAGTCCAAAACATCTATTTTCTGATGAAAAACGATAACCAGATGGTCAGTAAGGGTGATTTTTTAATGTTTAATCTTTTGACTGTAAATAACTATTTCATATGAATTATCACTTTTGGAACTAAAATAGAGGTTTTTAGAGTCATTTTCCTGCCCAAAATCGGTCAAAATAGAAGCTTCTGAGTAGGAGGAAAAGTCTGTAAAAATGGCAATTTTGGTCCCTGCGAGGCTTTAAAAAGTGGTTACTCAACATGAGGCACGATCCAATTGACATTTTGAATCATTTTTTGTACAGTCGAAAAAAACAATTTTCTGAGGAAAAGCGATGACCCTGAACCTGTCGAACTTTCTCCAGATGGTCAGTAATGGTGATTTTTTAATGTTTAATCTTTTGACTGTAAATGACTATTGCATGTGAATTACAACTTTTGGAACTAAAATAAGTGTGTTTAGAGTCATTTTCCTGCCCAAAATTGGTCAAAATAGAAGCTTCTGAGTAGAAGGAAAAGTCTGTAAAAATGGCAATTTTGGTCACTGTGAGGCTTTACAAAGTGGTTACTCAACATGAGGCACGATCCATTTGACATTTTGAATCATTTTTTGTACAGTCCAAAAAATCTTTTTCTGATGAAAAACGATGACCCCGGACCTGTCCAACTCTCTCCAGATGGTCACTAATGGTGATTTTTTAATGTTTAGTCTTTTGACTGTAAATAACTATTGCATGTGAATTATTACTTTTGGAACTAAAATAAGCGTGTTTAGAGTAATTTTCCTGCCCGAAATCAGTCAAAATAGAAACTTCTGTGTAGGAGGAAAAGTTGGTAAAAATGGCAATTTTGGTCGCTGTGAGACTTTAAAAAGTGGTTATTCAACATGAGGCATGGTCCAATTTTAATGTTTAATATTTTGACTGTAAATAACTATTGCATATGAATTATCACTTTTGGAACTAAAATAGAGGTTTTTAGAGTCATTTTCCTGCCCAAAATCGGTCAAAATAGAAGCTTCTGAGTAGGAGGAAAAGTCTGTAAAAATGGCAATTTTGGTCCCTGTGAGGCTTTAAAAATTGGTTATTCAACATGAGGCACGATCCAATTGACATTTTAAATCATTTTTTATAGAGTCCCAAAAAATCAATTTTCTGATGAAAAACGATGACCCCGACCTGTCGACCTTTATCCAGATGGTCAGTAAGGGTGATTTTTTAATGTTTAATCTTTTGACTGTAAATGACTATTGCATGTGAATTACAACTTTTGGAACTAAAATAAGTGTGTTTAGAGTCATTTTCCTGCCCAAAATTGGCCAAAATAGAAGCTTCTGAGTAGAAGGAAAAGTCTGTAAAAATGGCAATTTTGGTCACTGTGAGGCTTTAAAAAGTGGTTACTCAACATGAGGCACGATCCAATTGACATTTTGAATCATTTTTTGTACAGTCCAAAAAAACAATTTTCTGAGGAAAAGCGATGACCCTGAACCTGTCGAACTTTCTCCAGATGGTCAGTAATGGTGATTTTTTTAATGTTTAATCTTTTGACTGTAAATTACTATTGCATGTGAATTATAACTTTTGGAACTAAAATAAGTGTGTTTAGTGTAATTTTCCTGCCCAAAATTAGTGAAATAGAAACTTCTGAGTAGGAGGAAAAGAGTGTAAGAATGGCAATTTTGGTCAATGTGAGGCTTTAAAAAGTGGTTATTCAACATGAAGCACAATCCAATTGACATTTTGAATCATTTTTTGTACAGTCCAAAAAATCTATTTTCTGATGAAAATCGATGACCCCCGGACCTTTCGAAATTTCTCCAGATGGTCAGTAATGGTGATTTTTTAATGTTTAATCTTTTGACTGTAAATAACAATTGCAATGAATTATCACTTTTATAACTAAAATAAGTGTGTTTAGAGTTATTTTCCTGCCCGAAATACTTCAAAAAGAAGCTTCTGAGTAGGAGGAAAAGTCTGTAAAAATGGCAATTTTGGTCACTGTGAGGCTTTAAAAAGTGGTTTTCAAAATGAAGCACGATCCAATTCACATTTTGAATCATTTTTTGTAACGTCCCAAAAAATCAATTTTCTGATGAAAAACGATGACCCTGAACCTGTCGAACTTTCTCCAGATGGTCAGTAATTGTGATTTTTTTAATGTTTAATCTTTTGACTGTAGATGACTATTGCATGTGAATTATAACTTTTGGAACAAAAATAAGTGTGTTTAGAGTCATTTTCCTGCCCAAAATTGGTCAAAATAGAAGCTTCTGAGAAGGAGGAAAAGTCTGTAAAAATGGCAATTTTGGTCACTGTGAGGCTTTAAAAAGTGGTTATTCAACATGAGGCAAGATCCAATTTTAATGTATAATCTTTTGACTGTATATAACTACTGCATATGAATTATCACTTTTGGAACTAAAATGAGTGTGTTTAGAATCATTTTCCTGCCCGAAATAAGTCAAAATTGCAGCTTCTGAGTAGGAGGAAAAGTCTGTAAAAATGGCAATTTTGGTCACTGTGAAGCTTTAAAAAGTGGTTATTCAACATGAGGCACGATCCAATTTACATTTTGAATCATTTTTTGTACAGTCCAAAAAAATAATTTTCTGATGAAAAGCGATGACCCTGAACCTGTTGAACTTTCTCCAGATGGTCAGTAATGGTGATTTTTTAATGTTTAATCTTTTGACTGTAAATAACAATTGCAATGAATTATCACTTTTGGAAATAAAATAAGTGTGTTTAGAGTTATTTTCCTGCCCGAAATATGTCAAAAAAGAAGCTTCTGAGTAGGAGGAAAAGTCTGTAAAAATGGCAATTTTGGTCACTGTGAGGCTTTAAAAAGTGGTTATTCAAAATGAGGCACGATCCAATTCACATTTTGAATCATTTTTTGTAGCGTCCCAAAAAATCAATTTTCTGATGAAAAACGATGACCCAGACCAGTCGAACTATTGTGATTTTTTTTAATGTTTAATCTTTTGACTGTAGATGACTATTGCATGTGAATTATAACTTTTGGAACAAAAATAAGTGTGTTTAGAGTCATTTTCCTGCCCAAAATTGGTCAAAATATAAGCTTCTGAGAAGGAGGAAAAGTCTGTAGAAATGGCAATTTTGGTCACTGTGAGGCTTTAAAAAGTGGTTATTCAACATGAGGCATGATCCAATTTTAATGTTTAATCTTTTGATTGTAAGTAACTATTGATATGAATTATCACTTTTGGAACTAAAATGAGTGTTTTTAGAGTCATTTTGCTGTCCGAAATCGGTCAAAATTGCAGCTTCTGAGTAGGAGGAAAAGTCTGTAAAAATGGCAATTTTGGTCACTGTGAGGCTTTAAAAAGTGGTTATTCAACATGAGGCATGATCCAATTTTAATGTTTAATCTTTTGACTGTATATAACTATTGCATATGAATTATCACTTTTGGAACTAAAATAAATGTGTTTAGAGTCATTTTCCTGCCCGAAATAATTCAAAATAGAAGCTTCTGAGTAGGAGGAAAAGTCTGTAAAAATGCCAATTTTGGTCACTGTGAGGCTTTGAAAAGTGGTTATTCAACATGAGGCACGATCCAATTGACATTTTGAATAATTTTTTGTACAGTCCAAAACATCTATTTTCTGATGAAAAACGATAACCAGATGGTCAGTAAGGGTGATTTTTTAATGTTTAATCTTTTGACTGTAAATAACTATTTCATATGAATTATCACTTTTGGAACTAAAATAGAGGTTTTTAGAGTCATTTTCCTGCCCAAAATCGGTCAAAATAGAAGCTTCTGAGTAGGAGGAAAAGTCTGTAAAAATGGCAATTTTGGTCCCTGCGAGGCTTTAAAAAGTGGTTACTCAACATGAGGCACGATCCAATTGACATTTTGAATCATTTTTTGTACAGTCGAAAAAAACAATTTTCTGAGGAAAAGCGATGACCCTGAACCTGTCGAACTTTCTCCAGATGGTCAGTAATGGTGATTTTTTAATGTTTAATCTTTTGACTGTAAATGACTATTGCATGTGAATTACAACTTTTGGAACTAAAATAAGTGTGTTTAGAGTCATTTTCCTGCCCAAAATTGGTCAAAATAGAAGCTTCTGAGTAGAAGGAAAAGTCTGTAAAAATGGCAATTTTGGTCACTGTGAGGCTTTACAAAGTGGTTACTCAACATGAGGCACGATCCATTTGACATTTTGAATCATTTTTTGTACAGTCCAAAAAATCTTTTTTCTGATGAAAAACGATGACCCCGGACCTGTCCAACTCTCTCCAGATGGTCACTAATGGTGATTTTTTAATGTTTAGTCTTTTGACTGTAAATAACTATTGCATGTGAATTATTACTTTTGGAACTAAAATAAGCGTGTTTAGAGTAATTTTCCTGCCCGAAATCAGTCAAAATAGAAACTTCTGTGTAGGAGGAAAAGTTGGTAAAAATGGCAATTTTGGTCACTGTGAGGCTTTAAAAAGTCGTTATTCAACAGGAGCCATGATCCAATTGACATTTTGAATTATTTCTTTGTACAGTCCAAAAAATCAATTTTCTGATGAAAAACGATGACCCCGGACCTGTAGAACTTTCTCTAGATCGTCAGGAATGGTGATTTTTTTAATGTTTAGTCTTTTGACTGTAAATAACTATTGCATGTGAATTATTACTTTTGGAACTAAAATAAGCGTGTTTAGAGTAATTTTCCTGCCCGAAATCAGTCAAAATAGAAACTTCTGTGTAGGAGGAAAAGTTGGTAAAAATGGCAATTTTGGTCATTGTGAAGCTTTAAAAAGTCGTTATTCAACAGGAGCCATGATCCAATTGACATTTTGAATTATTTCTTTGTACAGTCCAAAAATCAATTTTCTGATGAAAAATGATGACCCCGGACCTGTCAAAATTTCTCTAGATGGTCAATAATAATGATATTTTAATGTTTAATCTTTTCACTGTAAATAACTATTGCATATGAATTATCACTTTTGGAACTAAAATAAGTGTGTTTAGAGTCAATTTCCTGCCCAAAATAAGTCATAATAGAAGCTTCTGAGCCGGAGGAATAGTCTGTAAAAATGGGAATTTTAGTCCATGTGAGGCTTTAAAAAGTGGTTATTCAACATGAGGCACGATCCAATTGACATTTTGAATCATTTCTTGAACAGTCCAAATAATAAATTTTCTGCTGAAAAACGATGACACCCTGGACCTGTAGAACTTTCTCCAGATGGTCAGTAATGGTGATTTTTTAATGTTTAATCTTTTGAATGTAAATAACTATTGCATGTGAATTATCACTTTTGGAACTAAAATAAGTGTGTTTAGAGTCATTTTCCTGCCCGAAATCAGTCAAAATAGAAGCTTCTGAGTAGGAGGAAAAGTCAGTAAAAATGTCAATTTTAGTCACTGTGAGGCTTTAAAAAGTGGTTATTCAACATGAGGCATGATCCAATTGACATTTTGAACCATTTTTTGTACAGTCCATAATATCAATTTGTTTATGGAATACAATGACCCCGGACCTGTAGAACTTTCTCCAGATGGTCAGGGAATGGTGATTTTTTAATATTTAATCTTTTGACTATAAATAACTATTGCATGTGAATTATCACTTTTGGAACTCAAATACGTGTGTTTAGAGTCATTTTCCTGTCCGAAATCGGTCAAAATAGAAGCGTCTGAGTAGGAGGAAAGGTCTGTAAAAAATGGCAATTTTGGTCACTGTGAGGCTATAAAAAGTGCTTATTCAACATGAGGCACAATCCAATTGACATTTTGAATCATTTTTTGTACAGTCCAAAAATCAAGTTTCTGATGATGACCCCAGCCTGGCCAACTTTCTCCAGATGGTCAGTAATGGTGATTTTTTAATATTTAATCTTTTGACTATAAATAACTATTGCATGTGAATTATCACTTTTGGAACTAAAATAAGTGTGTTTAGAGTAATTTTCCTTCCCCAAATCGATCAAAATAGAAGCTTCTGAGTAGGAGGAAAAGTCTGTAAAAATGGCAATTTTGGTAACTGTGAGACTTTAATAAGTGCTTTTTCAACATGAGGCACGATACAATTGATATTTTTAATCATTTTTTCTCAAGTACAAAAATCAATTTTTTGATGGAAACCGATGACCCCGGACCTGTCGAACTTTCTCCAGATGGTCAGGGAATGGTGATTTTTTAATGTTTAATCTTTTGACTGTAAATAACTATTGCATGTGAATTATCACTTTTGTAACTAAAATAAGTGTGATTAGAGTCATTTTCCTGCCCCGAAATCAGTCAAAATAGAAGCTTCTGGGTAGGGGGAAAAGTCTGTAAAAATGGCAATTTGGGTCACTGTGAGGCTTTAAAAAGTGGTTATTCAACATGAGGTACGATACAATTGACATTTTGAATCATTTTTTGTATAGTCCAAAAAATCAATTTTCTGATGAAAAATGATGCCGCGGACCTTTCGAACTTCCTCCAGATGGTCAGGGAATGGCGACTTTTAGTGTTTAATCTTTTGACTGTAAATAACTATTGCATGTGAATTATCACTTTTGGAACAAAAATAAGTGTGTTTAGAGTCATTTTCCTGCCCGAAATCGGTCAAAATAGAAGCTTCTGAGTAGGAGGAAAAGTCTGTAAAAATTGAAATTTTGGTCACTGTGAGGGTTTAAAAAGTGGTTATTCAACATGAGGCACGATCCAATTGACTTTTTGAATAATTTTTTGTACAGTCCAAAAAATCAATTTTCTGATGAAGAACGATGACCCCAGAAGTGTCGAACTTTCTCCAGATGGTCAGTAATGGTGATTTTTAATGTTTTATCTTTTGAATGTTAATAACTATTGCATGTGAATAATCACTTTTGGAACTACAATAAGTGTATTTAGAGTCCTTTTCCTGCCTGAAATCAGTCAAAATAGAAGCTTCTGTGTAGGAGGAGAAATCGGTAAAAATGGCAATTTTGGTCACTGTGAGGCTTTAAAAAGTGGTTATTCAACATGAGGCACGATCCAATTGACATTTTCAAATTAATTTTTGTAGAGTCCAAAACATCAATTTTCTGATGAAAAACGATGACCCCGGACCTGTAGAACTTTCTCCAGATCGTCAGGAATGGTGATTTTTTAATGTTTTATCTTTTGAATGTTAATAACTATTGCATGTGAATTATCACTTTTGGAACTAAAATAAGTGTGTTTAGAGTCATTTTCCTGCCCAAAATTGGTCAAAATAGAAACTTATGAGTAGGAGGAAAGATCTGTAAAAATGGCAATTTTGGTCACTGTGAGGCTTTAAAAAATGGTTATTCAACATGAGGCACGATCCAATTGACATTTTGAATAATTTTTTGAACAGTCCAAAAAATCAATTTTCTGATGAAAAACGATGACCCCGGACCTGTTAATGTTTAGTCTTTTGACTGTAAATAACTATTGCATGTGAATTATCACTTATGGAACTAAAATACATGTGTTTAGAGCCTTTTTCCTGCCCGAAATCAGACAAAATGGAAGCTTCTGTGTAGAAGAAAAAGTTGACAAAAATGGCAATTTTTGTCTCTGTGATGCTTTAAAAAGTGGTTATTCAACATGAGGCATGATCCAATTGAAATTTTGAATTATTTTTTTGGACAGTCCAAAAATCAATTTTCTGATGAAAAATGATGACCCTGGACCAGTCAAAATTTCTCTAGATGGTCAATAATAATGATATTTTAATGTTTAATCTTTTCACTGTAAATAACTATTGCATATGAATTATCACTTTTGGAACTAAAATAAGTGTGTTTATAGTCATTTTCCTGCCCGAAATAAGTCAAAATAGAAGCTTCTGAGCCGGAGGAATAGTCTGTAAAAATGGCATTTTTAGTCCATGTAAGGCTTTAAAAAGTGTTTATTCAACATAAGGCACGATCCAATTGACATTTTCAAATTAATTTTTGTAGAGTCCAAAAAATCAATTTTCTGATGAAAAACGATGACCCCGGACCTGTCGACCTTTCTCCAGATGGTCAGGGAATGGTGATTTTTTAATGTTTAATCTTTTGACTGTAAATAACTATTGCATGTGAATTATCACTTTTGGAACTAAAATAAGTGTGTTTAGAGTCTTTTTCCTGCCCGAAATCGGTCAAAATAGAAGCTTCTGAGTAGGAGGAAAGGTCTGTAAAAATGGCAATTTTGGTCACTGTGAGGCTTTAAAAAGTGGTTATTCAACATGAGGCATGATCCAATTGACATTTTTAATCATTTTTTGAACAGTCCAAATAATCAATTTTCTGATAAAAACGTTGACCCTGGACCTTTAGAACTTTCTCCAGATGGTCAGTAATGGTGATTTTTTAATGTTTAATCTTTTGACTGTAAATAACTATTGCATATGAATTATCACTTTTGGAACTAAAATAAGTGTGTTTAGAGTAATTTTCCTGCCCGAAATCAGTCAAAATAGAAGCTTCTGAGTAGGAGGAAAAGTCTGTAAAAATGTCAATTTTAGTCACTGTGAGGCTTTAAAAAGTGGTTATTCAACATGAGGCACGATCCAATTGACATTTTGAATCATTTTTTGTACAGTCCAAAAAATCAATTTTCAGATGAATAGCGATGACCCCGGACCTGTCGAACTTTCTCCAGATGGTCAGGAATGGTGATTTTTTAATGTTTAATCTTTTGACTGTAAATAACTACTGCATGTGAATTATCACTTTTGGAACAAAAATAAGTGTATTTAGAGTCATTTTCCTGCCCGAAATAAGTCAAAACAGAAGCTTCTGAGTAGGAGGAAAAGTCTGTAAAAATGCAATATTGTTCACTGTGAGGCTTTTAAAAGTGATTATTCAACATGAGGCACGATCCAATTGACATTTTGAATCATTTTTGTACAGTCCAAAAATTCAATTTTCTGATGAAAAACAATGACCCCGGACCTGTCGAACTTTCTCCAGATCGTCAGGAATGGTGATTTTTTAATGTTTAGTCTTTTGACTGTAAATAACTATTGCATGTGAATTATCACTTATGGAACTAAAATACGTGTGTTTAGAGCCTTTTTCCTGCCCGAAATCGGTCAAAATAGAAGCTTCTCAGTAGGAGGAAAGGTCTGTAAAAATGGCAATTTTGGTCACTGTGAGGCTTTAAAAAGTGACTATTCAACATGATGCACAATCCAATTGACATTTTGAATCATTTTTTATACAGTCCAAAAAATCAATTTTCTGATGTAAAACGATGACCCCAGCCTGTACAACTTTCTCCAGATGGTCAGTGATAGTGATTTTTTAATGTTGAATCTTTTTACTGTAAGTAACTATTGCATGTGAATTATCAATTTTGGAACTAAAATAAGTGTGTTTAGAGTCATTTTCCTGCCTGAAATCAGTCAAAATAGAAGCTTCTGTGTAGGAGGAGAAGTCGGTAAAAATGGCAATTTTGGTCACTGTGAGGCTTTAAAAAGTAGTTAATCAACATGAGGCATGATCCAATTGACATTTTGAATCATTTTTTGTACAGTCCAAAAAATCAATTTTCTGATGAAAAACGATGACCACGGCCGGACCTGTCGAACTTTCTCCAGATGGTCAGTAATGGTGATTTTTTAATGTTTAGTCTTTTGACTGTAAATAACTATTGCATGTGAATTATGACTTTTGGAACTAAAATAAGTGTGTTTAGAGTCATTTTCCTGCCCGAAATCGGTCAAAATAGAAGCTTCTGAGTAGAAGGAAAGGTTTGAAAAATTGCAATTTTGGTCACTGTGAGGGTGTAAAAAGTGGTTATTCAACATGAGGCACGATCCAATTGACATTTTGAATCATTTTTTGTACAGTCCAAAAAATCAATTTTCTGATGAAGAACGATGACCCCGGACCTGTTAATGTTTAGTCTTTTGACTGTAAATAACTATTGCATGTGAATTATCACTTATGGAACTAAAATACGTGTGTTTAGAGCCTTTTTCCTGCCCGAAATCAGACAAAATGGAAGCTTCTGTGTAGAAGAAAAAGTTGACAAAAATGGCAATTTTTGTCTCTGTGAGGCTTTAAAAAGTAGTTAATCAACATGAGGCATGATCCAATTGACATTTTGAATCATTTTTGCACAGTCCAAAAAATCAATTTTCTGATGAGAAACGATGACCCCGGACCTGTCGAACTTTCTCTCAGGTATGGTGATTTTTTTAATGTTTAGTCTTTTGACTGTAAATAACTATTGCATGTTAATTGTCACTTTTGGAACTAAAATAAGTGTGTTTAGAGTCATTTTCCTGCCCGAAATCACTCAAAAGAGAAGCTTCTGTGTACAAGAAAAAGTTGATAAAAATGGCAATTTTGGTCACTGTGAGGCTTTAAAAAGTGGTTATTCAACATGAGGCACGATCCAATTGACATTTTGAATCATTTTTTTGTGCAGTCCAAAAAAATCAATTTTTTGATGAAAAACGATGACCCCGGACCTGTCGAACTTTCTCCAAATGGTCAGTAATGGTGATTATTTAATGTTTAGTCTTTTGACTGTAAATAACTATTGCATGCGAATTATCACTTTTGGAACTAAAACAAGTGTGTTTAGAGTCTTTTTCCTGCCCGAAATCGGTCAAAATAGAAGCTTCTGAGTAGGAGGAAAAGTCTGTAAAAATGTCAATTTTAGTCACTGTCAGGCTTTAAAAAGTCGTTATTCAACAGGAGGCATGATCCAATTGACATTTTGAATTATTTTTTTGTACAGTCCAAAAAATAAATTTTCTGATGAAAAACGATGACCCCGGACCTGTAGAACTTTCTCCAGATCGTCAGGAATGGTGATTTTTTAATGTTTAGTCTTTTGACTGTAAATAACAATTGCATGTGAATTATCACTTTTGGTACTAAAATAAGAGTGTTTAGAGTCATTTTCCTGCCTGAAATCGGTCAAAATGGAAGCTTCTGTGTAGGAGTTAAAGATAGTAAAAATGGCAATTTGGGACACTGTGAGGCCTACAAAGTGGTTATTCAACATGAGGTACGATACAATTGACATTTTGAATCATTTTTTGTATAGTCCAAAAAATCAATTTTCTGATGAAAAACGATGACCGCGGACCTGTCGAACTTTCTCCAGATGGTCAGGAATGGTGATTTTTTAATGTTTAGTCTTTTGACTGTAAATAACTATTGCATGTGAATTATCACTTTTGGAACAAAAATAAGTGTGTTTAGTCATTTTCTTGCCCGAAATCGGTCAAAATAGAAGCTTCTGCGTAGGAGGAAAAGTCTGTAAAAATGCAATATTGTTCACTGTGAGGCTTTTAAAAGTGATTATTCAACATGAGGCACGATCCAATTGACATTTTGTACAGTCCAAAAATTCAATTTTCTGATGAAAAACAATGACCCCGGACCTGTCGAACTTTCTCCAGATCGTCAGGAATGGTGATTTTTTAATGTTTAGTCTTTTGACTGTAAATAACTATTGAATGTGAATTATCACTTATGGAACTAAAATACGTGTGTTTAGAGCCTTTTTCCTGCCCGAAATCAGTCAAAATAGAAGCTTCTGTGTAGAAGAAAAAGTTGATAAAAATGGCAATTTTGGTCACTGTGAGGTCTTAAAAAGTGGTTATTCAACATGAGGCACGATACAATTGACATTTTGAATCATTTTTTGAACAGTCCAAAAAATCAATTTTGTGATGAAAAACGATGACCCCAGCCTGTCCAACTTTCTCCAGATGGTCAGTGATAGTGATTTTTTAATGTTGAATCTTTTGACTGTAAATAACTATTGCATATGAATTATCACTTTTGGAACTAAACTAGGTGTGTTTTGTGTCATTTTCCTGCCCGAAATCGGTCAAAATAGAAGCTTCTCAGTAGGAGGAAAGGTCTGTAAAAATGGCAATTTTGGTCACTGTGAGGCTTTAAAAAGTGACTATTCAACATGATGCACAATCCAATTGACATTTTGAATCATTTTTTATACAGTCCAAAAAATCAATTTTCTGATGTAAAACGATGACCCCAGCCTGTCCAACTTTCTCCAGATGGTCAGTGATAGTGATTTTTTAATGTTGAATCTTTTTACTGTAAATAACTATTGCATGTGAATTATCAATTTTGGAACTAAAATACGTGTGTTTAGAGTCATTTTCCTGCCCGAAATCGGTCAAAATAGAAGCTTCTGTGTAGGAGTTAAAGTCGGTAAAAATGACAATTTGGGACACTGTGAGGCCTTAAAAAGTGATAATTCAACATGAGAAACAATCCAATTGACATTTTGAATCATTTTTTGTACAGTCCAAAAAATCAATTTTGTGATGAAAAACGATGACCCCGGACATGTCGAACTTTCTCCAGATGGTCAGTAATGGTGATTTTTTAATGTTTAATCTTTTGACTGTAAATAACTATTGCATATGAATTATCACTTTTGGAACTAAAGTAAGTGTGTTTAGAGTCATTTTCCTGCCCGAAATCGGTCAAAATGGAAGCTTCTGTGTAGGAGTTAAAGTCAGTAAAAATGGCAATTTGGGACACTGAGGCCTACAAAGTGGTTATTCAACATGAGGCACGATCCAATTGACATTTTGAATACTTTTTTGTACAGTCCAAAAAATCAATTTTCTGATGAAGAACGATGACCCCGGACCTGTTAATGTTTAGTCTTTTGACTGTAAATAACTATTGCATGTGAATTATCACTTATGGAACTAAAATACGCGTGTTTAGAGCCTTTTTCCTGCCCGAAATCAGACAAAATGGAAGCTTCTGTGTAGAAGAAAAGTTGACAAAAATGGCAATTTTTGTCTCTGTGAGGCTTTAAAAAGTGGTTATTCAACATGAGGCACAATCTAAATGACATTTTGAATCATTTTTGCACAGTCCAAAAAAATCAATTTTCTGATGAGAAACGATGACCCCGGACCTGTCGAACTTTCTCCAGATCGTCAGGTATGGTGATTTTTTTAATGTTTAGTCTTTTGACTGTAAATAACTATTGCATGTTAATTGTCACTTTTGGAACTAAAATAAGTGTGTTTAGAGTCATTTTCCTGCCTGAAATCACTCAAAAGAGAAGCTTCTGTGTACAAGAAAAAGTTGATAAAAATGGCAATTTTGGTCACTGTGAGGCTTTAAAAAGTGGTTATTCAACATGAGGCACGATCCAATTGACATTTTGAATTATTTTTTTGCACAGTCCAAAAATCAATTTTTGATGAAAAACGATGACCCCGGACCTGTCGAACTTTCTCCAAATGGTCAGTAATGGTGATTATTTAATGTTTAGTCTTTTGACTGTAAATAACTATTGCATGTGAATTATCAGTTTTGGAACTAAAATAAGTGTGTTTAGAGTCATTTTCCTGCCCGAAATCAGTCAAAATAGAAGCTTCTGAGTAGGAGGAAAAGTCTGTAAAAATGGCAATTTTAGTCACTGTCAGGCTTTAAAAAGTCGTTATTCAACAGGAGGCATGATCCAATTGACATTTTGAATTATTTTTTGTACAGTCCAAAAATAAATTTTCTGATGAAAAACGATGACCCCGGACCTGTAGAACTTTCTCCAGATCGTCAGGAATGGTGATTTTTTAATGTTTAGTCTTTTGACTGTAAATAACAATTGCATGTGAATTATCACTTTTGGTACTAAAATAAGAGTGTTTAGAGTCATTTTCCTGCCCGAAATCAGTCAAAATAGTAGCATTTGTGTAGGAGGAAAAGTTGGTAAAAATGGCAATTTTGGTCACTGTGAGGCTTTAAAAAGTGGTTTATCAACATGAGGCACGATCCAATTGACATTTTGAATCATTTTTTGTACAGTCCAAAAAATCAATTTTGTGATGAAAAACGATGACCCCGGACCTGTCGAACTTTCTCCAGATGGTCAGTAATGGTGATTTTTTAATCTTTAATCTTTTGACTGTAAATAACTATTGCATGTGAATTATCACTTTTGGAACTAAAACAAGTGTGTTTTGTGTCATTTTCCTGCCCGAAATCGGTCAAAATAGAAGCTTCTCAGTAGGAGGAAAGGTCTGTAAAAATGGCAATTTTGGTCACTGTGAGGCTTTAAAAAGTGACTATTCAACATGATGCACAATCCAATTGACATTTTGAATCATTTTTTATGCAGTCCAAAAATCAATTTTCTGATGTAAAACGATGACCCCAGCCTGTCCAACTTTCTCCAGATGGTCAGTGATGGTGATTTTTTAATGTTTAATCTTTTTACTGTAAATAACTATTGCATGTGAATTATCAATTTTGGAACTAAAGTAAGTGTGTTTAGAGTCATTTTCCTTCCTGAAATCGGTCAAAATAGAAGCTTCTGTGTAGGCGTTAAAGTCAGTAAAAATGGCAATTTGGGACACTGTGAGGCCTTAAAAACTGGTTATTCAACATGAGGCACGATACAATTGACATTTTGAATCATTTTTTGTATAGTCCAAAAAATCAATTTTCTGATGAAAAACGATGCCGCGGACCTGTCGAACTTCCTCCAGATGGTCAGGGAATGGCGACTTTTAGTGTTTAATCTTTTGACTGTAAATAACTATTGCATGTGAATTATCACTTTTGGAAGTAAATTAGGTGTGTTTAGAGTCATATTCCTGCCCGAAATCGGTCAAAATAGAAGCTTCTGAGTAGGAGGAAAGGTCTGTAAAAATGGCAATTTTGGTCACTGTGAGGCTTTAAAAAGTGGTTATTCAACATGAGGCAGGATCCAATTGACATTTTGAATAATTTTTTGTACAGTCCAAAAAATCAATTTTCTGATGAAAAACGATGACCCTGACACACACTTTCTCCAGATGGTCAGTAATGGTGATTTTTTAATGTTTAGTCTTTTGACTGTAAATAACTATTGCATGTGAATTATCACTTTTGGAACTAAAACAAGTGTGTTTAGAGTCATTTTCCTGCCCGAAATCGTTCAAAATAGAAGCTTCTGAGTAGGAGGAGAGGTCTGTAAAAATGGCAATTTTGGTCACTGAGGCTTTAAAAAGTGGTTATTCAACATGAGGCACAATCTAAATGACATTTTGAATCATTTTTGCACAGTCCAAAAAAAAAAAATTTCTGATGAGAAACGATGACCCCGGACCTGTCGAACTTTCTCCAGATCGTCAGGTATGGTGATTTTTTAATGTTTAGTCTTTTGACTGTAATTAACTATTGCATGTTAATTGTCACTTTTGGAACTAAAATAAGTGTGTTTTGTGTCATTTTCCTGCCCGAAATCGGTCAAAATAGAAGCTTCTGAGTAGGAGGAAAAGTCTGTAAAAATGGCAATTTTGGTCACTGTGAGGCTTTAAAAAGTGGTTATTCAACATGAGGCACGATCCAATTGACATTTTGAATCATTTTTTGAACAGTCCAAAAAATCAATTTTCTGATGAAAAACGATGGCCCCGGACCTGTCGAACTTTCGCCAGATGGTCAGGAATGGTGATTTTTTAATGTTTAATCTTTTGAATGTAAATAACTATTGCATATGAATTATCACTGTTGGAACTAAAATTAGTGTGTTTAGAGTCATTTTCCTGCCCGAAATCTGTCAAAATAGAAGCTTCTGAGTAGGAGTAAAAGAATGTAAAAATGTCAATTTTAGTCACTGTCAGGCTTTAAAAAGTGGTTATTCAACAGGAGGCATGATCCAATTGACATTTTGAATTATTTTTTGTACAGTCCAAAAAATAAATTTTCTGATTAAAGACGATGACCCCGGACCTGTAGAACTTTCTCCAGATCGTCAGGAATGGTGATTTTTTAATGTTTAGTCTTTTGACTGTAAATAACAATTGCGTGTGAATTATCACTTTTGGAACTAAAATAAGTGTGTTTAGAGTCATTTTCCTGCCCGAAATCAGTCAAAATAGAAGCTTCTGTGTAGGAGGAAAAGTCTGTAAAAATGCAATATTGGTCACTGTGAGACTATAAAAAGTTCTTATTCAACATGAGGCACAATCCAATTGACATTTTGAATCATTTTTGTACAGTCCCAAAAATTAATTTTCTGATGAAAAACGATGACCCCTGACCTGACAAACTTTCTCCAGATGGTCAGTAATGATGATTTTTTAATGTTTAATCTTTTGACTGTAAATAACTATTGCATGTGAATTATCACTTTTGGAACTAAAATAAGTGTTTAGAGTCATTTTCCTGCCCGAAATCGGTCAAAATATAAGCTTCTGAGTAGGAGGAAAAGTCTGTAAAAATGGCAATTTTGGTAACTGTGATTCTTTAAAAAGTGGTTATTCAGCATGAGGCACGATCCAATTGACATTTTTTAATATTTAGTCTTTTGACTATACAAAAAATGATTCAAAATGTCAATTGTATCGTGCCTCATGTTGAATAACCACTTTTAGGCCTCACAGTGTCCCAAATTGCCATTTTTACAGACCTTTCCTCCTACTCAGAAGCTTCTATTTTGACCGATTTCGGGCAGGAAAATGACTCTAAACACACTTATTTTAATTCCAAAAGTGATAATTCATGTGCAATAGTTATTTACAGTAAAAAGATTAAACATTAAAAAACACACTGTTACTGACCATCTGGACAAAGTTTGACAGGCCAGGGGTCATCGTTTTTCATATAAAAATGATTTTTTGGACTGTACAAAAATTATCCAAAATGTCAATTGAATCATTCCTCATGTTGAATAACCACTTTTTAAAGCCTCACAGTGACCAAAATTGCCATTTTTACAGACTTTTCCTCCTACTCAGAAGCTTCTATTAAATAATAATTTGGACATTTTCATTCACTTTTACCTATTCCACAAATCTTGCATTTAGGGCCCTTGGAAGTACGAAAATCACTTTAAACAAGCTTATTTTGTCTCTAAAAGTGATGATACACATTCAAATGTGAGATGTAGTTGAAAGATGCAACAGGACCATTTTTTACCTTTCTGCAGAATGTCGTAAGGGGGGTGTTATCTCTTTCATCAAAAATAGAGCATTTTCGCTTGAACTTTAAATATTTTTAAAGCCTCACAGCGACCAAAATTGCCATTTTTAGAAACTTTTCCTCCTACTCAGAAGCTTTGATTTTGATCGATTTTGGGCACGAATATGACTCGAAACACACTTATTTTAGTTCAAAAAGTGATAATTCACATCCAACAGTCATTCACAGTCAAAAGTTGAAACATTCAAAAATCACCACTACTGACCATCTGGGGAATGTTCGACAGGTCCGGGGTTATAGTTTTTCATCAGAAAATTGATTTTTTGGACTGTACAAAAAGTGATTAAAAATGTCAATTGGATCATGCCTCATGTTGAATAACCATTTTTTAAAGCCTCACTGTGACCAAAATTGCCATTTTTACAGATGTTTCCTCCTACTCAGAAGCTTCTATTTTGACAGATTACGGGAGGAAAAAGACTAAACACACTTACTTTAGTTCCAAAAGTGATAATTCAATACAACAGTCATTTACAGTCAAAAGATTAAACATTTAAAAAATCGTCATCACTGACCATCTGGAGAAAGTTCGACAGGTCCGGAGTCATCGTTTTTCAGGAGAAAATTGATTTTTTAGACTGTAGAAAAAATGATTCAAAATGTCAATTGGATCGTGCCTCATGTTGAATAACCTCTTCTTAAATCCTCACCGTGACCAAAATTGTCATTTTTACAGATGTTTCCTCCTACTCAGAAGCTTCTATTTTGTCCAATTTCGGGCAGAAAAATGACTCTAAACAAACTTATTTAAGTTCCAAAAGTGATAATAGACATCCAACAGTCATTTACAGTCAAAATATTAAACATTAAAAAAACTCACCATTACTGACCACGTGGAGAAAGCTCGACATTTCCGGGGTCATTGTTTTTCATCAGAAAAGTGATTTTTTGGACTGTAAAAAGTGGTTATTCAAAATGAGGCATGATCCAATTGACATTTTGAATCATTTTTTGTAAAGCCTCACAGCGACCAAAATTGCCATTTTTAGAAACTTTTCCTCCTACTCAGAAGCTTTGATTTTGACCGATTTTGGGCACGAATATGACTCGAAACACACTTATTTTAGTTCAAAAAGTGATAATTCACATCCAACAGTCATTCACAGTCAAAAGATGAAACATTCAAAAATCACCACTACTGACCATCTGGGGAATGTTCGACAGGTCCGGGGTTATAGTTTTTCATCAGAAAATTGATTTTTTGGACTCTACAAAAAATGATTAAAAATGTCAATTGGATCATGCCTCATGTTGAATAACCATTTTTTAAAGCCTCACAGTGATCAAAATTGCCATTTTTACAGACTTTTCCTCCTACTCTGAAGCTTCTATTAAATAATAATTTGGACATTTTCATTCACTTTCACCCATTCCACAAATCTTGCATTTAGGGCCCTTGGAAGCACGAAAATCACTTTAAACAAGCTTATTTTGTCTCTAAAAGTGATGATCCACATTCAAATGTGAGATGTAGTTGAAAGATGCAACAGGACCATTTTTTACCTCTCTGCAGAATGTCGTAAGGGGGGTGTTATCTCTTTCATCAAAAATCAAGCATTTTCGCTTGAACTTTAAATATCTCCAAATGTTATTTAATTCACTTCCCAGGGTGAATGAACACTTTCTAAATGCTCAGCGTGAGTAAATTGTCCATTATTTTCTTTCACTTTTACTCATTCCACAAATCTTGCTTTTAGGGCCCCTGGAAGCACACAAATCACTTTAAACAAGCTCCTTTTATCCCTAAAATTTATGATCCACTTACTAATGTGATATATAGTTGAAAGAAGCAACATTTGAAAATCGACCATTTTGGACCTTTCTGAAGAATGTCGGAATGAGTGGGTGTTCTCTCTTACATCAAAAATCGGGCGTTTTTGCTTAAACATTAAATGCCTCCAAATGTTATTTAATTCACTTCCCGGGGTGAAGAAACACTGTTTAAGGGCTCAGAGCGAGTTTATTGGCTATTTTCATTCACTTTTACAGATTCTAAAAATCTTCAGTTTAGGCCCCTGGATGCACGAATATCACTTTAAATAAGCTAATTTTACCTCTATATGTGATGATCCACATACAAATGTGAGATGTATTTGAAAGATGTAAAATTTGAAAATGGACCATTTTTTACCTTTCTGAAGCATGTTGTAAGGGGGTGTTATCTCTTTCATAAAAAATCGGGCGTTTTCGCTTGAACATTAAATGCCTCCAAATGTTATTTAATTCACTTCCCGGGGTGAAGAAACACTGTTTAAGGGCTTAGAGTGAGTTTATTGGCTATTTTCATTCACTGTTACCGATTCTAAAAATCTTCCATTTATGGCCCCTGGAAGCACGAAAATCACTTTTAACATGCTCATTTTATCTCTAAAAGTGATGATCCACATACAAATGTGAGATGTAGTTCAAAGATGCAACACTTGAAAATGGACCATTTTTTAACTTTCTGAAGCATGTCGTAAGGGGGGTGTTATCTCTTTCATCAAAAATAGGGCGTTTTCGCTTTAAAATTAAATGCCTCCAAATGTTATTTAATTCACTTCCCGGGATGAAGAAACACTGTTTAAGGGCTCAGAGCGAGTTTATTGGCTATTTTCATTCACTTTTACAGATTCTAAAAATCTTCAGTTTAGGCCCCTGGATGCACGAATATCACTTTAAATAAGCTAATTTTACCTCTATATGTGATGATCCACATACAAATGTGAGATGTATTTGAAAGATGTAAAATTTGAAAATGGACCATTTTTTACCTTTCTGAAGCATGTTGTAAGGGGGGGTGTTATCTCTTTCATAAAAAATCGGGCGTTTTCGCTTGAACATTAAATGCCTCCAAATGTTATTTAATTCACTTCCCGGGGTGAAGAAACACTGTTTAAGGGCTCAGAGCGAGTTTATTGGCTATTTTCATTCACTTTTACAGATTCTAAAAATCTTCAGTTTAGGCCCCTGGATGCACGAATATCACTTTAAATAAGCTAATTTTACCTCTATATGTGATGATCCACATACAAATGTGAGATGTATTTGAAAGATGTAAAATTTGAAAATGGACCATTTTTTACCTTTCTGAAGCATGTTGTAAGGGGGGGTGTTATCTCTTTCATAAAAAATCGGGCGTTTTCGCTTGAACATTAAATGCCTCCAAATGTTATTTAATTCACTTCCCGGGGTGAAGAAACACTGTTTAAGGGCTTAGAGTGAGTTTATTGGCTATTTTCATTCACTGTTACCGATTCTAAAAATCTTCCATTTATGGCCCCTGGAAGCACGAAAATCACTTTTAACCCCTTCGCTGCTAGGCCTTTCCCCCCCCTGTGCTAAGCCTTTTTTTGGCTATTTGAGGTAGTGCACGCTTAGGCCCCTGTAACTTTTTGACCACATAAGGTATCCACACCAAATTTGCATCCTTTTCTTCCAACATCATGGGGATTGCAAAGGTACCCAGGGTTTGTGGATTCCCCTGGAGGAAACACAGAAATTAGCCAAAATACAGCAACATTTTGTTTTTTTGGGAAAAATGCAAAAAAAGGGCTACAGATGAAAGCGTCTTGTTTTTTCCCTGCAAATGGCATCAAAAAAGGGGTTGTGGTGCTGAAATCACCATTTTCCCAGCTTTCAGGGACAAGCAGACTTTTGTCAGAAAACCAACTTTTTTACACAGTTTTGGCATTTTTCTGGGACATAGCCTATTTTTGCTATTTTTTGTGCTTTCAACCTCCTTCCAGTTAATGGTAGAAATGGGTATGAAACCAATAATAGATCCTGAAAAGCCATACATTTCTGAAAAGTAGACAAAATTCTGAATTCAGCAAGGGGTCATTTGTGTAGATCCTTAAAGTTTTCCTTATAGAAACTAACAGTTAAATGAAGGAACAATTGAAAATTAGTTGAAAAAAACAGCCATTTGTGTCAACGTTTTCACGTGTAACTTCTTCTAATTATGACAGCTATTTGAAAGCAATATACCGTTATATCCGCTGGACCTTTCTGGTTGTGGGGATATATAGGACTTGTAGGTTCACCAAGAACCCGACGAACCCAGAGCCAATAACTGAGCAGCATCTTGCAATGGTTTTTTATTATGTACCGGGTATATAGCAATTATTTTGGGAAAATGTATACATGGAAAAATTGTTATGAAAGACACCTATGTATTTCTGAAATGGGAACAAAATTTAGATTTTAGAAACAGTAGATATTTGCACATTTCCGAAATTGGGAGTACCCATACTAGCATGAGAATTATAGGTCATTTTTCAAAATGACTTATTTTTTACACATTGTCTTTCATTTGGAAGGCAGAAATGCATCGAAAGTCAATAGGTAATAACAGTTGCTCTACAACAATTCTGTGTTACCCTAAGTCTCCCGATAAAAATGGTACCTCACTTGTGTGGGTAGGCCTTGTGCCCACAACAGGAAATGGCTCAAAATGCAACGTGGACGTACCACATTTTCACAATGGAAAATTACCCTTTTTTTGAAAAGTGCCTAGCTGTAGTTTTGAACCCTAGCTCTGCGGGCACTTAGGGAAACCTAGCAAACCTATACATTTTTGAAAACTAGACACCCAGGGGAATTCAGTACGGGGTGACTTGACTGGCTCTCACCAGGTTCTGTTACCCAGAATCCCTTGGAAACCTAAAAAATTGGTTAAAAAAACCACATTTTCCTCACTTTTCTGTGGTGGAAAGTTCTGTAATCTGCGTGGATCCACAAATTTCCACCCACCCCGCGTTCCCCAAAGTCTTCCGAGAAAAATGGTACCTCACTTGTGTGGGTCGGCCTAGTGCCTGCGACAGGAAACGGCGCAAAACGCAACGTGGTCACACCTCAATTTCGCAGTGAAAAATGACCCTTTTTTGGCAAAGTGCCTAGCTGTAGTTTTTGAACCCTAGCTCTGCCGGCACCTAGGGAAACGTAGCAAACCTATACATTTTTGAAAACTAGACACCCAGGGGAATCCAGGATGGGGTGACTTGACTGCCTCCCACCAGGTTCTGTTACCCAGAATCCCTTGCAAACCTAAGAAATTGTCCAAAAAAACACATTTTCCCCACATTTCTGTGGTGGAAAGTTCTGGAATCTGCGTGGATCCACAAATTTCCGCCCACCCCGCGTTCTCCAAAGTCTTACGAGAAAAATGGTACTTCACTTGTGTGGGTCGGCCTAGTGCCTGTGACAGGAAACGGCGCAAAACGCAACATGGTCACACCTCAATTTCGCAGTGAAAAATGACCCTTTTTTGGCAAAGTGCCTAGCTGTAGTTTTTGAACCCTACCTCTGCCGGCACCTAGGGAAACCTAGCAAACCTATACATTTTTGAAAACTAGACACCCAGGGAATCCAGGATGGGGTGACTTGACTGCCTCCCACCAGGTTCTGTTACCCAGAATCCCTTGCAAACCTAAAAAATTGTCCAAAAAACACATTTTCCCCACATTTCTGTGGTGGAAAGTTCTGGAATCTGCGTGGATCCACAAATTTCCGCCCACCCCGCGTTCCCCAAAGTCTTACGAGAACAATGGTACCTCACTTGTGTGGGTCGGCCTGGTGCCCGCGACAGGAAACGGCGCAAAACGCAACGTGGTCACACCTCAATTTCGCAGTGAAAAATGACCCTTTTTTTGCAAAGTGCCTAGCTGTAGTTTTTGAACCCTACCTCTGCCGGCACCTAGGGAAACCTAGCAAACCTATACATTTTTGAAAACTAGACACCCAGGGGAATCCAGGATGGGGTGACTTGACTGCCTCCCACCAGGTTCTGTTACCCAGAATCCCTTGCAAACCTTAAAAATTGTCCAAAAAAACCACATTTTCCCCACATTTCTGTGGTGGAAAGTTCTGGAATCTGCGTGGATCCACAAATTTCCGCCCACCCCGCGTTCCCCAAAGTCTTACGAGAAAAATGGTACCTCACTTGTGTGGGTCGGCCTAGTGCCTGCGACAGGAAACGGCGCAAAACGCAACGTGGTCACACCTCAATTTCGCAGTGAAAAATGACCCTTTTTGACAAAGTGCCTAGCTGTAGTTTTTGAACCCTACCTCTGCCGGCACCTAGGAAAACCTAGCAAACCTATACATTTTTGAAAACTAGACACCCAGGGGAATCCAGGATGGGGTGACTTGACTGCCTCCCACCAGGTTCTGTTACCCAGAATCCCTTGCAAACCTAAAAAATTGTCCAAAAAAA
Organism: Calotriton arnoldi; assembly: GCA_963921515.1. Lineage (NCBI taxonomy): Eukaryota > Metazoa > Chordata > Amphibia > Caudata > Salamandridae > Calotriton > Calotriton arnoldi. Next base: position 2,172,400 of record CAWUFW010002457.1, on the reverse strand, counting down.
CACATTTTCCCCACATTTCTGTGGTGGAAAGTTCTGGAATCTGCGTGGATCCACAAATTTCCACCCACCCCGCGTTCCCCAAAGTCTTACGAGAAAAATGGTACCTCACTTGTGTGGGTCGGCCTAGTGCCTGCGACAGGAAACGGCGCAAAACGCAACGTGGTCACACCTCTATTTCGCAGTGAAAAATTACCCTTTTTTTGCAAAGTGCCTAGCTGTAGTTTTTGAACCCTACCTCTGCCGGCACCTAGGGAAACCTAGCAAACCTATACATTTTTGAAAACTAGACACCCAGGGGAATCCAGGATGGGGTGACTTGACTGCCTCCCACCAGGTTCTGTTACCCAGAATCCCTTGCAAACCTTAAAAATTGTCCAAAAAAACACATTTTCCCCACATTTCTGTGGTGGAAAGTTCTGGAATCTGCGTGGATCCACAAATTTCCGCCCACCCCGCGTTCCCCAAAGTCTTACGAGAAAATGGTACCTCACTTGTGTGGGTCGGCCTAGTGCCTGCGACAGGAAACGGCGCAAAACGCAACGTGGTCACACCTCAATTTCGCAGTGAAAAATGACCCTTTTTTGACAAAGTGCCTAGCTGTAGTTTTTGAACCCTACCTCTGCCGGCACCTAGGAAAACCTAGCAAACCTATACATTTTTGAAAACTAGACACCCAGGGGAATCCAGGATGGGGTGACTTGACTGCCTCCCACCAGGTTCTGTTACCCAGAATCCCTTGCAAACCTAAAAATTGTCCAAAAAACACATTTTCCCCACATTTCTGTGGTGGAAAGTTCTGGAATCTGCGTGGATCCACAAATTTCCGCCCACCCCGCGTTCCCCAAAGTCTTACGAGAAAAATGGTACCTCACTTGTGTGGGTCGGCCTAGTGCCTGCGACAGAAAACGGCGCAAAACGCAAAGTGGTCACACCTCAATTTCGCAGTGAAAAATGACCCTTTTTTGGCAAAGTGCCTAGCTGTACTTTTTGAACCCTAGCTCTGCCGGCACCTAGGGAAACCTAGCAAACCTATACATTTTTGAAAACTAGACACCCAGGGGAATCCAGGATGGGGTGACTGGACTAACTCCCACCAGGTTCTGTTACCCAGAATCCCTTGCAAACCTAAAAAATTGTCAAAAAAACCACATTTTCCCCACATTTCTGTGGTGGAAAGTTCTGGAATCTGCGTGGATCCACAAATTTCCACCCACCCCGCGTTCCCCAACGTCTTACGAGAAAAATGGTACCTCACTTGTGTGGGTCGGCCTAGTGCCTGCGACAGGAAACGGCGCAAAACGCAACGTGGTCACACCTCAATTTCGCAGTGAAAAATGACCCTTTTTTGGCAAAGTGCCTAGCTGTAGTTTTTGAACCCTAGCTCTGCCGGCACCCAGGGAAACCTAGCAAACCTATACATTTTTGAAAACTAGACACCCAGGGGAATCCAGGATGGGGTGACTTGACTTCCTCCCACCAGGTTCTGTTACCCAGAATCCCTTGCAAACCTAACAAATTGTCAAAAAAAACACATTTCCCCCACATTTCTGTGCTGGAAAGTTCTGGAATCTGCGTGGATCCACAAATTTCCACCCACCCCGCGTTCCCCAAAGTCTTACGAGAAAAATGGTACCTCACTTGTGTGGGTCGGCCTAGTGCCCGCGACAGGAAATGGCGCAAAACGCAACGTGGTCACACCTCAATTTCGCAGTGAAAAATGACCCTTTTTTGGCAAAGTGCCTAGCTGTAGTTTGTGAACCCTAGCTCTGCCGGCACCTAGGGAAACCTACCAAAAACACACATTTCTGAAAAGTAGACACCCGGGGGCTTCCAGGGAGGTATGGCTTGCATGGATCCCCCAACCTTTCCTTACCCAGAATCCCCTGCAAACCTCAATTTTAGCTGAAAAAATCACTTTTTCACACATTTTTGTGTGGGAAAGTGTGGCATCACTGGCCTCACACAAATTTGCTACCACCCAGCGTTCCCCCAGGTCTCCCGATAAAAATGGTGCCTCACTTGTGTGGGAGGCCCAAGTACCCGCGACAGGCCAGGGCCCAAAACATAGTGAGGCGACATCAAAATTGCCTATCTCAAAACCACCTGGTTTTGCAAGGGGGGGGTCACCTGGGTTTTTGGCCCCGTGCTCGGCGGCCATCTAGGAAAACCTACCAAACCCACACATTTCTGAAAAGTAGACACCCGGGGGCTTCCAGGGAGGTATGGCTTGCGTGGATCCCCCAACGTTTCCTTACCCAGAATCCCCTGCAAACCTCAATTTTAGCTGAAAAAAATCACTTTTTTCACACATTTTTGTGTGGGAAAGTGTGGCATCACTGGCCTCACACAAATTTCCCACCACCCAGCGTTCCCCCAGGTCTCCCAATAAAAATGGTGCCTCACGTGTGTGGGAGGCCCAAGTACCCGCGACAGGCAAGGGCCCAAAACATAGTGAGGCGACATCAAAATTGCCTATCTCAAAACCACCTGGTTTTGCAAGGGGGGTCACCTGGGTTTTTGGCCCCGTGCTCGGCGGCCATCTAGGGAAACCTGCCAAACCCACACATTTCTGAAAAGTAGACACCCGGGGGCTTCCAGGGAGGTATGGCTTGTGTGGATCCCCCAACGTTTCCTTACCCAGAATCCCCTGCAAACCTCAATTTTAGCTGAAAAAATCACTTTTTTCACACATTTTTTGTGTGGGAAAGTGTGGCATCACTGGCCTCACACAAATTTCCTACCACCCAGCGTTCCCCCAGGTCTCCCGATAAAAATGGTGCCTCACTTGTGTGGGAGGCCCAAGTACCCGCGACAGGCAAGGGCCCAAAACGTAGTGAGGTGACATCAAAATTGCCTATCTCAAAACCACCTGGTTTTGCAAGGGGGGTCACCTGGGTTTTTGGCCCCGTGCTCGGCGGCCATCTAGGGAAACCTACCAAACCCACACATTTCTGAAAAGTAGACACCCGGGGGCTTCCAGGGAGGTATGGCTTGCGTGGATCCCCCAACGTTTCCTTACCCAGAATCCCCTGCAAACCTCAATTTTAGCTGAAAAAATCACTTTTTTCACACATTTTTGTGTGGGAAAGTGTGGCATCACTGGCCTCACACAAATTTCCTACCACCCAGCGTTCCCCCAGGTCTCCCGATAAAAATGGTGCCTCACTTGTGTGGGAGGCCCAAGTACCCGCGACAGGCAAGGGCCCAAAACATAGTGAGGCGACATCAAAATTGCCCATCTCAAAACCACCTGGTTTTGCAGAAGTCACCTGGGTTTTGGCCCTGTGCTCGGCGGCCATCTAAGAAACCTACCAAACCCACACATTTCTGAAACGTAGACACCCGGGGGCTTCCAGGGAGGTATGGCTTGCGTGGATCCCCCAACGTTTCCTAACCCAGAATCCCTTGCAAACCTCAATTTTAGCTGAAAAAATCACTTTTTTCACACATTTTTGTGTGGGAAAGTGTGGCATCACTGGCCTCACACAAATTTCCTACCACCCAGCGTTCCCCCAGGTCTCCCGATAAAAATGGTGCCTCACTTGTGTGGGAGGCCCAAGTACCCGCGACATGCAAGGACACAAAACGTTTTGAGGCATCAACATTGCCTATCAAAAAATGTTTTGGGCCCTTACCTGTTGCGGTTACTTGGGCCTCCCACACAAGTGAGGCACCATTCTTATCGGGAGACCTGGGGGAACGCTGGGTGGTAGGAAATGTGTGAGCCCGGTGATGCCACACTTTCCCACACAAAAGTTCTGAAAAAAGTGATTTTTTCAGCTAAAATTGAGGTTTGCAGGGATTTTGGGTAAGGAAACATTGGGGGATCCACGCAAGCCATACCTCCTGGAAGCCCCGGGTGTCTACTTTTCAGAAATGTGTGGGTTTAGTAGGTTTCCCTAGGTGGCCGCCGAGCCCCGAGCCAAAACCCAGGTGACCCCCTTGCAAAACCAGGTCATTTTGAGATAATGTGTTGTTTATTTCTGCAGCGTGAAAATTTTGGCACAATATTGCAAGGAAAATGTGACAGACATTTTGAGGTTTGCAGGACATTGTGGGTACCATAACTTGTTGGGATCCACAAGAGAGATATCACCATGTACTCCCATGGGTGTTTCGTTTACGACAATATCTACAGTTGGTAGGTTATTCTTAGACGGAATGTACACCTTGGCAGACAGACTAAAAGACAAAGATTACTGCACAGCCATCTATTCCTCAAGCACACACACATACTGGTTGGATTTGGCACGAGGGCAAGTGATGGTTCAGTATATACAATTTTATTAACAAGAGATTTCACAAAAATGAAATGCACTGTCAATAATTGAAAGGACAAAAAACTGAACCAGTGACTCGCAGCTCGTGAGCTGTAAAGCCACGTCAAGGCCCCAACCGCTTTACAGGCCATTCACACACCTTTCATACGTGATACACTCAAGACCATTCACACCACCAGGCAAGAAACAAACACATTACAACATTCACAAAAAGGGACAAGGTACACCCTGCTTGAGAAAGACAAAAAAAAATATTACTGCACAGCCATCTAATCCTCAAGCACACACACATACTGGTTGGATTTGGCACGAGGGTGAGTGATGGTTCAGTATATACAATTGTATTAACAAGTGATTTCACAAAAATGAAATGCACTGTTAATAATTGAAAGGACGAGAAACTGAACCATTGACTCACAGCTCGTGAGCTGTAAAGCCACGACAAGGCACCAACCTCTTTACAGGCCATTCATACACCTTTCATACGTGTGACAAATACAAAACCATTCACACCACCAGCCGCAGGCCCATCACATTACAACACTCACACCAGCAGACAGCGCCATTCAAGGGCCCATCACTTTCACACGCCCACATTCCTAACACAGCAACCACACAAGCTGATGGATTGCGTGGAGTGTCGCTCGGCTAGCAGTGTGTGTAGTGACCAGCAGCAAGTCACTACTCACACACTGCCAGCCGAGCGCCAGTCCACGCACACCGCCAGCCAAGCGCCACTCCACGCACACCGCCAGCCAAGCGCCACTCCACGCATACCGCCAGCCAAGCGCCACTCCACGCACACCGCCAGCCTAGCGCCGCTCCACGCACACCGCCAGCCTAGCGCCACTCCACGCACACCGCCAGCCTAGCGCCACTCCACGCACACCGCCAGCCTAGCGCCACTCCACGCACACCGCCATCCTAGCGCCACTCCACGCACACCGCCAGCCTAGCGCCACTCCACGCACACCGCCAGCCTAGCGCCACTCCACGCACACCGCCAGCCAAGCGCCACTCCACGCACACCGCTAGCCAAGCGCCACTCCACGCACACCGCCAGCCAAGCGCCACTCCACGCACACCGCCAGCCAAGCGCCACTCCACGCACACCGCCAGCCAAGCGCCACTCCACGCACACCGCCAGCCAAGCGCCACTCCACGCACACCGCCAGCCAAGCGCCACTCCACGCACACCGCCAGCCAAGCACCAGCCTACACACACCATCACATTTAGGATTTTTTTATACAAAAAGAAAACACAAACAAATTGCAAATAGATACAAATCTACTAACACAAAATCAGAAACTAAATACATTGCACTAATGCCAACCTTGAAACAGAACAACAATTCTTAAACATTACAGACCAGGCAGTTCACTTTACCACTCATGGTTGCTCCCAATAATTCTTTTGCTTGTGGTACGCTCTATAACAAGCAGGCACACACAGCCCAGGGTTAGAAGGACACTCAGGGCAGTACATAAGAGTCTCCTTCCGCGTACGTCTTCGCCAACAGACTCTACATCTCCTAGTGGGAAAGTCTTTTGAGGGTGTAGGAGGAATGTGATCAGGAAAGTGGCGATCTTTCAATCAAGCCACATCCTCCACCACTCCAACTCTAGGAACACTTGCCTGTTCCACAACAACAAGGCTGCCTATGACAGACTGCTGAAACTGAACAAAAGTCAACTTTGACGCAGGAGAACACTCCTTGAACACAACAAAAGCATTGAAAGTTGCTAAATTGAATAGATGGATGGCCAACTTCTTATACCAAATGTAAGCCTTACGAATAGCAGTGTAAGGTTCCAACCTCTGATCTACTCTATCAACACCACCCATGTGCTTATTGTAGTCTAAAATGCACACAGGTTTGCGCACTTCAGCAATCTGACCCCAAACAGCCACAGGTGAAGTACTCTCATCATGGATGGTAGTCAGCATGTACACATCCCTCCTGTCCACAAATTTCACAGCTAGCAGTTCCTCACTACGCAAGGCACTGCACTGCACTGTCCCCTCTGAAGTTTTTTGCAAACAAGCTCTTTTGGATAACCTTTACGGTTAGAGCGGATTGTGCCACAAGCAAAAGTGTCCACTTTGAACAATTCCTTAAACAATTGCACAGCAGTGTAGAAGTTATCAAGGTACAAATGGTGGCCTCTGTTAAACAGTCCTCTAGCAAGATCCCACACAATTTTCTCTGAAACTCCAAAAGTGGACGGACAACCAGGGGGGTCAATAGTGGAATCCCTACCAGTGTACACACGCAAATTAAAAACATATCCTGTCCTACTCTCAGACAACATATACAGCTTAATTCCATAGCGTGCCCTCTTGCTAGGAATGTACTGCCTAAAACCAAACGGCCCTTGAACAAGACCAAAGACTCATCAATAGATATTTCTTTCCCTGGAGTATAGATCTCTGAAAATCGATCTACAAAGTGATCAAGAACAGGCCGAATCTTAAAAAGACGGTCACATTCAGGGTGATCTCGTGGCAACGCCAAACCATTATCAACAAAATGCAGCATCCGAAGCAAAAGTAAATACCGATCACGAGTCATAACTGCAGGAAATATGGCCGTTGCCATCAAGGGACTGGTAGACCAATATGAACCCATGGACGGCTTCCTTATCAAACCCATCAAAAAAGTCAAACCCAAAAACTTCTTCATCTCTTCCAGATTTGTGGGACTCCACCGGGTAGCTCTAGAATGGGGCCTAAGTCTGGCACTGTTGTCCCTCAAAAACTGTTCAGCATACAAATTAGTCTGCTCAACAATCTCACCCAAAAATACATCATCCATAAACAACTGAAAATACTGTATAGGCAAATAATGTTCACAATCCACTCTACACCCTGCATAACCACTAAAGGCAGGCAACACCGGCTGCACCATGTTTGGATCAACCCAGAGTCCAGCACTTCCAGTAGGAAGCCTAGCAGCCCCAGGCTGCAATCCAGATGCCTCTTGCACCATCGGCACAGTAGTATCCTCCTCTAAAACAGGCACTTCATCTGCACTGAGAGTACCTTCATCATCCGATGATTCCATGTGGAGAGAAAACTCACTGCCTGAATCTTCCCCTCCCTCCTCTCCCTCAGACGCACGGTCAGTCTCATAATCCTGCTCAGAGGAAGATTCAAGAAGCAAACCAACCACCTGCTGAGCAGTAATTCTACGGCTAGCCATAATGCTTACTAATAAAGGTTACTTGTCAAACAAGTCAACAACAACAAACCCTTTGTAAAAAAAAGAAATAAACAAAATGTAGCTTTATCACAAAGACCTATATACTCCAACACTATACCACTCACGTGACAGAAGCAGCTAGACTCACCACCACCTACTCTGCACAGACACAGTAAGGATCAACAATATCCCACTAAAAAAGAAAAAAAAAATTACACATAAGACAATGCAAAACATCGCAAAGAATTTCATGCTCTGAACACTAACAAATATGCTGCCATTATGATACCACTTACAAAAAAATTCATTCATGCATGACAATAATACTCATTTGGAGTACACACAACAAAAATATTTTTCTTACCAAATTAATGCAATTACGCAAAACTGCAGAACAACCACTGCCGAAACCGCAAACAGGAATCAAAAGCTTTACACTAGAATAAAAAGGAGAAAAAAAACATTACAATCACATATGCAAATAATGCACCAGTCCACACACAATCCACCAGCCAAGCTAAGGGGTAGGTGGGCCAAAGAGTATAAATAAAATATTCACCCCCGTAAAAGGGGAGCAACCCTTGCCCTTTTGGCCACTCCCCAACACAAAAATTAAAAAAAAACCTGGTGTCTAGTGACTTCTGACCTCCTTGGGGGCAGATGGGCCTAAAAACATACTGCTATTCTGCCACCCAAGGGGTCACTCTCCACAAATAAATGCCTGGTGGAAAGATACCTTTATCTTCCGCACACGATCTCTCACTACTCAACTCTACTCTGAACTCTATTCACAACTGGATGTTAGCTCACCAACTCATTCTGAATCCCGCCAAAACTGAATTCCTCCTCCTCTCTACCTCTCTCTCACCTCCTCCTGTTCAATCTTGGATGGATCAGCTGAACCTACTCAACAACAAACCCATCAATGTCGACAGCGCTAAATCCCTAGGTGTCATTCTTGACAAAAGACTCAACCTAATCTCCCACATCAACTCTATTGCTAAGAACGCACGTTACCAGTTGCGCCTTCTATGGGGGATCCGTCGGTTCTTCCCAGAGAAAGACTTAAAAACCTTGGTACAATCTCTGGTTCTCTCAAGACTGGATTATTGCAATTCTCTTCTGACGGGCCTACCCAAATCCCACCTCTCCCCTCTCAAATCCATCCTCCATTCAGCAGCTCGCTTCATTTCAGGGTCTAAACGAAGCGACCACGTCACTCCTATCCTGTCCTCTCTTCGATGGCTTCCGATCGAGGCAAGATCTATTTACAAAACTGCCTGCATCACACACAAAGCCTTACACACGTCCTCCCCTCGTTACCTGGCGAATAAATTGAAATTGTCTGGTGGCTCTCGCCCTTCTCGCAATGCGAAAAAGCTTCTGCTTGAGCCCCCACCCCCCCGTCTTCAAAAGGGAAAGATCGATGGCGCAATCCTTCTCAGGCAATGCGGTGAGAATCTGGAACTCGCTTCCCCCATTGCTCCATGCCACCTCCTCTACCCGGATCTTCTAAGCTGACCTCAAATCTCTCCTCTTCCAAAGACACTTTCAGAACTAATACTTTCACTCTCAGCCCCCTCTAGGAAGTTCGCTCTTCATTGTAAATTTGTACTTTTTCCTGTACATTCCTCACCCTTGCGTGCTGTGCTGGATTTGTGTACCCTTCATTTAATTCACGCCCTCTCTACTCCCTCAAGGAAGTTCTTCCACTATAGGAAATTCTGTACTCCATGCCTATAGAAGTGCCTTCCCAGTGTGTTCTGCCACTTATTGCAGTATTATACCTCTATTTGTATTTTGTATCTCATGTATCATGCACAATTGTCACTTTTTCCTCCTGTAATGTAACGCTTGCTTTTGTATTATGCTCACTTGTAACCTTCTCATCCATGTAATGTTACTGTTCCTATTGTGAAGCGCTCTCACACCTTCGGGTAAAGCCCCGCGCTATATAAATAAAACTGCCCCCCCCCCAGGGGGGCAGAGCACCAAAAACATAAGGCCCCCAAAAGGGGAGCGACCCTTGCCCAAGGGGCCGCTCCCCAAAACAGTATTTCCATTTTTTTTTTTAAATTTCCCTGGCATCTAGTGGGCATTCCTGCTGCACGATCGCATGATCGTGCAGCAGCAATGCACAAAGAGGCATCGAGGGAAAGGAAAGGGTTTTCCTTTCCCTCGATGCCTCTTCTGTTTCAAATCCCCTCCCCGGAGCCAAAACTAACCTTATTCCCCGACGCGCTGGAAGCAAATGGCTTCCAGCGCGTCGGGGAACAAAGGGAAACCCCAATGACGTCAGCGCGCCTCGCGCGCTGTCGGGGGGGGCGAGGCAGGGGAAGCCCTTCCCCTGCCTTCCCCCAAAAAAACCCGACGATCGGATTCCCACGGGGGGAGCGCCAGCGCTTCCCCCGTGGGTGGTCTTATGACGAGCTGGACTCGTCATGAGCACACGACCACTGTGTGCCATGACGAGTCCAGCTCGTCATGAGCATCGAAGGGGTTAACATGCTCATTTTATCTCTAAAAGTGATGATCCACATACAAATGTGAGATGTAGTTGAAAGATGCAACACTTGAAAATGGACCATTTTTTAACTTTCTGAAGCATGTCGTAAGGGGGTGTTATCTCTTTCATCAAAAATAGGGCGTTTTCGCTTTAAAATTAAATGCCTCCAAATGTTATTTAATTCTCTTCCCGGGATGAAGAAACACTGTTTAAGGGCTCAGAGTGAGTAAATTGGCCGTTTTCATTCTCTTTTACGCATGCCACAAATCTTGCGTTTAGCGCCCCTAGAAGCACAAAAAACACTTTAAACAAGCTCATTTCATATCTAAAAGCGATGATCCACATACAAATGTCAGATGTAGTTGAAAGATGCAATATTTGAAAATGGACCAATTTTTTACCTTTCAGAAGCATGTCGTGAGGGGGAGTGTTATTTCTTTCATCAAAAAGCGTAGATTGAAAGGAGGGCACCGAGGCTGGCAGATACTTTGTAGCAACGTGCTGCAGTATCCGGTCTTGATAAGCATCACGTTGCTCAGAGTTTATTTCAGAAAGGCAAGACGAGGTGGCGAATAATTTCAGAACACCGTGGAACGGATGGAAAACGTTCTGTTAAAAATGGGGGTCTTTAGTTGGCAGAGGTAGGTACCTTTGTCCCAGTAGGGACCCTTGCTCCTAGTCAGGGTAAGGGGGATACACACTCTAGATAACCCCTGCTCATCCCCTGGGTAGTTTGGCACGAGCAGACAGACTTATCCCAAAGGCAATGTGTAAAGTATTTGTACTCAAAACACACAGTAATACAGTGATAACACCACAAACGGACACCACACCAGTTTAGAAAAATAAAGTATCTTTATCTAAACTCAACAAGACCAAAACGACAAAAATCCAACATACAAGTATTAACAAAATGACTTTAAAAAGGTTTCAGGCAACTGGGTCCATAGAAAACTATGGATGCATGATTTCTCTCAAAGTACCTGTAGTTGTGACAAAATTCACAATGAAAAACAGCTGCAGCGATGTGAGATGCGTTGTTTCCTGAGACCTTGGGGATGCAATGCAACAGTTCTGCTGCACGCAAGGTAGCGGTGCGTCGGGTCTGGTCTGTAGGGGGAAAGCGATGCGTCGATTGAGGCATCTCCGATCAGCAGGTGATGCGCCGTGAAAACTTGCCGCACAGGTACGATGTGTGGGAATCCGGGATGCGGTGGCGATCGATTGTGGCGGCGTCAAGCGGCGATGCGTCGGTTTCTTTAGCCACGGCCCCTCGATGCACCGTTCTTGCAGCAGTGACAAGCGCTGCGTCGGCTTCGGCAGCGGGGCTGCGATGCGTGGAGATTCTTCTTGCACCACGGTGCTGCGTCGGAAAAACTGCCGGAAGAAGGGCGTGTGTCCATATTCTTGTAGTTGCGTTGCTTTTCTAGCTCCCAACAGCAGAAACAACCTCCAGAGGCCCAAGACGGTCACAGGCACCTCTTGGCGGGTCAGAACTCTGAGCAAGGAAGTTCAGGGGAGCTGGGGGTGAAGTCTTTGTGTCCCCGAGACTTCAAAACAGGAGGCAAGCTCTACTCAAGCCCTTGGAGATCTTCTTCAAGCAGGGGACACAGGACACAGCAAAGTCCTTCTCCTTTCCTTGGCAGAAACAGCTACTGCAGGCCAACCCCAGACACACAGCAAAGGGGCAGTACTTCTCAGTTTCTCCAGCTCTTCTCCTTGGCAAAGGTTCCTCTTGATTCCAGAAGTAGTCTAAAGTTCAGGGGTTTTAGGTCTAATACTTATACCGCAAAATTTATTTTTTCTCTTTGTGCAAGTGTCTCTCAGCTCAGTCCAAACCAGTTCTGTCCTCACTGGTGCAGTATGACCACAGGGGGTGGAGACAGCATTGTGCAAGGGAGACAACCCCTATTCAAGTGCAAGGAAATCTCTTCCCACTACTCTAAATTCAGCCAGGGTCTATTTCGAACAGCTCTGAGTCATATAGGAAGGTCCAGGCACACCCCAACCCCCCCAGTAGCTGTCTAGAGTGAATGCACATCCCCAGCCCGTCACTCAAAACCAGGCAGTCAATACACAAACAGGCAGAGGCACACAGAATGGTTAAACAAGAGAATGCCTACTTTCCAAAAGTGGCCTTTTCAAACAGACAATTTAAAAACCAACTTTACTAAAAGATGTGTTATTAAATTCTGAGTTCAGAGAGCCTCAACTTTATTTCTCTATCTTGTTCCAATAGGAAGTTATATTTATAAGCGGTTATAAATAAACTCCCATTCTGTCCTATGGGGCAAGAAAGCCTTTCAATAGTGAAAAACTAAATTGGCAGTATTTCACTATCAGGACATGTCACACACACCAGTACATGTCCTACCTTTCACATACACTGCACCATGCCCAGGGGGGTGCCTTGGGCCTACAATAGGGGTGCCTTACATGTAAGAAAAGGGAAGGTTAGGGCCTGGCAAGTGGGTGCACCTGCCAAGTCGACATGGCAGTTAACTGCGCACAAGCACTGCAGTGGCAGGCCTGAATTACCTTTTCAGAACTACTCATGCGGGTGGCACAATCAGTGCTGTAGGCCCACTAGTAGCATTTGATTTACAAGCACTGGCACACTTCAGCACACTTTGCTAGGGACTTACTAGTAAATCAAATATGCCAATCAGGGACAACCAATTGTAACGACAATTAACACAGGGAGCACTTGCACATTGACACTAATCAGCAGAGGCAAAGTGCCCAAAGCATCTAAGCCAGGAAAAATGAAATCCAGCACAGCATCAAAAATACAGGAGGTATAGGCAAAAATTCAGGGGAAACCATGCCAAAGATGCCAAGTCTAACACGTGTGCCCTCCAGCTGAAAAATGGGGAGAACTACCCACCGTCTTGGGAGTTCTCATCACTAAGGTGGAAGAATCTGGACAGACCATCAGCATTGGCGTGTTCTGTACCAGGGCGGTGTTCCACCGTAAAGTCCATTCCCTTTAGGGAGATGGATGATCTCAACAGTTTTGGGTTCTCACCCCTCATCAGCATCAACCATCTGAGGGGCCTGTGGTCTGTCTAAACCCGGAAGTGAGTCCCAAACAAGTAGGGTCTTAGCTTCTTCAGCGCCCAGTTCACAGCAAAAGCTTCTCTTTCAATTGCACTCCATGTCTGTTCCCTAGGAAGTAGCCTCCTAGTAATGAAAGCTACCTGTTGGTCCAAGCCCTCATCGTTCAATTGTGAGAGTACCGCTCCCACACCATGCTCTGAAGCATCTGTCTGCACAACAAATTATTGGGAGAAGTTGGGTGCCTTGAGCACGGGCACCGTGCACATGTCAGATTTCAGGGCGTCAAAAGCGGTCTGACAGGCATCTGTCCAGATCACTTTCCTTGGCTGCTTCCTTGAAGTCAGCTCTGTCAAGGGGTCAACAATGGTGCCATATCCCTTGACAAACCGTCTGTAGTACCCAGTGAGTCCTAGAAAGGCTCTCACCTCCATCTGTGTCTTAGCGGGCTCCCAAGCCAGAATGGTGTTCATCTTAGGTTGTAGGGGCGCCACCTGCCCGCTTCTTACCTGGTGCCCTAAGTACACCACAGAACCCTGCCCTATCTGGCACTTACTGCCCTTGATAGGGAGGCCTGCCTTCTGCAGAGCCTACAACACTTCACAGATGTGTTGCAAATGTTCCTCCCAGCTGCAGCTGAACACAGCAATGTCATCCAGGTAAGCAGCGCCAAATTCCTCCAGCCGGAACAGTACCTGGTTGACCAGTCTCTGGAATGTGGCAGGGGCATTCTTCAACCCAAAGGGCATGACACGGTACTGGTAGTGCCCCTCTGGCATTGAAAACGCAGACCTCTCTCTTGCTCCATTGGTCAAGGCAATCTGCCAGTACCCAGACGTTAGATCAAACATGCTAAGGTACCGGTCAGCTCCAAGCCGATCTAGGAGCTCATCAGCTCTGGGGATTGGGTGCGCGTCAGTCCTTGTGAAGGCATTGAGCCCACGGTAGTCTACGCAGAACCAGAGTTCAGGAGTGGCATCAGGTGCAGCAGCTTTCCGAACCAAGACCACTGGGCTAGCCCAGGGGCTGCTGGAGGGCTTTATCACCCCTAACACCAACATTTCGGAACCTCTTCCTTAATGCTGGCCCAGACTCCGTCAGTTACTCTGTAAATTTTATGCTTCACAGATAAACTGTCCCCAGTGTCCACATCATGGACACACCAATTGGTGATTCCTGGAGTCAGGGAGAACAGGGAGGTGAACTGTCCCAGCACCTGGCGACAGCCCCTTTGCTGCTCTGGGGTCAGGGTGGGAGAGAAGTTCACTCCATCCACTGACCCATCATACTCCTTGGCTGACAGGAGGTCAGGAAGAGGCTCACTCTCCTCTTCCATTCCATCATCTGTAGCCAGGAGCACTGTTACTTCAGACCTCTCAAAGTGATGTTTGAGGCGGTTCACATGCAGGACCCTCAAAGGGTTCCCAGGAGTCTGCAAGTTAACCAGGTAGGTTACATCACTCTTGTGTTCCACCACCTCAAATGGACCAGTCCACCTGTCTTGGAGCACACAAGGCTCCACTGGTGCCATTACCCACACTTTTTGGCCAGGCTGACACTCAACCAGAGTGGTATTCTGGTCGTACCATCATTTCATCTCCTCCTGGCTGGCTTGCAGGTTCACCTGAGGGAGTTTCCTGAAGCATTGAGTCTGGTTTCTGAAGGCCAGCATGTAGCTGAACACATCTTGGGGGGGTCATACCAGGAGTTTCCTCCCAGCCGTCCTTCACCAGACTCAGAGGTCCTCTCACAGGGTGCCCATATAGCAATTTAAAGGGACTGAACCCTAAGGATTTCTGCGGTACCTCCCTGTAGGCAAACAACAGGCATGGTAGAAAGACGTCCCACTTACGTCTCATGGGTTCTGCAAGACCCTTTATCATACCTTTCAGGGTTCGGTTGAATCTCGCAACCAACCCATTCCCTTGGGGATGGTAAGGAGTGGTGAATTTGTACATTACACCACACTCCTCCCACAGTGACTTCATATACCTGGAAATTAAGTTTGTACCACGGTCAAAGACCACCTCTCTGGGGAACCCCACACGGGTAAAGATCCCCATCAATGCACGCTCACCACAGGGGCCATGATTGTCCTGAGAGGGACAGCTTCCAGGTACTGGGTGGCATGATCCACCAAGACCAAAATAAACTTGTTGCCTAAGGCTATCTTGGGTTCCAGTGGCCCTACAATGTCGATTCCCACCTGCTCTAAAGGGGTGCTCACCACAGGAAAGGGTTGGAGGGCAGCTTTACACTTCCCTCCTGTTTTGCCACTTGCCTGGCAAGTCTGACAAGACCTACAATGTGTGCTAACGTGCCTCTGCATTTGGGGCCAGTAAAAGTGGGTAACAAGCCTGTGATAGGTCTTGTCGTACCCCAAATGTCCTGCCAAAGGCACATCATGAGCCAGACCCAGTAGGAAGGTCCTGTAGCACGAGGGTACCACCAGCACACGGGCTGCCCCGGGTTCAGCAACCTTAGGCTCACTGTAAAGGAGACCGTTCTCCCAATAAATCAAATCTGATCCGGACGGACCACCTGCAGCTGCAAACCAACAAGAGCAGTGCATTCCATCTGCGTCTTGCAGAACTCCTCCCTGGAAGGACCTCCTTCCTGCTGCCAATGGGTCAGCTCAGGCAGGTCGCCCAGTTCAGCCACTTGCTCCCCTGTATGTTCCAGGGCATTCCCCTCAGGTTCCGCCTCCTCCTGGACTGTGGGAACTTCAGGGGCTGATTTCCCACAGCCCCTGCCCTTCCTCTTTCTAACAGGCACCTGGGCCACTGTTTCAGGCTCCAGGTCCTCTTGATCACCCCTACTGGCTGCCATTGAACGAGTGGTCACACTGGCCCACTCAGGCAGACCCAATATCTTTAAATGAGCTTGGCGCTCCTCCTCCCTTCAAGGTGAGCTCTCCAGGTCATTGCCAAGCAGACAGCCAACAGGCATGGATGGCCTAACAATGACCTTCAGGGAACCTGAGACCCCCCCGCTCAAAGAGAACCTGGGCAACCTTACACAGGCACTCAGAGTTGTCTGCAGCAACTACAGGGTGAAGTTCATTGGGGATGACCTGCTCTTCAGATACCCTTTGACACCTGACAGATGTCACACTGGCTCCTGTGTCTCTGAGAGCCTCCACCCATTGATAGTCACCCACTGCAGGTACGTTTTAGTGTTACCGGGCAGACAGGTTTCCTGGTCCATTTCTCTGTCTCCTAATGAGACAAGGGTCATCACACCTGGCTCCCCACCCTCACTAGGAACTAACTCCTCCCCCAGCAATAAACTAACTAAGATTGGTGACGGTGCACCAGTGGGTGCTGGTGGTACTTGTGGTCAGGAAGGCCTCTTGGTGAATGATCCCATCTATAACACTTGCGAGGACCCCGGTTGTCTGGCCTACCCTTAGGGGGCCATGGCTACTTAGAACTAGGGGGCTGGGGATCTTTGCCCTGGGAACTATTTTGGGGCCCTTTAGAGAATTCCTTTTGGTTACCCTTGTCCCCCCACATTTCTGCTGGGGACCCTGCCCACCTTTGGCTGGTTTTCCCACAAACCCCTTGTGGACCCTGGTACTCGTCCAGCGGTCCGCCTCCTGAGCAAGCTTCCTGGGGTCAGTCAGCTTACTATTCATCAGATGCTGGGGCAGCTCTGGAACACACAGACTACTTAAGTGCTCCCAACCAATCAGATTGTACAACCCCTGGTAATCAGTAATCTTGCTGCCCTTTATCCAACCACCCAGTGCTCTGCAATACATGTGCACACATTCAACCTAAGTATTAGACTCCAGTTTCTTGAAGGGTCTAAACTTATCCCTGTACTGCTTAGGTGTGAGCCCATACCTGAGGCATAAAGCTTCCCTCGTATTGGGATAGGTCAGAGTACCCGCCTCCTCCAAAGGTGTCAGGGTGTTCCTCCCATTGGCCTCAAAGTGTCTCCACAGGCCAACCCCCAATTCTTCTCAGGGACCTCATTCATACGCAATGCAGCCTCATAAGATGCAAACCATGCATAAATATCCTCCCCCGTCTGAAATGTTTGGGCTAAGTCCTTGGGAATGTAAACCTTACCCCTTGCACTGGCTGTGCGCTGCCACCATTTGTACTGGACTCTACCTGCTTAGCTTTAATGTTCAGTTCTCTCATGCTCAACTCTTGGGCCAAGATCAATTTCTTCCAAAGCGCGAGCATTCTTGCTCTCCTCTGCCTTGGTCTGGAGCCTCAAGACCTCCAACTCATGATCTCTAGCCCTGCGCCTTTCCTCCATTTCCTCTGGCGCCCAATTTCTGGAAGAATGATTGAAGCCAGCCCTAGAGGCTGCTCTCCCAGCAGGCCAATCCTGGGATCAGAAACCATTTTCTGGTGCATCCACATCCACATCTGCATCCCCTGCCTCTTCAGCTTGTCTGGCCTCCTACCAGGCCCCCAAGGCCTTCTGTAGCTCCTCTTTCCTAAAGTGACTCTTCATGGGACATCCAAAGTTCTTGCGGAATTGCCTGAGTTGCTCTACTTTGTAACTACTTAACATTTCAAAGTCAAACTCCAATTCTGCAGCCTCACTTGCCGATTTACCATTTAGAGACATGATGCGTGGATAACTCAAGGGTCAGATCAAAAATAGAACCGAAAATAAAACAGTATGTGGTTACGTAGTGGTCTGCACTAAACTAGTGATGTACACCAATCACTGTGGGTCACGTACAAATAGAGGTTCAAATCCTCACCGCTGACCACCAATGTTAGAAATGGGGGTCTCTAGTTGGCAAAGGTAGGTACCTTTGTCCCAATAGGGACCCTTGCTTCTAGTCAGGGTAAGGGGGATACACACTCTAGATAACCCCTGCTCACCCCCTGGGTAGTTTGGCACAAGCAGACAGACTTATCCCAAAGGCAATGTGTAAAGTATTTGTACTCAAAACACACGGTAATACAGTGATAAAACCACAAATGGATACCACACCAGTTTAGAAAAATAAAGTATCTTTATCTAAACTCAACAAGACTAAAACGACAAAAATAAAACATACAAGTATTAATAAAATGACTTTAAAAAGGATTTAGGCAACTGGGTCCATAGAAAACTATGGATGCGTGATTTCTCTCAAAACACCTGTAGTTGCGACAAAATTGACAAGGCCAAGCAGCCGCAGCGATGGGAGGCGTCGAAAAACAAGGAGATGCGTTGTTTCCGGAGACCTTGGGGATGCGATGCGACAGTTCTGCTGCATGCAGGGGAGCGGTGCGTCGGGTCCAGTCTGTAGGGGGAAAGCGATGCGTCGATTCTGAGGAGACTCCGATCCGCAGGTGATGCATCAGGAAAACTTTCCACACAGGTATGATGTGTGGAAATCCAGGATGCGTCGGCGATCGATCCGGCGGCGGCAAGCGGCGCGGCGGCGGTTTCTTCAGCCGTGACCCCTCGAAGCATCGGTTCTTGTAGCGGTGACAGGCGCTGCTTCGGCAGTGGCGCAGCGATGCGTGGAGATTCTTCTCGCACCGCCGTGCTGTGTCTGAAAAACTGCCGCAAGAAGGGCGTGCGTCGATTTTCTTGTAGTTGTGTTGCTTTTCCAGCTCCCAACAGCAGAAACAGCCTCCAGATGCCCAAGACGGTCACAGGCATCTCTTGGCAGCTCAGAACTCCGAGCAAGGAAGTTCAGGGGAGCTGGGGGTGAAGTCTTTGTGTCCTTGAGACTTCAAAACAGGAGGCAAGCTCTACTAAAGCCCTTGGAGATCTTCAAGCAGGGGACACAGAAAAGTCCTTCTCCTTTCCTTGGCAGAAACAGCCACTGCAGGCCCACCCCAGACACACAGCAAAGGGGCAGTACTCCTCAGTTTCTCCAGTTTTTCTCCTTGGCAAAGGTTCCTCTTGATTCCAGATGTAGTCTAAGGGTTCTGGGGTTTTAGGTCTAATACTTATACCCCAAAATGTATTTTTTCTCTTTGTGAAAGGGTATCTGAGCCCAGTCCTAACCAGTTCTGTCCTCAATGGTGCAGCATGACCACAGGGAGTGGAGACAGTATTGTGCAAGGGAGACAGCCCCTATTCAGGTGCAAGGAAATCTCCTCCCACTACTCTAAATTCAGCCAGGGTTCTATTTAGCCCAGCTCTGAGTCATCCAAGAAGGGCCAGGCATACATCACCCCACCCAGTGGCTGTCTACAGTAAATGCACATGCCCAGCCCCTGTCACTCCAAAACCAGACAGTCAATACACAAACAGGCAGATGCACACAGAATGGTTAAACAAGAGAATGCCTACTTTCTAAAAGTGGCCTTTTGAAACGGACAATTTGAAAACCATCTTTACTAAAAGATGTTATTAAATTCTGAGTTCAGAGAGCCAAAACTTTATTTCTCTATCTTGTTCCAATACGAAGTTATATTTATAAGATGTTATAGATAAACTCCCATTCTGTCCTATGGGCAAGATGGCCTTTCGATAGTGAAATACTGCCAATTTAGTTTTTCACTATCAGGACATGTCACAGACACCAGTATATGTCCTACCATTCACTTACACTGCG
The DNA here is from genome assembly GCA_963921515.1 of Calotriton arnoldi. Taxonomy (NCBI): domain Eukaryota; kingdom Metazoa; phylum Chordata; class Amphibia; order Caudata; family Salamandridae; genus Calotriton; species Calotriton arnoldi. Next base: position 2,152,825 of record CAWUFW010002457.1, on the reverse strand, counting down.
CCCTGCCCAGGGGGGTGCCTTGGGCCTTCCATAGGGGTGCCTTACATGTAAGAAAAGGGAAGGTTAGGGCCTGGCAAGTGGGTGCACCAGCTAAGTCGACATGGCAGTTAACTGCGCACAAGCACTGCAGTGGCAGGCCTGAATTACCTTTTCAGAACTACTCATGTGGGTGGCACAATCAGTGCTGCAGGCCCACTAGTAGCATTTGATTTACAGGCCCTGGCACACTTCAGTGCACTTTATTTGGGACTTACCAGTAAATCAAATATGCCAATCAGGGACAACCAATTGTAACAACAATTTACACAGGGAGCACTTGCACTTTGACACTAATCAGCTGTGGCAAAGTGCCCAAAGCATCTAAGCCAGCAAAAACTAAATCCAGCACAGCATCAAAAATACAGGAGGTAGAGGCAAAAGGTCTGGGGAAACCACGCCAAAGATGCCAAGTCTAATACGTTCTTTTAAGAAGAATGGCTTAGAAGGTGCCCACAACTTACTTACTTCAAAATTGTTCGGTGTGGCCATGAAGATGTGGTCCTGACACTGTCGGGAAACTGTTTGAATTCCTGCTCGATGCTTCGACTTCAGACATAATTAAAGGAAAGCCGCATGGCCTCAAACTATGGTTTCCGTAGTATGTGCGAGCATTCTACTGCATTATGGGATCGTTTTGTGTATTGCTCAACTTGGCCTTGTATAATGTATTGTGGAAAACAACACATGTTCTTTCATTTGTATTTTTTGTATTTAATAGGTGCCGTAGCTACGAAAACTACTGAATGGTGTTGGTATTCTGAAGAAAAAAAAATACATATTGATAGTCCGCCAGCAGGACCATTTTTCAGAATTAAGGATAAGATGGATCATTTGATTTCATAATCTGTTCACCTCAGACATTTCATTCAGGCCCCTTATTACAGTATTAAATTTTAAGATCAAATATGCTTCCCTTTTCATGAGGTTTTCTTCTAAATTTCCTCCTCTTGGATTATGTTTAATGACACTTCGAATTGTCCATTTTAAGTCTTTCTCCGTATGGCCATTACTGATGAAATGGTTTACCAGTGGGGCCGATTGAGTTTTTTTTTTTTTATTCACGATTTATGTTGAACCATTTTTTGCTTTCGGATTCATTTTTCTGATGTAGATTGTGACAAGAGCACACAATGGCATATACAAAATTCTTGCTTCTACAGTTAGAAAACTGTGTTTCCAGTTTACACGGCCATCAGTGAATTCTGAGCCTTCAATTGTTTGATTACATATTGTACAGTTCCCACATTTGTGGCGGCCCACTAGTGGTTGCAAATTCCAACAAGCACGTAAATCTTCTTGCTTTGTTTGTTTGAAGTTGCTAGCTCTTTCAATTTGCTGTCCTATGCTTGCATTTTTCTTCATGGCGAAAAGAGGCAACTCGAACCTGCACTCAGAATTCTTGATCAAGTGCCAAAAGTTGCAAATAATTTTCTTGAAATTATTTGTCTGGGAGCAGAAAGTGGAGACACAAACCAGTTTGTCAATTGGTTACTTCCGTTTCTTGACTGACAGGCACTCTTGTGGTGGGTACCAGACTCTCTTCATTGAATGTTTAAGCAGTTTTTGGGGATAATCTCTCTGTTTTAATTTCTCTCCAACTTCATGAGCATGCAAATAGTCTTATTTTCTCGTGCAGTTTCTTCTGATATGCAAAAATTGCCCAAACTGCAAATTGTCTTTTAAATTGCAGGGATGAAAGCTCTTTTAGTGCAAAGCATTTTTATTTTTTATCAGTTGGCTTCTTGTGTAATGTTGTTACTGGTACATTTTCAACAGATCAAACTTCTACATCTAAAAATGTGAGTCCCTTTGTTTTTTAAAGACAGAATTTGATGATGAGGATTCTGTTGTTAAGCCAATCGTAGAAAGCCATCAAGTCCTGTTCATTCCCGCACCAAAGGCACCAGATGTCATCTATGTACCGTAACCATTGTATGATGGCCCCTGAGAATGGATTTTTGTTATAAATAAATTTATCCTCGAACAGGGCTATGAACAATACTACCATTTCCGGCGCAAAGGGGAAGCCCATGGCAGTCCCCATTGTTTGCAGAAAGAAGTCACTCTCAAATTTAAAATAATTCTTTTTGAGAGCTATCGATGCCAAACTAACTACAAATTGTGTGGGAACTTCATGAGGTCTTGGTTTTTGTCAAGGTAAAACTCAATGGCTTCTAATGCGCCGTCCTGTGGAATTTGCATGTAGAGTGAAACTACATCTAAGGACACCAACCATTGTCTTTGAGGATCAAATTGCTGTCCTTCCACTTTGTTTATAAAGTCCACTGTGTCCCTTAAGTAAGAGGGAACTGCTCTATGGAAAGGTTTCAAAAATATATAAACATATTGTGAGATGGGTTCTAGGACTGAGATCTTTAATAGCACATGCTTGATTTTTTGTTATATTATTCTTACAAAAATCCTTCTTGTTTTCAAGTTGATTCAAAGACGACAAAACTGCTTGGTCAAATGCAACAACTTCTTTGGGAATGGTGTGGGGTAGAGGAAAAAATGTTGATTTCTTACGAAGGCCAGAGATTCCTTGCTCATCTGATCCTCCTTCGTAGGAAAGAAGGCTTTAAGACTGATTTTCCGAAAAAACTCAATGGCTTCTATTTTCAGGTTTACTAAATTCGTGTGTATGGTAGGTACAAAAGTTAATCCTAATTCAAGTACTGACTCCTCATCTTTGTCAGGGCTTTAGTGGATAAGTTCACAATAGCTGTTTGTGTCAGTTTTTGTAAAATTGGCACCTTGTACCTATCTCCAATGGCTGGGTTTTGTATCGGCCAGTCATATTCACAGAGGACCCAGAATATAAAAAAGGCTTCAGTTATATAAGCCTATGGAAGAAGTAGGCCTTGCAGCAGTGAAAAACAAATGTATCTGTTTGTCAGGACGTTGTAAAACGTAACCGTGCAAGTTCTGCCTTTTAGTTACACAACATCCTGCTCTTAGGGTCACTTTGGGCCTGCATTAGTGGCGACGTGTAATAAAAGGGGAATTTTAATGCTTGGTGTGGTTTTAAATGCCAGGTCTAAGTGGCAGTAAACTGCACACTCTCGCCCTGCAGGGGCAGGCGCAAGACAGGTTTGAAAGGCTACTTGTGTAGGTGGCACAAGTGCTGCAGGCCCACTTGTAGCATTCAGTGTACAGGCCCTAGGTACATGGGGTATCACTTTACATGGGCTTACAGGTAAACTAAATATGCAATCAGGTATACACCAATGTTACCATGTTTAGGGGAGAAGCACATGCACTTTGGCACTGGTTAGCAGTAGTAAAGTGCTCAGAGTCTCCGTGCCAACAAAAAGATACAGCAAAAAGTGGGAGGCAAAAAGTTGGAGGAAAGACCACCCTAAGGATGGCAGGTCTAACATGCCCCCCCCCCAGCTGAAAGTGGGGAGAGCTATCAAACCTCTAGGGAGTTCTCATCACTAAGGTGAAAAAAACCTAGACAGACCATCAGCATTGGCGTGGTCGATTCCTGGTCTGAGATCCATCCCCTGTAGAGAAATGGACCATCTGACCAATTTTGGATTTTCACCCCTCGTTTGCATGACCCACCTGAGGTGCCTGTGGTTAGGGCCGGACTGGGAGTTTAAAACAGCCCTGGGAAAAAGTTATAACTGTAGCCCCAATGTATAGATGTGCTAATGTGTGCTAAAACCAAAGCAACTCTCAAGTTGCCGCCGGGATCACGTAACTAGCACCACCGCCCCTGGAGGCTGAAACCGGCCTCCAAGTGTGTCAAAACCAGCCTCCTGGGACTCCAGTTCCCCCTGCCCCCTCACTAGGGGGACCGCCGCACGAAATTAAGTCTTTACTCTATGATGACAGCCCGAAAGAAATAGTACCAAGAGCGTTTGACAATATTGCCGACAAAAATAATCCCAATTGAAGTATTAAAACGGCTACCTGTGGCAGCACTAATATATAGAAATTATTTATTGCAGATATTTTCGGACGAAAGAGCATCTTGACTGCATCCCTAAAGTTTACAATCCGCGAGGGCCAAGAATATGAAACGGAGAAGGTATTAGAAACAGTTGGTTAGACATAATAATGAAAAGATAGGACAGCACACAGAACAAATAAAAATATTATCTTTTATTATTTGTTCAGACAATACTACCAGTCCAAGTCCTGAGGAGAACCTTGCAAATCATAGAAGGTTCGAAACGTGTTGGCTATAATCCCTTGGGGCACAGACATCCTGCACGAATAGGACACTGCAGTGGACAATTTAAAACCATTCCACTTCAAAATGAAGTCTATGCAATGGCCCCCAAGAGTGTTTATTTACCACGAGTTTCACAAATCGCAATCCATTATCTCTGGTAAGGGTTAAGAAACGTTGACTTATTTTCAACAGTGTTTCACCAATTTTGTGTTCAATTGATTATGAATGTCTTATAGTTACAATTTACTTTTGGTGAATTTGGCGCTTTCTTTTTGTGTTACAACAAAACTTATTTGAATTATTAATCTCTATGTTGAAATGTGATGTTATAGTTCTGTGTTTAATGTTCATGCATTGATCAAAAGCATAGTTACATGCTTATGTATACTGATAAAACATAATGAGGCCATTTAATGACAAAAAAATGCCAAATAGTTGATCAGAATTTTCCAAATAGTGTGAATAAAACAAGGACCAAGGTGATTTAGTGTCTTATCCCCTTATTGTCGAGTTATCCACAGTTATAAAGATTACAACTAGATTAACATTTTTTACACTTTTAGAAAGTGGACATTTCTCTTAGCTTTGCTCTGTGTGCCTGCAGCCTGCCTCCAATACACATCTGGGTGACAGCTACACTTTGTGCATACTTTCTAGACAGCCACAACACAGGAAAGTCTTGGTGTGACAGGGAATAAAATCTGCATTCATCTGCATACCGATAGCCTTCCTGGGCAGGGAGAGATGGAGGTTGTTCATACTTGCATGTGAATAAGTTGTGTCCTGTTCCGACACTGCGGGCAGATTTACCCCCTACTGGTAGTCTGGAGCCAAGTCTGGGCTGAAAGGGATCCTTGTGCACTTCAGAAGGCTCTTTTGAAGTCACCCCATACATCAAAGGCACTTTAGAGCATAAGTATTAGGGCTCTGGCCTTCTCAAGGTAGTACACTACTGGACCTGGAAGAAACTCTGCTGGAGTAAAGGCTCGGTGCTGAAGGATTGCCACTCTACTGTGCCTGACTGTTCTAACAAACTGCTTCCCTGCTTTGTTGAACTACCCTGCTGCCTTCTGCCCTCTGCCCTGTGAAAGAACCATGGACTAAGCCCCAGAGTGACTCCAAGGGCTTGCCACCTGTTCTCCATGAGGTCTCAGGGACAAAGACTGCGTGATCTACTTACTTGCAACTCATCGCACTGTCCTGCAAAATACAAGCACACCGCTCTGGGAGAGCCAAAGCTCCTTGTGTGGGGAACTATCGCGCTGGGCTCAGTGTGCCATGTTTTTGTTTAGCAATGGCTCTGCTTACTGGCCTTTCCTTCTCAAGAGCGCCTTTCCCAAGAGACGCAACGATCAGCTCTGCTAATCTCCTTTAATCAACGCCGTGGGAATCCCTCAGGGTGGCCCCTCCAGCTGAACGAGCGTGTCGAAATAAATGCAGCACTAAGGGACTTCCTCAGCGCAGCCCTTTCAGCTGGGTGTGCTTGCCGAGTGACACCAGTGCAGCCTGCGCCGATTACCAGCCCCAGCCTGAGGGGCCTGAGCGCGACACCGTGCCCTGAAGGCCATGAGCAAAACCGGCAGCAGAATTCTAAAGTTACCCCGTGAGTACACCACACTCGGTCATGCTCTGACCACCAGTGGCTTGCCCAAGCCCTGCGACCGTGTGCAACATTGTTTCTCCTATGGTCACCTATGACCGGACCCAAATAGTCCTTGCAGCTGTATGGCGATCCCCATCGCCCGCTGCGTTGCACACATTCCGATCGCAAACCCCCAGGGGGACCTTAATTACCATGAGAGAAGCGCACCGACTTCTAAGACTACAGTACTACACATACTTTGAAAAAGCTTGTATATTTTAAAGCACTGCTTTTGCCTTGTTTTATTTCAAAGTGATATCTCTTGATTTACTGATTAGATTTTTGTCATTTTGGTCTTATTTTATGCAGATAAATATTCCCGATTTTTTTATCATGTGATGAAAGAAACTTTGGAAGAGATACCTAGAGCAGTGACTTTCCAGGAATATAACTACAACTTGTGTTAAAAGTCATTGCAGAGAAGAGTTGTCATTGAAGTTAGCATAATTTAACATTATGTTGCTCAGAAGTGAATTATTTAGGTCGCAGCATTTCCATTACCAGAAATAAGATTAAGCCAAAGAGCAACCATGGTAGGACAGTTTAATAGAAACACCTGTTACCCAAAATAGAGACAAGGATGTCATTTCTGGGCTTAACTGTATTGTATTCAAAATTTGAGGAAGCGGTTGAACTAATCAAGATTGAAGGGCAAATCCCAGTATATCTGTAAACATGAGCAGGATCAAGCATTTGAATAATTGAAAAAAATTAATTGTAAGTGTTCCATAAGAAGATCATTTGAAGTGAGAAAATTGTGTGAAAAGCAAGGGATGCTAGAAACTGTGGGATGTTTGCAGTGTCGAGCAAAAGTCTTTAGGGTAAAGAGTCAGTGCTGAAGTAAAATTTAAGGAAATTAAGGAACGCAGAATAGAATGTGAGCTTTTCGTGTGCACTTGGGCAAGTTGTTCTTGTTGGGGTGCTAAATTTGTTAGTGGGAGAACACTAACCCCACAATTGGCTAGACTTGCTGTTAAGCTGGAGGCTTACTAAGTACATTACAGGAAAGAAAAATGTACATGCTGACTGCAAGTTGCGATTACCTTTGGAATTTTTCATGCCAAGAAACATCTTGTACCCTCATCTTGCAGATGAGCCTCACAGGCAATAGAGAAAACAGTTAGAGAATGGGTCCAACACTGAAGCAAGCAGGGGGGAAATACATCAGGAGGTCTCCACAAAAAATGAGCAGCAATGACGCTACTGCAGTGAGCAGTCATAGAACCATTGATAGGTAACGTTTCTTCAATGCAATCACTATGGCCTCTGTGTGTTCTATTGTAGGAAAGTGCCTCTTTTGACAGTGTTAGCCCCCTCACTTTTTGCCTGGTATCTGATGTAATTTCGAACTGTAATAGCACTGGGTCCCTGCTAACCAGGTTCCCTGTGCCAGATCTCCTTTCCCTAAAACTGTACCACGATTGGCACAACTTCGGTTTCCCCTGTAAGTCCCAGTAAATGGTACCCCTGGTAACCAGGGCATTGGGACAGGAGGTCCCCTAGGGACCACTCAACCGGATCAGGAGGTGCTAATGTTACAGGCTGCCTTTCCAAGTGTGAGACAAACCGAAGAGTTAACAAGGCACACAGCCTTGTGCATCAGGCCACCCTTACACTGCGTACGATATAGGTAAGCCGCCCTAAGGCAGGGTGCACTATATCTTATGAGTGGGCCTATCAGCATGAGCAGATATGCCACTACAATGTCCAGTCTATTCTGAGATATTGTAAGTGAACTTGATCCCCTGAAAGCTTACCAACCACTGGTGTGGTCCTGGTCTAGTCCTAGCCGGCCTGTCATCACCGGACATGTTTCTGGACCCCTGGGTAGAGAGACAGTGCTCTCCGGATCTAGAGACAAAGCCTGCTCTGGGCACCTTTCCCCCCTGCAGAATCTGCCTCAACAGAAACTGGAACTTCAAAGGACATATTGCCTTTGAACCCTGCCCCCAGCCTCTGCTATTAGAAGCAGATGGCGACCTCCAGTCCTGCTCCACTTTTGGAGGGAGGAATGGCAGGAAAATTAGGTAAAGTAGGAGGAGGTGGATCTACCTCCCCCCTGTACCACCCCTCAGGTGGGGCAGACGAGGTAGACTCCACTTTTCACTATCAGCCATCTCGAGAATGGGGATAGTAGCCAATTCGAAGTCAGGGTATGCCCACCCCTCCTTGTGGGGTGAGCATAAAGAGGGTGCAGACGCCCTACAGGTAGATAGCCCATTGGATACTACCTGGCCTCCAATAAAAACACCCCTAAATTCAGTATTTAGGTGGCTCCCTGAGAACTTGACTTCAGATTTGACGGACACAAGAAGACGCCTACTGTTCAAGAACTGAGACCCGATGCAGAAGAATTTGGCAGAAACCACTACTAAGGACTCGACAATCTGAGGCCTCCAAAAAACCCCAGAGCCCTCGAGCCTTCTGCAAATTACCAAGGAGTTACTTTGGGTTAGAGGTTCTAGTCCCCGGCATCCGCCGTTTAAGAAAGCACTGTGGTCGAGGACCGGCAGACTCTGTTGATGAGACTCACCACTGAAAAGAAACCTTGCAGCTTCCCAGGCCTGTTGGTTCACCAGCCTGGTGGAATAGACCCCTGCACGCCTCCATCAACTCGAGGGATCTTTTCAGCACAGCGACTGATGCTGGAACCAGCCACGCTCCTGAGAGCCCGTACCCTCCTGCCAGTGGCGTAGACGGCATAAAGGGACAACTTGGGCACGACCGTGACGCACTGCCCTGCTTCATACCTGTGGCCTGACCACTGCCGGTGACCTCCGAAACCAGCACCCACGACCCCCGGTACCTATGATCCAGATCCAGCCCGACTGCCTGTGGTACCAGAGTCCTGGGCCCCAAAAGACCAAAATCGTTCTGGCCAAGATCGCCTCTGAACTTCCAAGGGACCGTGGTCATCCGAAACTCCATGGTGGAGTACTTCTTCCAGCAACCACGACGGTAACAGAGTTGGCGAACCTCCACTACCAAGACTCTACACCACCCTCCAGCAACCATAACTGCTGGGTTGGCGGTGTTCCGAATCCATTGGCTTCCAGTGATCTGCTGCCAGTGACTGCAACGGTAACCAGGTTGGCGGCCAACTGAACTCCATTGTAACTATATCCTTCCATTGCGCTCCCCGCCGACCGGGATGGTAAATATTTGACCGTATCAACCGCCGAGTGCCTAGATACTGATAGTACTGCATACTTTGAACTGGACTGCATTTATATTGATCCTCACATGTATAAAAAGTATTCAAGTGTTGAAACTGTACAAAGTATATTTCCGATTTGAAGTCTTGCTTCTCAAAACATTCATAAAGATTGTGTTATTTTTATACAAATTGGTCTCGGATTTATTCTGGAGTGTGCGTCTCATTTATTGCCTCTGTGCATATAACACATGCTTAACACTGTCCTCTGATAAGCCTAACTGCTCGCCCACACTACCACGAAAAGAGTTAGTATGCTCTACTTTCCGCCTCTATCTTCCTGTGGGGTTCTCACGCTGTCTAAATAGTGTACTTCATTTTAGTAAACAGTACAGAGAGGCGGTATCTTACAACTATCATTTGTATTAGACTTCAAACTTACTTTGTGAGATGAGGAAAAGGCAACAACGTAATCTTTAGCTGCATCTTGCATTCCATCCTGTTTTGACCCTTGACATGCTTTATTTCTTTACATGTATTATAATTTGACCTGCTCTGGTCCAGGTACCAAAGGCAAGTCAAGAAATCCTAAAGATAACTATTTTACCGCTGAACTGGACTGCACGAGATTGACAACATACCAGTTTCTCACAGTGGATTACAGAGACAGGAAACACACCAGCAGTTTACAACTATAGCTAACGGCAAATTCCCAGAATGGCACAGATTTTAAGAAAGTTGAACAAAGGGAGTAGTGAGGAAGCAATCAACCAAGAGAATCTACCTGCATGTGTCCATGTAGAACAGCACATTAGAAGAATTCAGCAACATTTGACCCCGCAAAAAAAATAACATTGTACAATGTCTATATTAACACAGCCGACTTCACAGAAGAGTCTTCTCTTTTGCATGCCACATAGGTATGGCTTAAAGGGAATATCCCCAGCAGCAGTTCTCATTAATGGGATCCTTCACTACTATTGTCTTTTGTGGCATTTATTCATTGCAATTCAGTTGTACAGGCCCCAGGACAAAGATGGCTCCCTGAAAGTCGTTCTGTGTGTTGTGGCGAGATTAAAGTGAGAAAGTTGTAATGCTTCACCCAGGAACCCTACATCTCAAGAGATCTTCGTCTCCTGCCAGAGGGCAATTTGTATTCACATTGTTCACAAGGCTTTCCCATTTACTTGACTTGTGATTATGTTGTTTATCAACACCAGGAGTACGCACAGTAAGGCAGTCCCTCTGGAAAATCACATTTTGAAGAACCCATTACCAGACTCTCACTTTTGGCTTGGGAAAAAAAAAAAAAAAATACACCCCAGCGCTGTCAAGTCACAAATCCAGTTTACTGATTTTTATGACGTCTTAAACCATTTCTTGTACCAGGGCTTTTTGGGGGTGATTTTATGGATTAAAATGTAAACACACTGCTTTGGAGGTTAGGCTGGATCAGGTATGGTTGGGCTTGCCCAACAAACACCACCTTTAAGTTGTGGCTTACAATAAAGCTGTGCTTTTCTTCTTCCAACTGAGTACTGCAGCCCTCACTTTAATGTGATGACGATCAGCCAGCTAACCAACACAGCACAAGTCTAGGTCGGTGGTGAGAAAGAACCCTCATCCTAGCAGCAGCTGAAGAGACATTATGAGATCTGGATAATCTAAGAGCAAATGTCTCGTGTGAGGACTTCTAGTTAGCCTGCCATCACAGTGCCACAAAGAATTCAACTTTTTAAAAAAAGTACCTTTTTTTTTTTTTTTTTTTTAAGCTTATCACACACAGACTGCCTCCTTGGGGGTTCAGAACACGGTTTTCAGGCCTTTGATCCACGTTAATGTACTCTGAAGTAAAGGCAGGCTGAGAGCGCGTTTCCGAACCTGTGAATGCATTCACTTGGGCAGACTGAGGATCTGAACCAATAGCAAGGGTGTGCGAGACTGTGACCGCCGCTGGTGTGAGCTAAAAAGTGGTGGGCACAAGACAATGCGCTTCCTTAAAGAGGCTTGCTTGAGCCATGCACACCCACTCGTGCCTTGCCTCCCCTCAAGTGTACTTACCAGGGATTCAGACAATGACAGGGGTGGTAGTCAAGCAGGGGAGCGCACAGCCTCATTGTCCTTCCGGTCTCTTTTCCAGCCCAGCAGTGATGTAAAAAACATTTTTAAAGGGGGGTGGGGGGGAAGAGTAAGAGGATTTACAAACATCGAAGATGTCCAAGCACTTTCAAGAAAACATAAGGAACTGCAACATACGCTGCAATCTGTTTCCCACCATAGGAACTACGACTACACAGATACACTGCAAGCCTAGTAATTTTGTCCTGGCAACATTTCACCTTCAATTCTGCAAAACCCATACTGAACCCACAACAGCCTCTTAAGTGGCATCCACTCCTTAGACAATATTCTACATCTCTTAAACTGGTTAATACAATGGATGCACAAGGTGTCCTCCAACATCCATTTTTCATATCACAGCCAGGACACCCATCTACTCTAGAAAGAGTGGATTGGATTGTTCAAAAACTGTCTAGTAGCTGTTGATGGGATGGACTTCAAGGCAAACAGGGAAAAGGCTCTTAATGCCTCAAGAGAAGAGGTGCACTATACTATTTAAGTATCTCTTACTGGCAAAAAGAGCAAACGGATGTTGCACTGCCAAGGAGTACTTGCAGGCAAAATTAAGAATGGAGTATAGATTTGCTGAATCTTTGAATATGGCCATGCCTTATCATGAGTTTTACACACAACCACGGAAGCTTAAATGAAAGTGTGGAAGAGTTTGTAGCTAGGTTAAAAAAACAAGCAATTTGACAAAATGATGGACGATTTAATAAAACATCAACTAATTATGCCAGCAAGTAAATTCAAGCAACTGAGTAAGCCGTAGAGACAGTCAAGATTGTTGAAAAGTTAAATATATGTATAAAAGAGATGGAGAATTTAAAGTACAGGTGGGCTAGTGAGGTTTCTTTGGATGGGGAAACCAGCAGGCAGAGAAGTAAATGCAGCGAGCAAACAAGCACTGGCAAAGTCAATAGGTCTCAACTTTGCGGCCCATTTGCTTTGTCAAATTTTTAGCCACGTTGACCAGCATGGTGTATTCTGTCCAGCTTGCTTAAAACTTATAAACAAAAAAAGAAAGCCTTTGGCGTGGCAGCACACACCATTTTGGAGGCAGGCACGCCATGCATGAGCGTGGCTACATAAAGTTGTGGGCGTCTTTTTTCAAATTTTAGTCACCAATTCGAGTTGGATTGGTAACTAAAAAGAAAATAAAACATGAAAAGCATTTTTTAGAGTGAGGGGGCAGGAACAGAAACAACAAAGGGCAGTAGCAACACAGTGGAGGGCAGAGGAACGTGGAAGCAACATGGAGGAGGGTGGGAGATGTCTAAAAAACACAAAAGCAACATGGGAGAGGACACAAGGGGCAGAGATGCAACACAGGGGTTTGGGGAAGCAAGATGGAGTGCATGGGCGGGGGTGAAGGAGAGAACAGACGATGACAAGTGGGGGAAGCTAGGCAGGGAAGTACACAAACAAGCTCAACAGGGAGGGAGCAGGGAAAAGCACTCAGTAACGGAGAGCAATATGGAGTGCAGGGGGAGAGAAATACATAGGGCGACTGCTCAAAAACACATGCACTAATAAGGAATGCTTAACACAAAAAGTAGTGCTTGAAAAGCAAACATTTGAAGCTGAGATGCCAGCCAATCAAAGAGATGGTAAAGGGGCAATGCTCCATGGGAGGGACAACCACAATATTGACAACCTGGGATATGAATAAGAAACAAGCAAATGATAGTGACAGGAAAGCCAACTGATGGGCAGGCTCCAAGCCCCTCTATGTTCTTGGTAAGCCTCGATGTGCCTCACAGCAGACAGCGCATGCACGGTCTAGTAGGCTCGCTATAAAAAGAAGGAACAGGACCAAAGGGTGTAACCAAAAAGATTAGTAACATAGCAAGGTCTGGTTCTGAGCTGTGTAGCAAGTGCATCATTACCTACCACAAATTGGATTCAAGTTATTTTCGCTTAATAAAGAGTACATATGGGGCAGTAGGAAAGGACATTTTGTCAGGATGTGTGAGGAAAGATGCTAAATCAATGTTGCCATCATCGATGAGGAGGCCGAGGGAGTAGAAAGATCACAGAATGTGGAGGGGGAAAAAGATGGCTTAGGTAGAAAGTGTAGACCTAAAGCCACGTTTAAGGTGAGAAGGAAGGAGATGGGTTGGAGGGTGGACTAGGATGCAATGTACACAATTATTCAAGAAGAAATGTTATGTCATTGAGTCAGGAGTAGCTGGACTCCAAGGACATCCTGAAGGATATTCAGGCAGTTCAATAGATGGGATAAGGAACACCAGGGCTTTCAGAGACAGGAGACTAAAACGAAAGCTGTGTGTTGCGAATGCTAGTCAATCTATTATAGGATGGATACACCAACATGACTTGCATAATCATCAACCCAGGACACAAGATCAGGTAGCAGTGTTGGTAGAGGACGGCAACATTCATGTGATCATCAGGGATGCCAAATCTGTTTTTGGTGATGCCTTAGGAATGCTATAAGGTATGAGAATAAGATCATATTGGAAGTGTTATAGGGATTGCAATTGGTCTCCATTTTAGTTTCCCCTTCTAACTTAGCATCTTTTTGAGATGATGGTTTGAACATGTTTTTCTCTAACATGACAAAATTCCACGCACTTATTTATTATGGTTAGACATTGTTGTTCTATAGTCTGAACTGTTAGTTTCAGGCACACATACTAAAACAGTGTCCTTGCTTTATTTTCTGCTCGTAGGAAACAACTCTTTTACCCAGATTAAGTAAAGATGCTTTTCTGCGTCTCTGGCAGAATGAGATATGACTGGTGTTTTATTAGTTAAACAGCATCCATACTAAATTCTGGCGAGAGGCAATTTACACACCGGAGTTATCATGGATGATGCAGAGAGCTGTGAATGAGAATGCAGCTCTGCAGGCCCAACATTCATTCTAAGAAGTAAGATAGCTGCACAGGCAGATGCGTGTAGGCTTGCACACTCAGGACGGAGTGCATTGTTAATGCACTGAGGCCAGCTTCCAGAGACATTACACCAAGGTATGGGATTAGATCATTCCAACTGGGTCTGGCAGAAGGGTAATTCGACCATGCGCTCGCTAGTGTATGGGTATTAGTAGTAGATAGGAGTAATATTATGAATAATCAACATGGCTCATTATTTGTATATTTATTTATTTTAAAGGTTTTATATAGCTCTGGCTAGACCCAGGGGTATCAGAGCGCTTTACAGGAGAGGAGGAACGGTACTTAAAACATTTGATCAAAAGCATTACAATAAGAACCATTATACCAAAGAAAGCAGATAAATATGAGTGCTATTTACAAAAGTACTATATTAAGCTAGAGAGGGCATTGAGTAGTTAGGCTAGGGTGGGTGGGTCAAAAGGAGAAAAAGAAAAGATAAAGGAGGGGGACAAAGAGAATAGGAGTTAGGAGAACAGAGGGAGGCCATGCGTAAGGCTAGATATTGGTGTAAAGATAGAGGCAGGGAGGAGGGTTAGGGGGGAGGGGAGAGAGTGGCGTGAGGGAGGGGAGTTAAGAGGGAGAATGGGGAGAGAGAGTTGGAGGGCAATAGAGGGGAGCCTGATGGGGGAGCAGAGTGGGAGTCAGTGTCCGAGGTAGGTATTATGGACACCAATATTTTTTGAGGAGGAACAGTTTAAGGTCTTTTTTGAAGTTGAAGTAGGAAGGGTTACAGCGCAGGTCTTTAGGCAGGGAATTTCAGATGGAAGGAGCGTTTCCGGAGAAGGAGCGAGCTTGTGTGCATTTCTTCTTTAACAGAGGGGGGACAAGAACGAGGGCGTTGGTGCTCCTAGTCGGTCGGGCGCAGCCCGCTTTGTGTAGTTTGTCTGAGAGGTAACGTGGGGTGTTTTGGTGAAGGGCTTTGTGCAGGATACATGCAATCTTGTAGGTGGATCTGCCTTCTATGGGTAGCCATTTGAGGGTTTTGAGGGCGGGGGAGATGTGGTCGAAACGTTTGTAGTCAGAGATAAGTCTAGCAGCTAGGTTGAACACAGATTTGAGTGGTGCAATGTGGACTTTAGGTGTTCCAGCGAGGATAGCGTTACCATAGTCGATTCGACAGGACCAGCGATTGGACAACAGATTTGAAGTCGTCAGCCGGGATGAAGGGTTTAATTTTCTTGAGATGACGGAGGGTGAAGAGTGCTCCTTTGGCTGAGGTTTTTATGTGGGAAGTAAGGGCGAGGCTATCAATGGTGATGCCTAGAGATTTAACTGAGTTGAAGTAGTGAGAGAACAGTTGAGAGCATTAAGGTCGGAGATCCAGTCTTGTATGGGGAGTGGGTTGTTTTTAGGGGAGAAGAGAATGATTTCGGTTTTTTTAGGGTTGAGTTTGAGATGATTGTGGTGGAACCATGATTGGATCTTGGTCAGGGTGTCATCGAGGTGGAGGACATCGGAGCGGGATTTAATCTTGTAGTAAAGTTGAGTGTCGTCATCATAGAGGTGGTAATTGATTCCTGCTTATTTGAGAATGAGGGTAAGGGGCTCCATGAAGAGGTTGAAGAGAGCAGGAGAGAGAATGGATCCCTGGGGGACACCGAGGGAGATTGGTGTAGGGTTGGAAAGGCAGTTATCGATTTTGATTTGTTGGGTTCTGTGTTGGAGAAAGGAGGTGAACCAGTTGGGGACAGGGCCATTGAGGCCAAAGCGGACTTTAAGAGTGTTAAGTAAGGCAGTATGGTTAACTGTATTAAATGCAGCGGAAAGGTTGAGGAGAATGAGTAGGCAATACTCGCCATTGTCTAGTGAGTGATGTCTGTCAACTATATTGAGCATGGCAGATTCAGTGCAGCATCCTTTTCTGAAGCCAGATTGCAGTGAGTCAAAGAGGGTGAAAGTGTTGATGTGATTATCCAGTTGGAGCAGGGCGCATTTTTCAAGGGCTTTAGAGAGAAGAGGGAGGTTAGAGATAGGTCGGAGGTTATTAGGGTCGTTGGGATTTTTGGGGATGGGTGTGATTTGACCCAGTTGAAGGGAAGCGGGGACACACCCCGTGGCCAGGGAGGAGTTTATAATGGTGGTCCAGTATGGGGCAATGATATGTTTTAGGTCTTGGACTAGGTTAGAAGGTAGAGGGTCTTTGGTGTGAGAGGATGGTTTTAGCTTAGTGATGATGTTATAGACTTCGTGTTCGGTAACCGGGTGAAAATTATGCCAGGAGGCATTGTTTTTTTGCTGGGGGAAATAAGGGTTGGATTCAGGTGGGAAGGTAACGGAAGAGAGATGGGAGGAGAACGGGGGAGGATTTGATGGGGATGGAGGTTCAGGAGAAATGTCGTAGGAAAATAGTGAGTTGGGAGAGAGGGGATTTAAGAGGAAGGATTGGTCTATTTTGGTGCTTTTATCAGAGAAGAAATTTGCAATTTCTTCGCATTTCTCAATTGAGGCCGTCAACTTTTGGGGGGCAGAGGATGTTTGGTTTTTGACGATGCTGAACAGTTCTCTAGGTCGATTTTTGGCCCTATTGAGTTGTGCGCGGAAGAAGGAGGCCTTTTCATTGAGGATGTGTTTTTTGTAGTTGGACCTAGCAGATTGGAGGAGGGCTAGATGGGAGGGGGACGGGTGTTGCCTCCACGTTCTTTCAGACAGTCTAAGAGAACGTCTTTCGCTGCTGAGATCAGAGTTGAACCAGGATTTGGAAGGTTTCTTTGGGTTTTTAGTTTGGATGGGGTCACTAGGTCTAGGACCTCGGTAACTGATTTATTATAGTGTTCGGTGAGGGCGTTAGCATTTTGGGAGAGGGGAGTGAGCAGAAGTTGGGCTTTGAGTTTAGTTTCCAGTTCGCCGGGGGGGGAGACAAGATGAAGGTTTCTGGTCAATTTCATGTGTGTGCTGCTTTTGGTGTGGAAGGGGGGGGCCGTAGTGGTGATCGAGAAGAGGATGAGGTGATGGTCGGACCAGTCGATGGGGATGATGTTGGAAAGGGAGGCCAAATCATTATTAGTGATGATGGCATCAAGAGTGGCCCCTTTGGTGCGAGTTGGAGAGTGACAAATTTGTTTAAGGTCACTAATTTCCAGAAGATTCTTGAGGAGATTAACTGTAGGGTCTTCGATATCATTCCAGTGGAGATTGAAGTCGCCAAGGAAGAAATTTTTTGAGTTGGAAAGTGAGGATTGGGTGAGGAGGTCGGAAAGTTCCTCTGCGAAGGGAAGAGGTTCGCCAGGAGGATGGTAAATATTATGTAGGCGAATAGATGGGGAGCCCTGAATTTTAAGTTCTGCTCCGAGGTATTCAAAGGTATTGGGGTCAGAGTTCTTGACATGCGAGATTTGAAGTTCGTTTTTAAAGATGATGGCTAGACCACCTCCTATTCTATCTTTTCTGAGTATGGAGTAACCGGGGGGGGGGAAGAGTAAGTCAAGGATAGATGTAGAGTGGACATTGCCTTCCTTACGGAAACTTGGCTCAATGTCATCGCTGAGGATGGTTTCAGCTATTTCAGTCGCATGCCGGACAGCTGAGCGGCAGTTAACCAGCATGCATGCGAGGGGTTTATGGGGGGAGGCCATGATTGGATAGCGGTAAGTTGCGTTGGGGGTCTAGAAGAGACTGGGAGGAAGGGATTCTGCTCGTCCCCAGGATCACGGGGATGGTAGAGTGGGGGGCGGGAGGGTCAGTTGGATAGTTAGGGAGGTAAGAGTTACAAAGGTCGAGGAGGTCGGAGGGGGAGAGATGGTTCGAAGCACGGGGGCCTGTGGGAGCAGTTGCAGCGGGGGAAGGTTCTCCACTGTTGAGGGTTGGTGGCGTTTTGTGAGCCCAGGCTTGGGGAGATCGCGCGGTTTAGGAGGATCTCAGAGGAGAGGGAGTTAAAATCTTTCCGGAGTTGAGAGAGTTCGGTAAAATCTTTCCTGAGTTGAGAGAGTTCGGACGACAAGATAAGGAGATAGCTTTCGATGTTAGATAGAGTCTGTATTAGAGGAGTGATAGGGACTGAGGGTGAGAGGGTGGTAGGGAGAAGAGTAGGATCCGAGTTGTCCGGGGAGAGCGGTTTGTGGAGTGTGTGGGTTGGGAGGCCAGGTGGGCGGGGGGGGAGAGGCGTGCTCAGGTTGGTGGACGAAGGGAGGTCCGTGGAGTCCGAAGGGAGGGCCTAATTCACAGAACTAACTTACGTCAAAAACGTAAAGTTAGTACTTTTTGGTATTCACAGAATACACTTACTCATTTTGGTATTCACAGAATGCACTTACTCATTTTGGTATTCACAGAATGCACTTACTCAACCTAACTTTATGCCCGCACTCGGGCCGGAGATTCCGGCCCGGAGGTGGAGATTACGGCCGGTGGCGGACATTCCGCCACCGGCCGGAATCTCCACCTCCGGGCCGGAATCTCCACCTCCGGGCCGGAATCTCCGGCCCGAGTGCGGACATAAAGTTAGTATGAGTAAGTGCATTCTGTGAATACCAAAATGAGTAAGTGCATTCTGTGAATACCAAAATGAGTAAGTGTATTCTGTGAATACCAAAAAGTACTAACTTTACGTTTTTGACGTAAGTTAGTTCTGTGAATCAGGCCCGGAGTGCATAGAGTCGAAATAGGTGTTCAGAGATGGTAAGGGGGCATGAGGGGAGAGAGGGGAAATAACATCCTGGCTAGGGGGGGAAGGCAATTTGGAGAGGGTGAAATTGGTGTTGGCAGTCGAATAATAGGTACTTCGGGAAGAGGGTGCTGGTAGGGGGGTGTGCCTAGTGGTAGGTGGAGAGGAGTCATTAGAGAGAGAAAGGGTTTGGCAGATTGAGAATGCTGTTGAAATGTCAGGATGAGGTAGGGTTGCTAGCGAGGGAGGGTAATTGGAGGATTGGGTATGGGAGACATCATAAGCAGTAGAAGTGCCTGTTGGGGGAGGAGTTGGGGACAAGGAAGGAGAGGGTAAGAGGGCGTCAAGCTGTTGGGAGTGTGAGGGGTTAGGAGGTGGAATGGATAGTAGGTAGGACAAGGTGCTGAAATGTTGTTCAAAGATGGTGAGGTGATTTTCAGAAGCTTGGATGAGGACGTTACCGGATCTGAAAATGGAGATGTCTATTTCGCCGAGGAAAGCAGGGGAAGGGGAGGTGGACAGTTTAAAACCGTACTGGATTTTACATGATTTAGTGATGGGGAGGTGGTGGAAGAAAATGCTTTTCCATTTGGAGGGACGTTTGGAGTAAAATTTGTAGTTGGTTTTTATTATGGAGGAGAGGCTAAGGTAGGTATCGACAAATAGGGTTTCATGGTGACAAATAAGTAATTTTAGTTTAAAGTTTTTCTTAGCGTTTTTGGAGAGATTAGGGGGGTAGAGAATGGACCATGAATTAGGGCCATGTCTAGTGATGGGGGAGTCCTGTGGATTGAGGCAGTGGGTGCGGGGGGCATAGTAATTCGATTTAAAGAAGCTAAGGGGAAAGATGATGGGAGGGAAGACTTGGTATAGGGCATGGGTACTCACAAACTTTCTCTCGGGGGCCAAATTTACAGTGTGGTTTGTGGCCGAGGGCCGCACCGGTGGGGGCGGGGTCAGTGGGGGAGGGGGCGGGGCTAGAGCAAAAAAAAATAACTATGACCATGAGGTTGAACACAGGCCCCTGCAGCGGACGCCTTCGTCCACTGAGCCACCAGACCCGGCATACACACATCTCTCTCTCCCTATCCATCCATCTATCTATCTCTCTCGCTCTGTCTCCTTCCCTCTCTCTATCTCTCCCTCCCTCTCTCTCCGTCTCTCTCTCTCTCTCCCTCTCTCTCTCTCTCCCTCTCTCTCTCTCCCTCCCTCTCTCTCTCCCTCCCTCTCTCTCCCTCCCTCTCTCTCCCTCCCTCCCTCTCCCTCCCTCCCTCTCCGTCTCACTCACTCGGTTTGTCTCCCTCTCTCTCTTTCTGTCTCCCTCCCTCTCTGTCTCCCTCCCTCTGTCTCCCTCTCTCTCTCTGTCTCCCTCTCTCTGTCTCCCTCCGTCTCCCTCCCTCTGTCTGTCTCCCTCTCTCTGTCTCCCTTCCTCTGTCTGTCTGTCTCCCTCGCTCTGTCACGTCACCCCGCGTGTGTGTCAGCCCGGGCTGAGACAGCTTCCCGGGCGCACACACAGCCGCACCAGAGTACTTCACAGCCTCAGGTCTTTAAAAGACCATTCACTTGTTAATGAGGCTTTGTTGTATTTCACCTCTTCTTAGCGCCCCTGCATGGAGATGCAGGGGCGCTAAAAAGAGGTGAAATACAACAAAGCCTCATTAACAAGTGAATGGTTTTTTAAAGAATCGCCCGGCCCCCATAGAGTGCTGCTGCAACCGGCGGTGTTTGCTGGCACTTACAACAACAAAAAAGAAGAAAAAACACAGGTAGGTATCTGCAAGGTCCGCGGGCCGCCAAGGAAGGCTTGCCGGGCCGCCGCCGGCCCGCGGGCCGTACTAGGAGTACCCGTGGTATAGGGCGTAGAGAGGTGGGAGGGTCAGAGTAGGAGCAGGGTGAAACGGAGCGATTTGAGCAAGCACAAGAAGGGGTGGGGAGGGCCACGTTAGGGGGATGAAGTAAGAGGATAGTGTTGGAAGGAAGAGATACAGTTATATCGGAGTGGGCACTGTCAGGTGGGATTAATCAGTCATTATACATATTGAAAAACCTGGACAACAGTATGCACAGGTAGGTATTAGGGGAAGGGAGAGGGTTCAGAGCAAGGAGGAAGAGAAGTGGTAAAATCAAGGAGGATCAGAAAGAGTAACAATCAGAGTAACACAGGGAGATAGAGTTACAAAGAGGGAGAGTGATCAGAAATTTACAAACTTTGACTAGTAAAGAGCAGGTTGGGGCCAGAGGGACATAGTGGGGGGGGGGGGGACGTTGAGGATTTAGTGAAAAACTAAGGGTGATAAAGGCAACAAATAATGAGCAATATGCAAAACAGGTAGTAATTACAGTCAGAGAGCAAATAGAAGTTAAGCACAACGAATAACAGTACAAAAGAGCACTGAGGGTTCAAACCATCGTTAAGAAAGTCAGTAGTTCCACTGTGGAAGATTGTCAGGCAGTAGGCAATATAAATAACAATATAGATAGCAAAAATAATAACATAGGTTGGTAGTCTTGGAAGCAAGGAAGTGTCGACGTTCCAATTCGGCCAAAAAGTCAGGGATATTGATGGGCAAGGTTAGTGGGCCTGAGCGATGTCAGCAGGTCAGGTTCAATAGGGGGAGGCAAAGATCAAAGCCAGGGGGCTGGGAAGGCCTTGAGATGAAAGTGAGAGGAGGCTTACTGTGTTCTCGGTAATTTGGGAATTCCGTCCACCATTTAGGGGGGTGAGATCGTGCCGATCATCGTCATCAGCGACAAATGATGAGAATGGCTCTGGGAATGATAAAGACGGGGATATCAAGCAGATGGGGATATCAAGCAGATGGGGATATCAAGCAGATGGGGTCATCAATGGATGGGGGGGGGGGGTCAGTAAGA
The DNA here is from genome assembly GCA_963921515.1 of Calotriton arnoldi. Taxonomy (NCBI): domain Eukaryota; kingdom Metazoa; phylum Chordata; class Amphibia; order Caudata; family Salamandridae; genus Calotriton; species Calotriton arnoldi. Next base: position 2,131,288 of record CAWUFW010002457.1, on the reverse strand, counting down.
CTGGAAGACCCAGCCAAATATGACAGTTCACATGGTCCACTCTGGTGGTGGAGCAAGGGTGGGCCAGAAACTGTGAGGATATTTCGAGGAGACGGGAGCAACAAGGCAAGAGGCGGAACCAGCACCGCGTCTGTGCGTTGAGGGAGGCGTCGACAACAGAACAGGAGCAGCGTACAGTGGGGAGCGAGTGCCGCGAGCCGGGACGTCAACGAGGCTCGGACGGTCGCAGAAAAGACCCCGTGTCTCAAAAGAGCAGCAGGGGAGTCAGCAGGAGAGCTGAGCCCCCACGGCCGGAGGCCGCGACGATCGTTTCAAGGGCACGGTCGGTAATATTATTTGTAATAATTGTAGGAGAAACGGCCGCCATTTTGGGATCAGGCGGGGCGCCTCCTATATCCCTCTTACTCTTCTCTTGAAGATAAATTAGCCTCAACAAAAAATGAGGACGAGTCTTGAGGCGCTGTTGGTTAAAAGATAGGTGGATGGCAGGGTATCAACGGGATATTTAAATGCTAATGATCGCGGGAGCTTCTTGACCAGCTTCAGTTCGGCGGCCATCTTGGTACTGTCTGCCTTAGTGCTGAAGGGTCCTTGGTGTTCAATGGACCAACTCTAAGTCGGACGTGCAAGCCTGAGGGCGATGATCCCGGGACAGGGACTCAGGAATACCCGCTGTTTTGAGGCCACCAGTGGATATTGGATCTGTGACGATCCTCCGCTCAGTACTGCCTCGCGATATTGAAGCGAGACGGTGATAGCATCCATTAAGGGGTCAGGCAGCCCGGACCGGCACCCCACGCCCGTCTGTGACAGCCGCCATTATGAACTCAGGCGGCCCAGGTTCAGCATCCCGCGTTGTTTACCGCACTTCAGAGGCAAAAACCTTCACCCCCAAAGCTTGCGGTGGTTGCATCTCGGGACCCCCGGTTCTCTACTAACACTTATACCAATGATGTGTATCATCTGCCTAATAATCGCAGTTCATGTTTTAATTACAAGGATGAGTTCTTTTCGATAAACATATTCAAAATGTATTATTGTCTCTTCTCTTTGTGAAAACTTGGGCATGCAAGAGACATATGAAAGGGTTAGATTTGTTTTCACAAATTATTTGGGACTAAGGGTGGTCATGTTTGAGGTTGCCGACCGCCTCTATAACTCTGGAAGTTTAGGAGTTTACATGAGGTACTGCAAGCTAGCTGAACCACCATTTATTGATGATACAAGACTCAGCCTCTGTATTATGAAGTTATGTTGATCCATTCCACAGTTCTACTATATTTGTAGGAAGCGTGTAACAGAAGGAACAGTGCCTGTTAGTCATAAGGCCAGAGAAGTCAAGAAAATGTTGGATGAAATTGTTCATGAGGAAGTGAGAGAACCTGTTGAGGGACAGAATGGTTGTCATTGGGTGGAATTACAGAAACAAAAACATATGGGAAGCGGAGAATCTGTGTGGATCTATGTAGCTTCAACCAAAACATAGCTATGGACTGCATCCTGTTGCAAAACATAAATGAGATGGTTTTGATGCTGAAGAAGGGGGTGGGGGAGTACTCAGTTGGATTGAGAAGTGCTTATCACCAGATTAAACCACACCAATAAGCAAAACTGCTATGTTGAAAGCCAGTGATGAAACGTTTCACTTCACACACCTGCTATTTGGCCTCACTTTGGCGTCTAGTGCATTTCAAAGGGTGATGAATCACATATTCAGCAATTAATAACAAGTCTTGTTCTTCCAAGATGGTATACTTGTCTGTGGGAAGATGGAGAAGGAACAGTACATGGCAATGACAGATGTACTAGACCATTAAAGGAGAAGTACAAATTACTAGAAAAAGAATATTTGAGACACACCATCTCCCCAGAAGGGGCGACGCCAAAGGCGGAAATGGAGAGTGTGATAAGGCTGACACTAGTCCCAGAGGACAAGGACCAAGATCAATCTTTCAGAAGGCTGGTGAAATATTATATTGAATTTGTGAGGAATTTTGCAAACAAGGAAACTTTTAGATGGTTGTTGCAGAAGAGAAAGACTTGCACATGGTGGAAGAGGCTAAAGCATATGATGACGTGAAAAAAGATTTGCAAAACCAATATTCACACTTTGATGTTAACATAAAGACCTGACTCTGTTCATGCAAGTGCTCATGGGAATGGTGGTGTCTTGTTGCAATATCAAGGGGTAAAGTTTAGACAGTAGCATTTGCTTGCTGATCATTAAATGCAGCTCAGAGAAATTACTCTAGCCATTGAGATGGAGGAGCGGGTAGCTGCTTGAGTTGTAGAATATTTCTGCACACACATTTGGGATGGAGTACAACTTCAAGAACGGACAATAAAATGTTGTGGAAGGTTATCCAGCCTGGAGTAACAAGTAATGTGTTGGGTAAGGTTGAGAGTGTAATTTTAAAATAAAATGTATTCAGGGGTGAAAAAACATAGACAAATTGCCCATCACGTTTATCTTCAAGTTCTGGAAGTGAAGACGACGACGTGGTTTTGGAAGTGATAGTGATAAGTGTGCAAGATTGAGAGGGAGCAATTACCAAAGCAGAATGATTAGCCGTGGACGAGAGGTTAAAAGCTGTCAATTCACTGAAAGGAGGTAAGCAAGAAAGTTATGTGAAGATGTCAGTCTGTTTATTAAAGTAAGGGAGGATTAAAGTAGATGGCATCGCTATGAATGGGTTAAAGGTTCGTCCCTCATGAAGATTTGTGCCATAGATTGATTGAGGTGCCCCAAAAAAGGCTCTTAGGACTCTAACCTCGAGGAAGTTGAAGGAAAACTTTGGGTGGTTTAAAATGCATGAAGAGGTAGTGCAACGGATGAAAGCTTTTATGGTGTGGTAAGGAGGGCGAGAAAAGACAAGAGTGCATGTGTGTTGGAAACGGGGTTACCGAGTCCGTTACGGTAGCATGGCGCAAAGCGGGGAAGGCACGCGAAGGCAATGTGTAAGGCAATTGTGCAGCACACTCTTACTTTGACTCAGAACTGCGAGGCAATAACAGGACACCACACCAGGCTTGCGTAATTAAAATCAAGTTCTTTTATGTAAATCACGGTTGCATCAGATGAGGCAGATTACTTCAACTTTACATTGCGTTATTCAACTGGTGTACATTCCCCTTAAAATACCATCAACATTGTAGGCCACTAAAAGGCCGCAGGAATCATCTCCTAAACACAGCACCCATAACGATCACCGGGTGCAGTAATAAAATAGGGCCTAAACATGCAATTCACTTCATGAATATTAAATCCCTTGTAAATAGGCACTTTACGTTACATTTTAAACAGGGCCTGCGTTTGTCTAGGCACCCCCATAGGCAGTACAAAGGGCGTCGCCAATCTGGTACACCTGCAACATAAAAACACTTCAACTCTTGGCGGCGTACACTTGAGCTATATTCAATTAATTACCTTCCCTTCAGGCAAAGACATTTCCTTACAGGCATATACATCAGGCCTAGACAATACGTAAATCAGGCGTAACAATACGCTAAGGGAAATACTGGAGGGAACCCCTCAACATGTCCGTTTTTCTCAGGCTTCCCTATAGCTGAGGACTTCTGTGTCTGCAAGGGGGATGGAAGGGTTAAGTCAGGCTTGGCCCTCTCCTCACCGGGACCTCGCCTCGTACGAAACGTTAATGAGGGCTTCTCCCTCTTTAGCTACTAATTGAGTGCTGGCCCCCGGCCCCCAGTGGCGGTTCTTGGAGCCCTAGGGGCCTCCCGGGCTCACCTGCTGTTCCGGCGGGGGTCGCTCTTCAACGCGACTGGGCCCGTTCGGGCTCGGCCCACGTGATGGTTCTCAGAGCCCAGACTGGGCTGTGGGCCTTTCCCTGGCGTCGCGGGTCGTTGGGGGGCCGGTATCGCACTCCTCCGGCCCCCGTGGATGGTGCTGGATGTGGGTCAGGGAGCGGGAGCCGGCAGTCCTTTCCGGACGGCTTCCCGCCTCCCTCTGTGGACGCGGCGCTTCTCTGCAGCGCCGGAGCTCTCCCCCGGCCTCAGTACGCGCTGGGGGCGGGCTGGGGGCGGGCCGAGGACGGGCGCCCAATCACTGTGCGGCCTTTCCGGGGGCGCGGCCGATGACGCGGTCGGCGTCCCTGGTCCCTCAGCAACGGCGTCCGCGGGCCTGGAGGCCTCGTTAGGCCGCAGTTCTCTTCACGCGGCCCTCCTGGGCTGCGGCGGCGTCCTTTTCGGCCGCGACTTCGGCGGTGGGGCTCTCGGGCCCGGCGGTGACCTCGGGGGCGATTTTGAAGGCTTCGGTGAGGGCGCGGACGGCGCACCTCACCACCATGAACTCAGAGGGGCCTCGGCTGTCTTCACAGCGCTCCTCACGCGGCGACGGCCGCACCAGCAGAGAGTAGCCACGAGGTTAGTGGCATGGGGGCAACTTCCTTCCAGTAGAGATACAGCGCGGGCGCGCTGGCAGCCTATGAGCAGGGCTGCTTGGGAAGGGTTCGTGGGTACAGTCCAGCTGCAGGCAGGGGTGGATAGGGGGTGAAGGTCTAGCGCTCAGGGCACGGCGCTTTGCCTCGTGATCCCCAGTTGAAGATTCAGCTTGGGTTGACTGGCTGTCAGGTTATGGGTTCCAGTTACTTGGTTTCAGAATCTTGTCATGAGTTTCTTGTCAGAAGTGGCTTATTATAATGTCTGTGACAAAAGTTCCTTGTCAGAAAGTTCTCCTGAGAGGGGGGTTGTGAGTTGGTGGTTCTGGGGTTGCTTGATGTTCCTCCCAGCACGCTGAAGGTGGTTCCCTGGGTCCCCTCACACTGGGCAAGGTCAGTGGGTGGTGGGCGTTCCTCAGCTATCTTACTTCAGCAGGGCCTCAGTCCTGTCAGGAGCAGTAGTGTAGGTCTCCCCCCTAGGCCCTAAAGCCTATACTCCGGCGCAGGTTCTCCCAGGTTCAGTGGTGCTCCAACCTAACTGACTAAAAGGTTTTCCCTCCAAGCCTCTTATACCCCTAGGTCAGGTGACCCTCCTAAAGGCGGCAAAACATAACTCCTCCCACAGCCCGGAAGGTTCTGGAACCTTCCGCCTATCTAGCTATGTGGCCCAGAGGCGGGGACAGGATGGATACTGTATCCCTATGTCCCAGCCTGACCCTGGCTACTAGTGTGTATATGTGTAAGGCCCCTCTGCAGTAGCAGGGGCCTGTGGCAGCCATCTTTAGTGAGTTTCATACATGGTAAAACGGCTAGGGGAAAACGAAAGATTTCTGGGAAAAAGGGCCAAGTCCAACACAACCCCCTCCCAGCCAAAAGCCAGGGTAGACCGATCAATGCCTTGATGGGCTTCCCTGCTTCGGGCGAGAAAACTTGGACGCGGGCCTTTTCCCCAGCTGCAGGAAGGTCCTGCAGGTCCTTCTTCACTCTGGAACCCGGTGGTTCCCTCTCTCAAACCTCCCTGGACCAACGAAGCCACCCCACTGGCGCTCCCTAATTGGCTGCAGCCAGGACCGGGCGCTAGGCGTCCAGATGTCTCTGGCCCTTGCGGTCTCACAGAGCGGGGGGCAGTAGCCCCAGGCCCGTTGGCCACTCTCCTTCTCCTCCTTGCAGTTCCAAACTGCCACTGGTCCACCCATCTGGGGTCCGCACCCTCAGGCTGACCAGCAGTCAGGGGCGAGGCTCTCCTCCCCCTACCTCTCCTTCTGGGGTTCCCTCCTCTCCTCCTATGCGGGGCACCCTTAGACCACCACTCTCTCGCTCTTCCAGGGCCGTAACCCTGCATCCGATCCACCAACCCAGGGTCTAAACCCTTAGGTTGCCCCGGTGCCAGAGGCGAGTCCTCCCTTCCTCTGCACCCCTCCCAGAGTTCAGCACCCTCCCACCTGGAGAAGCACCCCTGGGAGTCAGCTCCGGAGGGACACTGCTTACAGACGTCCCTCCCGCCAGGTCAGGCAGCCCCTGAACCTGGCACCCCAGCCCAGGATCTAAATCCTGTGGCTGGGCAGACCCCAGAACCCCTGGAGCTCTGAATACATACGCCCCGGGTTCTCCTGTCACTGGGGGATCCCCTACCATGGATGGCTCATCGGGACAGCCTAGGCTCCCAACCTGGGGTTCCCTTATGGAACTCTCCAGGCCCTGAGACTGCGGTTGGGGCACCTCGGGACACCTCCCCGTCTCACTCCTTCCTATGGATAGGATGTGAGGCCCTACAACCCGCTCACTATCCTGGGACCTAGCTGGGCTATTCTCCACCTCTCCCACCTCGCTGGGTTGGAAGATCCCTGCACCACTCCCTTCAGGATCACTCCCCAAACTGGCTATCACCTCCCTTGGTAGATAAAATTTGGGCTCCTGTGGAACCCCAGCAGGTACGCTGCCACCATTCACTTTGCCCTGCATCTCCATCTGCAAGGCTCGGAGCTCTAGTTCTTTCAGGCTAAGCTCATGTGCAAGCTTCCTTTCCTCCATGGCTAGCCTTGCCTGTTCTTGCTCCCTTTCCATCCTAGCAAGTGAGTTTCATACATGGTAAAACAGCTAGGGGAAAACAAAAGATTTCTGGGAAAAAGGGCCAAGTCCAACAATGTGGATTCTGCCAGAGTTGAAGCAGTTAGCAATAATTATGGTTGTTGGGCACAGCAGCCCAATGTGGAGTTTGTCAAACAATTAACATATCCTAAACGATTAAGGGTTTGTGAGAGAAGAGGATGTACCTCGGTCTCTACTTACAGATAATATAACTCAACTGTGTTCTGGTGAAATGACTGACTGAGTTTTTGGTGAATGGAGTGAAACATTGCAAGAAAACGCTGACCAACCCACAATAAATGGTATGATGGAGATGGCGAGTCACATGAATAAAGAGGGGACTGAAATGGTATGGAAGAATAGACTGGAATGGAAAGAGCAGTGGAAGACTTGGTGGGGTCATACCACACTTGAGTGAATGGTGCCACAGGTTTATCACCTTTCTTTTTGATGAAGGGCAGAGAGTTTTATACAAGAATGATGCCCAAGTTGATTGAAAGAAGTGTTGGCAGGAAGACAGAAGGGAGCCACGAGCAAAAGGAAGTCTAAGGAAAGGGGCAGCTGAACAATCTGCATCCTTTTAGCTGATTTCTCACCTTTACTTAATCGCCTTTTTCAATCCAAGTTCAAAGCCCGGTACGAAGAGGTGGCAGCGAGAGAAAATTATGTGGACTTCGAGTATGGATAAAAACGGAACAGGAGGAGGGTGGTGCTGTTTCACATTTGTGGTAACTGAGGTTGTAAGTACGGATTTGGTTGGTGAGGGAGATGGGTGTAGAGGATTGATGCTAATGAAAGACTGAGTGCAGGAAAAGTGGGGAACCCAGGGTCAAAAGTAAGTGCAGTGATGGAGATGGGTCGGTGAAAGAAAGTGAGTTTGGGAGTTGACTGGGAGAGAATGAGAACTCCCTTCAGATCAAAATATTTGCCTATTGATTCATCTATTGAATTTCATCATTTAATCGTTGCATCGTTATATGCTTTTGTTTCATGGTTCCGCTTATGATTTCTAAATTTATCTTACCCAATGTTATTCTATTCCCCAGTTTTCCCTTCCCTTTGGTTTCGCCACAATGGAATTCTTACCATCCTTCTCATATTATCCCCATCACTGGATGTCAAATGCGTTTTTGATAGGGTAGATATGGGAAGGGGATGCGTTGTAATCTTAACTTGGGTGGAACACAGACTTAAAATAAAGCTCTTTTTTTGTCCTCGAACTGAACCCTGCGTCTTTCACTTTGGTGGCCCTTGAAAACAAATAGTACAATCAGCTAACTAGAGAGCAGGGTGCTCCACAGTGAGAAATACATGCTTTGATATTCTCATGCATCCAATCTTGCACTACCCGTCATTTATACTTACAAAAACCAGGGACTTCTCAGGCAGAGTTTAAAGAATGTGTTTATTGTGTTCTAGATGCTGAGATCACAGATCTCTATAAAATATATCTCAACAGTAATCCAAATGATGAGACGAGACGCTCGGGTGAGGATTTCCTCAGACATTGTACCCAATCAGACCTCCTTTGCCAATGATTTCACCAATGTAGAACCACATCAGGACCTCTGTAGCGACCAATCCATTCCTCAGGGCCTCCTGCAAGAGAAACAGCTAATGATTGAAAAAGAAAGAGTACACATAACACATTGGACTCAAAGGTAGAAGGGTTTGCGACTAATGTGCACCAGCAGAGAACAGGCTATCCTGCAGACCCTGGTTTAAGGGCGCTCGGGGGGAAGGGGGTGATGCTGGAGTCCATGCTGCTTTTCCTAATTTATGTGTTTATGCATTGCATACATTTCTTTTTTCAAGAAAGGAAGAGGGAATACAGTAAGTACCCAGTTTGTGACTCAGACAGCCAGACCTTCAATGACCTGCTCTTTTGGCACCTGGGCTCTACCTCACTGCTTGCTAGTCTCTTTTGTACGTAAAGTTTCAAATGTGAAAGTCTTTGTGTAGAAGAGGGAGTAAGAATTATATCATTTTCATGTAAACATTTCCTTCCAGCATGTAGGTGGGAAAGTAGAGGAACTACAACTACTAGAAGAGTAAATAACAAAATGGCAAAAATGCAGAAGAGACACAACAGCCCCCTTCAAACACAGGTTATTCTTGCAGCCTACATTATAAGCTCTGCCAAATCCAATGTAAACCCATATCTCCCAGCTATTCTCGGTAACCTCTGCATCGTCCTAAAATACTCACAAAGTCTTCTACTGTTCTTGGTAAATAAATAGACTAACTTGCTGTACAATTTGCAAACTCTGTCATTTCAGGCTGTCTGTCTTCAGACTCCCAGCCCATCTGTGAGAAGATGCTGTCCTGCCCCATTTCCCTACATACTAATTCCTACAATACATTATCACTTCCTTCAGGGCACATGACCTGAATACAAGCTTATATAAAGCGCGAACTTAGACCAGGGGAGTCAATCTCCAAACCCTTCTCCCCTCTCAAGTTGAATACAAGTCAGTAGAGCAAAGCAACACAATTACACCATAGCATTGTATACAATATATCATGACATTTTCTACATCACAATGTTGCTTCAAAAAGTGACTACCATCAGTGAGGCACTTGTGAGGCTCAAGGGAAACCTAATTCAACATAAATATCAATTACACTTTATAATCACTGGCTACCATTAACCTTACACCCTGTTTATTAGCTTCTCGACCATTTCAACACAGTATATATTGTGCAAAATAACACCTTAAATAAATGGAATAATACCGTTGAGCAGAAGCAGCCTTCAGAGAAGGGGCCTGTAGAAGGAGGGCCACTAGAACTACATACAACACATGAAAGATGAGTTTTCAAACTACTGCAAATAAAAATATGCCCTGTGGTGAATGGGTGGGGCAAGAGGTTACAGTAATGCATACCATTTATTTTGAGGCCATCACAAACCCAACACTCAAGATTTGAACAGGGGGGCCTCCATATTACACACTGATCTCTGCAACAGTTATTTTATCCATCATATCAATCACTTGCTCAGGCATCAACATATCAAAGCTGTTCGGAGAGGGAAAGGGGGGGAGGGGGGGGGGGGGGGGAGTATTAGAATGTCCATGGGTGGAGGAGATGGTGAACGAACTAAGCATTTTCTCCCTGTACACCTTTGCAGACTACCCACAATGATATCCAAAATAAGTTAGTTAGGGTTTCAACTGAAGCCATGTGGGAGAAGTTGGTCGGGGTGACTTCGGCACAGAGAAGGCAGAGGGGACAGATTGTTCTTTTTATTTATCCTTTTTCAGCCTTAAGTACAATCTCTAGCGACAGAAAAGGGACATGGATCTCAAGCTACTTCTAACTCCTTCCTGGGTGAAGGCTGTTGGAAGGACTGATTGGTTTGAAAAGGTAGGCTATCTTGTACTCAGTTAATCAGTCACCAAGAAGAGATTCAAGAAGACTGGTTACAAAAGAGTATTCCGAAGTGCCCTCCCCCATGGGATGAGATTTGAGGACTAGGCTAGTGCAAAGGAGTGGTGGCTGGAGAGTGATTTAAAGGGCTCCCTTAAAAAGGGGAGAGCAACAATGGACTCGGTAAGCCCTTTCTTTTCCCGGACATTGATTACGGGGTAGGATTCACTGGGGACAGCAAGTCTGATTCATATAACCACCAAGCTCCGGTTACCTTGACTGTGATCTGCGAAAGTTTGCCCGACTGGAAGGACTTCACCATCGCCTTCATGCTGTCAATCGCCTTGGGAATCTCTGCTGGAGAAGGTGGAGTCAGCTCCACTTTTGCATAGTACCAGAAGGTGGCCAATCTGGGTTTAGAGTAAGTAACAGCAGCTAGAAGAGAAAACATGAATCTTAACAAGAGCACATCACTTGGGGAAACGGTGTGGGGCTCAAATAAACATTTCAGGCATTTTTGTGTCCAAAGTACCCTGTCAGACCGCAGATAAGCAGCATTCCTTATGGCCACCTGGAGCACAGTGTACTTGAGGCAGGGTCCAAGCCCACTGTCTACTGGCAATCATGAATAACAAAACGTACCAATGACTCCACAAGGAACACCTGTTGGACAGCAGAGCAAAAAGCGCAAGTGATAGACACTAGCCTAACAGGAAAAGAAGAGCAGCACAGAAAAACCATGGGCTTTATTTCTAGTTTCCCTTTTGACCACAATGGGCTATCATTGTAAAATCTCATCTGATAGAGACTTCTAGCCACAGATTCCTTACTTTAGAATATTCCACAGGCGTCAGACTGAAACTGGAAATTTTCAAGCAGCACCCCTGCGTGCCAGTAGGTGGCGTCATTGGGCTCACATCGGCATTGTCTGCACCTGAAGTGATGTGTGAGGTGCCTATGTAGCCCTTAGGAGCCGGCACTCGAACTGGAGCAGCGCTGCCTGTGAAACTGTGAGCTCTCTCAGTGCCCGCTCCAGTGCTGTCGCTCTCGGCGGCGCAGGCCTCATCGTTATACCAGGCTCCGACACGGAGCCAGATGGCCATTGTCTGATGCCGACCTGTACCACGCCTTCCAAGTCGGAGTCAGTGCCTTTTTCCTTTGACAGGCCTGGACAAGGTTATGATTGGGAGGGGTCAGAGGACCCTTATGGTGACCATCATCCCATTGATGACACAGAGGACAACTGGTGCGAGGAATTGGCGGATACCTGTGCTTTGTACACTTCAAGAGACACTGGCCTGGTCTCTCCCCCTACGATTACAGGAGGGTGCCTCATTCACAATAGTGGCAATGAGGGCAGCCGAGGTCTTGGACCTTTAGTTGCACACAGTGGCAGTCAAGACGAACATCTTGCCAGAGGTGCTTCAGCCAAGAGTCGCCCCTTCTGAACCTTTACTCCTATTCAAGGAAGCCCTTACAGATGTCCTCCTTGGGCCCTGGTCCAGGCATGGCACAGGGGCTTCTGTGCACATGAAAGTTGCCCAACGTCATCGCCTTGCTCCTGTAGATCCCAGTTTCCTCACCAAACACCCCACCTCGGATAGCTTGGTGGTCCAAGCCTTCACCTCCGGAATCAATTGAGGCATGTTCCCTACCACTCCAGCGGATATGGTATCCAAAAGGCTGGATACTTTTGAGAAGAGGATTTTCTCTACCACCAGCCTAGCACTGTGGAAGTGAACACTGCATGCTTTTTGGGCCGATACCAACACACTTGGATTCGGTTGCACAAGTGCTGTATATGGTCTCGGAGGAGGCCCGAGCCAAACACTCAAGCTATTGCTGACATGCAAGATGTAGCAAAGGTCACCATCAGACGTGGACTTGACACAACTGACTTGCTGAGCAGAGCGATTTCATTGCTGTTGGTACAGAGAGGCCATGCCGACTCCGAATCACTGGCTTTATCCAAAGATGTCACAGCTTCACTCATGGATATGACCTTTGATTGCTCTCGCCTCTTTGGTGCGGAGCCAGACTCAGCGCTGGAGCGCTTTAAAGGATAGCATAGCTACAACAAAGCCCTTTGGCCAAAACATTGCCCCATGCCAACCCCAGTATGACTTTCATTCATTCCGTGGCTACGGTAAAGGGTTACCAACAGTGTTCTTTCCTGCTCAGCCACCAGGCTTCCCAGGCTTTAAGTGGCTGTGAACGTGGTTCCCACAGATTATGTGGGACCACCACCCAGGTCAGCTCAGTCCACCACCCCTCGGCAGCCACAACCTCCAAACCCCTTCAGTTTGCCCTTATACCAGCACAAGCACCCAGTGGAGGGCAAAATTCACCATTGCCTGCCTCACAGGAAGTCTATAACATCAGACAATTGGGGTTTGCAAATTGCAGCCAGTAGTTTGTGACCAGTTGTATGGACCTCTAGAGTCCTTGGTTCCTCAAAGGACTCCAGCACAAGTTTCCTCCCAGGCTATTCATAATGCCCAATGGAATCTTAACTTGGTCTTTAACTTTTCTAATGTGAGCGCTTTTTGAGCCGCTGCACAACTGCCACTTTGCCTGCTTACCATCAAGGCTGCTTTTCTAGTGGCCATAACATCAGCCAAGAGGATCACTGAACTGCAGGAACTTTCTGTGCACTCTCTGTATCCCAACTTTTACCCAGACAAGCTGGTTCTCAGGACCCGCGATTCCTTTCTCCAGAAGGTTGTGACACCTTTTCATGTAGGTCAGAACATCACATTGCCTGCCTTCTTTGTTTCACCTCACCCTTCTAAAGAAGAGGGTGGACTCCACTGCCTGGACCCAAACAGAGCGCAGTCATTCTTCCCGGGATCGCACACAAGAGATCCAGGTGGATGATCAACTCTTTGTAGGGTACGTTGGGCCCAAGAAAGAGAAGGCCGTGCAGAAACAGACCATCTGATGATAGTGCTCTGCATGAAAATCTGCTACACACTGGCCAAGAAGCAACCCCCTTAGGGTTTGCATGCTTATCTACCAGAGCCAAGGCTGCGACCACTGCGTTAGCTTGTATTGTCCCTGTCCTGGACATCTTTCAGGCAGCGATTTGGGTGTCCTTACTCACAATCACAAAGCATTGCTGCCTGGATGGTTAGGCCTGTTGTGATAGGCACATTGCTCATCCGGACCGGCAGGGCTTTTTAATCTAATCCATTTCATTTCACACACCCACCTCCAGGTAGGTTTTGCTTGGTTATCTATTCTAAGGTAAGGAAATCTCTATTGGATGAATACTTACCTTCGGTAATGCCTTATCTGGTAGAGACTATCTAGCGGCAGGTTCTTCATCCACCCTTCCATCCTTCCTGCAAATGTATTCAGTATAGGGTCACTCTTCCTAAGGCCTTAGCAATACACACCAGTATGTCAGCATTCTTCATGGCTCTGTGCTTTTGGCGTGGAATCATGAAAAGAAACTGACGTCAGCATGCTGGGGTAGCGCATATACAGGCACCGCGCATGTCACTTTTTGTGCCGACATGGAGCTGCAAGACGCCACATACCGGCGCTTAGAGGTACTGCTCGAAAATTTCCGGATCCAAGCAGACACCTGGGGAATATTCTAAGGCAATTTGAGGCTAGGTAGAGTCTATCAGATAATGCATATCCAAAAGGTAAGTAACTTGTTTTTCAATTACCAAAAGAGGGTCTGTCCACAGAGCAAAGAAGATTTTTTTCAGGGTAGAAGCACCTAACAATAAATATCTGCTGACTTACATAAATAATCATAGGATCGACCATGAAAACAGGCATGATTGTGCTCACGGAACGGTAAGTTAAAAAAAACAAAAAAACTTTCAGGAGCGAATAGACATAAGCAGAGTTACTCTGCGAGATAACCACTATGATGCATTCTTTAATGCAGATCCAGTTGTACTTGGATATGAAGGGACCTCAACCAGGAGTATGCAGTTTTGCTTTAGCCATTTGGCACGTTCACAATACATTTTATGCATATAATTTATTCTACACACTTCACTTGTAACCGAAGTTCATGTGTAAAATCTGTCAGACTCACATGACAGAGCCCTACAACTGTATTCCCACAACACCGCAGTTACACATCTGCTGGCAACTTTGAGACATTTGGAATGCATAACTTAGCAGCACCAGATAGTTTCAGAAATGTATCTTCTATATTGACTGCAATTTGTTAGTGGCAGGCCTACGAGTATCGTTTAGTTGACTATTACACCAGTTCTGCAAGCACAAGGAGAAGCCAGACCTGGGCAAAATTAGATGAAGAGAACATGCATCAAAGTTTGCAAAAAAAAAAGAGCAACGGATGAAGTAAAGCCTCGACGATTAGATTTAGGGAAGGGAAACAAATGTGCAGGCCCATACAAAAAGAAGCATGACTGTTAGATTTGGGGGTCTCTAGTTGGCAGAGGTATGTACCCTTGTCCAAATAGGGACCCTTGCGTCTAGTCAGGGAGAGTAGGTACACTCTCGAAATAACCCCTGCTCACCCTCTTGGTAGCTTGGCACGAGCAGGCAGGCTTAGTTCAGAGGCAGTGTGTAAAGCATTTGTGAACACATACAGTAATCAAGTGACAACACTACAAATGGACACCACACAGGTTATATATTTATAAAAATAGGTATACTTTATATAGATTTATCACAAGACCATAAACGACAAAAATAATCCACAATACTGTTAAGAATACTTAGTTCTGATCAAAAAGGCTTAATTCAAGGGTCTGTGCGAGTCGGTAGCCTCCTCCGGCTACGGCGATGTCGAGAACAAACAGAGTCTAACAAATCCAGCTGACCGCGTCGAGACGGGCCAACACAGCGTAGACAGACTCGGTCACAGTACCTTTACTTGAAGCGGCAGGCACGGGCGTGCGAGCCGGATGGCTGTTCGTCGCGGTCGCGATGCAAAAATGGAAGCGTTGCAGGACACGTTGTCCCTCGATGCGGTGCAGGCAGCGGCTCGTTGACGTCGTCGAGACGGAGTCGGTGAGACCAGGGCCGTGCGTTGCAGGGCGAGACGGTGCTTCGATGCGGTGCTGGCAGGTTGCGGTGCGGCGACGGAGCCGGATTCAGGAGCTGGCGTCGATCAGTCCGGACAGCGGTGCGAGTCGGGCGGTGCGTCGCAAAGCGTGCGAGCGGTGCCCAACTCCGGTGCGGTCACAGGACTCGAACTCAGCAGCAGTGACCGTGTCGGTCGGACCAGTTCGATTCGGCGTAGCGAAGCGTTGCAGGACGCGTTGTCCCTCGATGCGGTGCAGGCAGCGGCTCGTTGACGGAGTCGGTGAGACCAGGGCCGTGCGTTGCAGGGCGAGACGGTGCTTCGATGCGGTGCTTGCAGGACACCGAGTCGGTCGTGAGAGTCGGTCACAGCTCCCTACCTCTGTAGCCACTGAAACAGAGTTTCCAGCAGCAATTCACAAAGGGGGTGAAGTCCAATGGTCCTGGGACTTCGGTCAGGGGGCAAGCTCTCTTCCAAGCCCTTGGAGATCCTTCACAAGTTGATGAAAGTCACAGCAAAGCAAAAGTTCCTTTCTCCTCTCTTTGGCAGTCAGGCAAACCACTGCAGGCCAATCCCCCAAGCAGCACTTCAGGCTTAGGGATAGTCTCTCCTCAGTTTCTTCTTGGTTCCGCTCCTCAGCAAAGGTTTCTTCTTGTTCCCAAAAGTGATCTAATTTTCCTGGGGTCTGGGTGCCCCTCTTATACCCTGATTCTCTTTGTTCTCTGGAGGCAGAGAGGCCTCTGCCTAGTCCAAAACCAGTTCTGGTCAGTCCTGGAGCACTTTGTTTTTCTGACTCCTTCTTTCCTTTCAGAATGTGGGGCAGAGTGCTCAGCCGCCCGGCAGGAGGTGGAGCCAGCATTGTGGAAGGCAGGCACAGCCCTATTCAGACCTAGGTGCAACTCCTCCCTCCACTCTGGATGCAGATCTTTCTATTCAGCCCTGCGCTGACTCACCCTGTCTCCGGTAGCCACCCCCAGCCCCTGTCACTCAATCTCCAGACAAG
Organism: Calotriton arnoldi; assembly: GCA_963921515.1. Lineage (NCBI taxonomy): Eukaryota > Metazoa > Chordata > Amphibia > Caudata > Salamandridae > Calotriton > Calotriton arnoldi. Next base: position 2,115,411 of record CAWUFW010002457.1, on the reverse strand, counting down.
GAATACACAACCTAGCAGAGGCAGGCTTGGATAGTTAGGCAAGAAAATACCCACTTTCTAAAAGTGGTATTTTCGAACACAGAATGTTAAAACCAACTTCACTAAAAGATGTATTTTATCATCCTGAGTTCAGGCATACTAAATTCGTTTTTCTACCATGTTCCCTGGGTCAGTTCTGACTATAAGGTGTAATAGTCAGTCTGCCCATTCTGGCCTATGGGGAGCAGGTAGCCTTGCAATAGTGAAAAACGAAAATGGCTGTAATTCACTATTAGGACATGCCACACACACCAGGGCATGTCCTACCTTATACTTACAATGCACCCTGCCCTAGGGCCTACTTTAGGGGTGACCAACATGCAGTAAAGGGAAGGTTTAGGGACTGGTAAGTGGGTGTACTCACCAAGTCGACATGGCAGCCCGAGGCTGCACACAGGCTCTGCGATGGCAGGCCCGAGACATATTTTACAGGCCGCTTCTGTGGGTGGCACAACCAGTGCTGCGAGCCCACCAGCGGCATTGGATTTACAAGCCCTGGGCACACTGAGTGCACTGTACTAGGGACTGACAAGTAAACCAATCATCCAATCATGGAGTCACTAATACATGTATCAATTAACGATAGGGAGCACTTGCACTTTGGCACTGATTAGCAGCGGCAAAGTGCCCATGAGCATCTAGTCCAGCAAAAACATATCGGCAACCGTGGAGGCATTATGAAAAAATGGAAGGGAGACCCACGCCAAGGATGCCAGGTCTAACACGTGTCCCCTCCAGCTGAAATGTGGGGAGAACTATCCTACCCCTAGGGAGTTCTCATCGCTAAGGCGGAAAAATCTGGACAGTCCATCAGCATTGGCGTGTTCTGTACCAGGGCGGTGTTCCACCGTAAAGTCCATCCCCTGTAGGGAAATGGACCACCTCAACAGCTTTGGATTCTCACCCCTCATCTGCATCAACCATCTGAGGGGCCTGTGGTCTGTCTGAACCCGGAAGTGAGTCCCAAACAGGTATGGTCTCAGCTTCTTCAGTGCCCAGACCACAGCAAATGCCTCACGCTCGATAGCACTCCATCTCTGTTCCCGGGGAAGTAACCTCCTACTGATGAAGGCTACAGGTTGGTCTAGGCCCTCCTCATTGATCTGTGATAGAACAGCCCCTACACCATGCTCTGAAGCGTCGGTTTGAACAATGAACTCATTGGAGAAGTTGGGTGCCTGGAGCACAGGTGCCGTGCACATGGCAGTCTTCAAGGTGTCAAAAGCTTTTTGACAGGCGTCAGTCCAAATCACTTTCCTGGGCTGCTTCTTGGAAGTCAGCTCGGTCAAGGGGGCAACAATGCTGCCATACCCCTTGACGAATCTCCGGTAATACCCGGTGAGTCCTAGGAAGGCTCTCACCTCTGTCTGGGTCTTGGGGGCTCCCAAGCCAGAATGGTATCAATTTTCGGTTGGAGGGGCGCCACCTGGCCGCTCCCAACCTGGTGTCCCAAGTACACCACAGAACCCTGCCCAATCTGGCACTTACTCGCCTTGATTGTGAGGCCTGCCCTCCGCAGCGCCATCAACACTTCCCAGAGGTGGCGCAGATGCTCTTCCCAACGGGCACTGAACACTGCGATGTCATCCAGGTAGGCGGCACTGAAATCCTCCAGTCCAACCAACACCTGGTTGACCAACCTCTGAAAGGTGGCAGGGGCATTCTTCATCCCAAAGGGCATCACCCGGAACTGGTAGTGCCCATCTGGTGTGGAGAATGCTGACCTCTCTTTTGCCCCATCAGTCAAGGCGATCTGCCAGTATCCAGACGTTAAGTCAAACGTGCTGAGGTACCGCGCAGCCCCTAACCGATCTATGAGCTCATCAGCTCTGGGGATGGGGTGGGCGTCAGTCCTGGTGACGGAATTGAGTCCCCTGTAGTCCACACAGAACCGGAGTTCTGGTGTGGCACCAGGCGCGGCAGCTTTGGAACCAAGACCACGGGGCTGGCCCAAGGGCTGTTAGAGGACTCAATCACCCCTAGCGCAAACATCTTGGAGACCTCCTCCTTGATGCAGGCTCTGACCCTGTCAGTCACCCTGTAAGCCTTGTGCTTCACAGGAAGACTGTCCCCAGTGTCCACATCATGGACGCACCAATGAGTGACACTGGGAACCAGGGAGAATAGGTCAGGGAACTGTCCCAACAAGTGGCGACAGTCACCCTGCTGCTCAGGTGTCAGGGAGGTAGAGAGGTTTACTCCCTCCACTGATCCATCTTGCTCTCGGGCTGACAGGAGGTCAGGAAGAGGCTCGGTCTCCTCCTCCATTCCATCATCTGTCGCTAAGAGCATGCCCACTTGGGACCTCTCCAAGTGGGGCTTCAGGCGGTTCACATGCAGGACCCGCAAGGGGTTCCTGGGAGACTGCAAGTCCACCAAATAGGTAACTGGACTCTTGCGCTCCACCACCGTAAAAGGGCCGGTCCACCTGTCCTGGAGCGCACAGGGCTCCACAGGGGCCATGACCCACACTTTCTGACCAGGCTGAAGCTCTACCAGAGTGGCATTCTGGTCGTACCACCGCTTCATCTCCTCCTGGCTGGCTTCCAGATTTGCCTCAGCAAGTTCTCTGAAACGCCTAGTCTGGTTCCTGAAGGCCAGCATGTAACTGTATACATCCTGGGGAGGTTTCCTGGGAGATTGCTCCCAGCCTTCCTTGACCAAACTCAGAGGTCCTCGCACCGGGTGTCCATAGAGGAGCTCAAAGGGACTGAACCCTAGAGACTTCTGTGGCACCTCCCGGTATGCAAACAACAGGCATGGTAAGAGGACGTCCCATTTACGCCTCATGGGTTCTTCCAGACCCATAATCATGCCCTTGAGGGTCCGGTTGAATCTCTCAACCAGCCCATTTCCTTGAGGGTGGTAAGGAGTGGTGAACTTGTAAGTTACACCGCACTCCTGCCACAGGGACTTCATGTACTTGGACACGAAGTTGGTACCTCTGTCAGACACCACCTCTTGAGGGAATCCCACACGTGAGAAAATTCCCATCAGTGCCCGTCCCACCACGGGGGCCGTCACTGTCCTCAGAGGGATGGCTTCAGGGTACCGGGTGGCATGGTCCACCAAGACCAGGATAAACCTGTTGCCCATGGCTGTCTTGGGGTCCAGTGGCCCCACAATGTCAATACCCACCCGTTCAAAGGGGGTGCTGACCACAGGGAATGGCTGGAGAGGAGCCTTGTGCTTCCTCCCACTTTTTCCACTTGCCTGGCAAGTCTGGCATGTCCTGCAGTGAGTGGCGGCACTCCTGCGCATCTGGGGCCAATAGAAATGGGTAACAAGCCTGTCAAAGGTCTTGTCCTGCCCCAGATGTCCCGCTAACGGTACATCATGAGCCAACCCCAGTAGGAAGGCTCTGAAGCGCTGGGGTACCACCAGCACACGGGCTGACCCAGGCTCAGCAACCTTAGGCTCTGAATACAGGAGACCATTCTCCCAGTAAACCCAATGTGATCCAGACTGATCACCTGCTGCCTGGTCTGTGGCCTGTTGCCTCAGACCCACGAGAGAAGGGCATGTGTTCTGCTCCTTGCAGAACTCTTCCCTGGAGGGTCCTCCTTCTTGCTGCCAATGGGTCAGCTCAGGTAGGTCCCCCAGTTCAGCTACCTGTTCCCCTGTAGGCTCCAGGGCATCCCCCTCAGGGTCTGCCTCCTCCTGGACCGTGGGAACCTCGGGGCCGGTTTCCCGCGCCCCCTGCCTCCTCTCTCTCCGGCAGGCACCTGGGCCTCCCTCTCAGGCTCCAGGTCCTCTTGAACACCTTTAGCTGCCATTGACCGGGTGGTCACACATGCCCAATCAGGCAAGCCCAACATTTCTAAATGCGCACTCCGCTCCACCTTAGCCCAAGGTGAGCTCTCCAAATCGTTCCCTAACAAACAGTCAACAGGCATGGCTGGCCTCACAGCTACTTGAAGAGTACCCGAGACCCCCCACTCAAAGGGAACCTGAGCCACCTTGCAGTGACTCTCTGTGTTGTCAGCGGCAACAACCGGATAGAATGCATCAGGGATAACCTGCTCTTTAGACACCAGGTGACACTTGACAGCTGTCACACTGGCTCCTGTGTCTCTCAGAGCCTCCACCCTATGGCCATTGATGGTCACCCACTGCCTGTATTTCTTAGTGTTCTCAGGCAGCGGGGTCCTAGGGACCATCTCAGAGTCTCCTAATGAGACAAGGGAAAACACTGTGGGATCCCCCCACCTTGGGCACCCAACTCCTCCCCCAGGGCTACACTAGCCAACTGCCGGGGACTGCACTGGTGGGTGCTGGTTTTCCATGCAAAGGGCAACGAGGATCGCTTGCCTTGTGGCCAGGGGCGCCACACTTGTAACATACCAGTGGTCCCTGGTGAACAGGGGGCCTGTCAGGGCCACTGGCTTCTTCTCAGGGGAGGCTGGGAACCTTTCCCTTGGTTCCCTTGGGGTCTACTTTGGGGCCCTTTATGGAACTCCTTCTGTTTACCCTTGTCCCCCCACTCTTCTGCTGGGGACCCTGCCCACCCTTGGCGGAGTCTCCCACGTGACCCTTGTGGACCCGGGTACTCACCCAGCGGTCCGCCTCCTCAGCAAGCTGCCTAGGGTTAGTCAGCTTACTATCAATCAGGTGCTGGCGTAGCTCAGGAAAACAATTACCGGACAAGTGCTCCCAGGCAATCAAATCAAAGAGCGCCTGAAAATCAGTCGCTTTGCTACCCTTTACCCAACCATCCAAGGCTCTGCAAAAGAAGGTCACATATTCAACCCAGGTACTGCTTTCAATCTTACTACAGTTCCTGAACCTTTGCCTATAAAGCTCAGGGGTCAAACCATATCTAGTCATTAAGGCATCCTTCATGTGGCTGTACGAATTATAGACTTCAGAGGGCAAATCCAACAAGGTATCCCGCCCTTCACTGAGGAACCGTCCCCACAACCCCGATCCCCAATCCTTCTCAGGGACCCGGTGGGAAGACATGGCTACCTCATAGGCTTTGAACCACTGCCCTATGTCGTCATTTTTAAAAAACTCCTTCACCACATCTTTGGGAATATACACCCTAGCTTCAACAGGCACAGGCGGTACACTGCCACCAGAGGGAGTAATCTCTAAGCTCTTGGCCTTCAATTCCAACTCCCTCAAAACTTTCTCATGTTCAAACTGCATTTTCTTTTCCTCTAGGGCTAATTTCCTTGTTTGCATTTCGAATTCTAACTGCTTATTCAGCTTGAGTTTGGTCAGCTCCATTTCGTGCATCCTACTCTCTTTCCTGTCCTCCAACTCCTCTGGAGACAGTCCTCTGGCAGAAACACTGCTACCTACTGGGGAAGGTGGTCTTCTAGCCCCTAGACCCAATAGCCCCTCCAGCTGCCCTTCTGCATTCTCAGCCCCCTCCACAGGGGCACTCCTTGATTCGACCCAGGCCCTCAGCGCCTTTTGGAGGTCCTCCTTCCTGGAGATCCCGGTCGTGGACACTTTAAACTTTTTGCAGAATTGCTTGAGCTGCTTAAGGGTGTAGCATTCTAGCCTCTCTTCTTCCCAATCACATTCAACAGAGGCTACTGATGCTGGTTTCTCCATAGTGACTGAACTTGGCATTTGCAAAAATAGGAAATCCCAGAAAAAATGCTATTAAAGTATGTGGTTGCGTTTTGGTCTGCACTCACTAAGTAGTGTTCACCAATCACTGTACATGAGTCACAAATGCAAGTCCAGAATCCCACCGCTGCCACCAATGTTAGATTTGGGGGTCTCTAGTTGGCAGAGGTATGTACCCTTGTCCAAATAGGGACCCTTGCGTCTAGTCAGGGAGAGTAGGTACACTCTCGAAATAACCCCTGCTCACCCTCTTGGTAGCTTGGCACGAGCAGGCAGGCTTAGTTCAGAGGCAGTGTGTAAAGCATTTGTGAACACATACAGTAATCAAGTGACAACACTACAAATGGACACCACACAGGTTATATATTTATAAAAATAGGTATACTTTATATAGATTTATCACAAGACCATAAACGACAAAAATAATCCACAATACTGTTAAGAATACTTAGTTCTGATCAAAAAGGCTTAATTCAAGGGTCTGTGCGAGTCGGTAGCCTCCTCCGGCTACGGCGATGTCGAGAACAAACAGAGTCTAACAAATCCAGCTGACCGCGTCGAGACGGGCCAACACAGCGTAGACAGACTCGGTCACAGTACCTTTTACTTGAAGCGGCAGGCACGGGCGTGCGAGCCGGATGGCTGTTCGTCGCGGTCGCGATGCAAAAATGGAAGCGTTGCAGGACGCGTTGTCCCTCGATGCGGTGCAGGCAGCGGCTCGTTGACGTCGTCGAGACGGAGTCGGTGAGACCAGGGCCGTGCGTTGCAGGGCGAGACGGTGCTTCGATGCGGTGCTGGCAGGTTGCGGTGCGGCGACGGAGCCGGATTCAGGAGCTGGCGTCGATCAGTCCGGACAGCGGTGCGAGTCGGGCGGTGCGTCGCAAAGCGTGCGAGCGGTGCCCAACTCCGGTGCGGTCACAGGACTCGAACTCAGCAGCAGTGACCGTGTCGGTCGGACCAGTTCGATTCGGGCGTAGCGAAGCGTTGCAGGACGCGTTGTCCCTCGATGCGGTGCAGGCAGCGGCTCGTTGACGGAGTCGGTGAGACCAGGGCCGTGCGTTGCAGGGCGAGACGGTGCTTCGATGCGGTGCTTGCAGGACACCGAGTCGGTCGTGAGAGTCGGTCACAGCTCCCTACCTCTGTAGCCACTGAAACAGAGTTTCCAGCAGCAATTCACAAAGGGGGTGAAGTCCAATGGTCCTGGGACTTCGGTCAGGGGGCAAGCTCTCTTCCAAGCCCTTGGAGATCCTTCACAAGTTGATGAAAGTCACAGCAAAGCAAAAGTTCCTTTCTCCTCTCTTTGGCAGTCAGGCAAACCACTGCAGGCCAATCCCCCAAGCAGCACTTCAGGCTTAGGGATAGTCTCTCCTCAGTTTCTTCTTGGTTCCGCTCCTCAGCAAAGGTTTCTTCTTGTTCCCAAAAGTGATCTAATTTTCCTGGGGTCTGGGTGCCCCTCTTATACCCTGATTCTCTTTGTTCTCTGGAGGCAGAGAGGCCTCTGCCTAGTCCAAAACCAGTTCTGGTCAGTCCTGGAGCACTTTGTTTTTCTGACTCCTTCTTTCCTTTCAGAATGTGGGGCAGAGTGCTCAGCCGCCCGGCAGGAGGTGGAGCCAGCATTGTGGAAGGCAGGCACAGCCCTATTCAGACCTAGGTGCAACTCCTCCCTCCACTCTGGATGCAGATCTTTCTATTCAGCCCTGCGCTGACTCACCCTGTCTCCGGTAGCCACCCCCAGCCCCTGTCACTCAATCTCCAGACAAGGAATACACAACCTAGCAGAGGCAGGCTTGGATAGTTAGGCAAGAAAATACCCACTTTCTAAAAGTGGTATTTTCGAACACAGAATGTTAAAACCAACTTCACTAAAAGATGTATTTTATCATCCTGAGTTCAGGCATACTAAATTCGTTTTTCTACCATGTTCCCTGGGTCAGTTCTGACTATAAGGTGTAATAGTCAGTCTGCCCATTCTGGCCTATGGGGAGCAGGTAGCCTTGCAATAGTGAAAAACGAAAATGGCTGTAATTCACTATTAGGACATGCCACACACACCAGGGCATGTCCTACCTTATACTTACAATGCACCCTGCCCTAGGGCCTACTTTAGGGGTGACCAACATGCAGTAAAGGGAAGGTTTAGGGACTGGTAAGTGGGTGTACTCACCAAGTCGACATGGCAGCCCGAGGCTGCACACAGGCTCTGCGATGGCAGGCCCGAGACATATTTTACAGGCCGCTTCTGTGGGTGGCACAACCAGTGCTGCGAGCCCACCAGCGGCATTGGATTTACAAGCCCTGGGCACACTGAGTGCACTGTACTAGGGACTGACAAGTAAACCAATCATCCAATCATGGAGTCACTAATACATGTATCAATTAACGATAGGGAGCACTTGCACTTTGGCACTGATTAGCAGCGGCAAAGTGCCCATGAGCATCTAATCCAGCAAAAACATATCGGCAACCGTGGAGGCATTATGAAAAATGGAAGGGAGACCCACGCCAAGGATGCCAGGTCTAACAATGACAATGGTACATTCCAATGTTCTTGCTCTTCACATGTAACAGGTTATGTCTTTGGTAAGGATTTTTATGAAAAGTTAGCTAGGCTTTTAGCTTGTAAGCAAACAGAATAGTTAACTGCATAATACAGAGCTGTGCTTTCAACTGTAACTCAGAGGTATAAATTACAGCAGATTCACACTCAGAATCTCTTCATTCCAGTGTTGATAAAAATATCTGCCTGCCATCCTGGTGGAATATTAACAAGTGCCAAGCGCATTTTAATGTGGAAAACCCGTTTCTAGGAGTACTAAATAAACCTACAACAGTAATATCGATAGGTCACATGACGTGTGGTCCAAGGGTGACATTATTTTCTCGATTACCAAAGGCTCATATAGCGACAGTGTAGCAAATACCAGACTATTGCGTTACATTTAAAATAAAAGCCAGGAACCGGACTGTAACTTGATGAACCCAAAACGGTTGTAGCGCAATTAAGAGCTATGTTGACTCTGTGACAACCATCCCTTGCCTTGGAATTGAAAATACAAAAACAGACTTGGATTCCTGAACAGAGTTTGTGGAATCTTGCACATTTCTAGCCTCTTTACTATTGCAAATCTATTCTGATTAATAGCACAAAAATTATTTTTCCACGACTGGGGCACACCTAGAAATTAGGGAAACTGTGTAGTTAAAGAACAAGCACTGAGGTGACCCTAAATGAACACCTGCAGCTCATTCGGCTGATAGAACAGCAGCATTCATCTATTCTCCCTAGCTAATAAACATTGCAATCAGTTGCGTCTCTTGAAGAAAGGAGGAGCCCAGAGAGGTCTCAGCAAAAGGACCCTCATGAGGAGGCTCAAAACCTTCCAAACAGAGTTCCGCTATTTACTGAGATAGCTGACATGTACACCTTCCCAGGGCCTGGATTGGATCCATTGCAAGCCTCATGACTGCAGTCCATGGACCACTACCCTAGCCACAAATAATGTGCCCAACCAGGTTCCTCATCCAACAGTCACATTTGCCTCTGAATTTCCACCATGCATGTCCAGGCCATTGGAATTATGCGGCAAGGGAGGACTAAATTATGCAGCAGGGTCAACTAAATGATGAGGCAAGAAAAAGGTAAACAATGCAGCGTACTGCGGCACATTTTGTGATAGTATTGCTTCATTATTTTGTCATTTTTACATAAGATATCAGGCTGGGCAAAGATTCCACCTCAGTGCCAGTTTAACAACCACATACATTAATAAACAACTGGAAAATGACCAGTCAACCTTTGCAAAGGGCATTCCACTAAGCGGAAACATGTCAACATATTTTTTAAATATTTTGATCAGACTGAGCAATAAACAACTTTTTTGTTAAAATCTGCAGATTATGTAGCAAATGATAGATTACGTGGCAAATGACACATTTATAACTGTGTGGAAAACGCCGCAGCATTACATAATTTCTGTGCATTAACCCTGTGGTTTCTTTTTTTCAGACTCCGTTACGCACAGTAGATTAGTACTAGCAGAGCTTTATAGGTATTTCTGAAGCCGAGAAAATCCAGCACAGTTAATCAAGTGTGCCCATAGCATTAAAGTTTTACTTTTTTTTTTTTTTTTTTTTTTTTTAAAGTGCGCAAGTCTGATTTTTTTCCCTTAGGGGTCTACTGCTGATGTTACTGAATGCTGTGGGTGCTGCATACCAAGAATACCGACCCAGGATCCCACCTCAAACCCCTTTCCCTCCAGCACCCTTCAATTAACGTTAAGCTCACTAACTTGTCCCTTTTTTGCCTTTCTTTCTCTGTGACAAAGGCTGAAATATCCCAGGTCAACAAGCACTGGCAAAGCCAGCAAGTCTTGCTTTTGTGACTTATTGGATTTGCAATCAGCACAAAAAAAAAAAAGGAGGATTGAAAAAAACAATGTAACACTTCTGGCATGCACCTGCCTTATTCAGTAGGCACACTAAATGATGCAGGTGCATTTTATTCTATATTTTTCCCAATCCAAGGTGGTAGACGCCACTAGGCTCTGTAAATAAAAAAAAAATCAATTTTAAATTGCACTTAAGCGCGTTTCTGCAAGGTCTCATTTGTTGCCAGCCCTCCATAAAAAATAAACATTTAAAGAACAGCAAGCTGTGCATACACAAGGTGGACAGTTTAGGGGAAGCAATGAGGAGTAGGCTGGAAGCGCATTGATAAAAAAAAATAAACCAAGGCAGGCGGAGAAGGGAGGCAGAAGGAGTGCATGTTATGGTGGGAGGAGAGAGCAATATGTAGTGTGCAGGCAAACATGTGGGAGAGAGGTGGAAAATACATACACTCATTCAGTGCTTAGCGAAAAAGAAAAAAAAAGTTTCATAAATGTGAGCATATAAGAAAAAAAGTCAGCACTCAAAAGGACGGCAAAGGTTATTCGATCGAATAAAAAGAGCAAAAGAGTGACAAAGTAAATCAATGGTGAGCAACAGGGCGGAGCAAGCTTTCAAAGCCATTCCCCACCATAGTTGTTTTAAGATAAATATGACACTACATAATCGGGTTCACAAGCACCTTATAATTCTAAAGACAAGAAAGCGTCCCGACAAAAGAGTCTAACTCCACCAAATTGAAGGAGGAAGTAGAATTCTGCCCATGTGTACGCAAACCTTTTGTGACACGCTAACTTCAGTTGCAGACATGACCACTAGATTAGGCTGCTGTTCCAAAAGCAACGCTCCAACTGTGACAAACTAGATCAGAGGATCAGGGGTTTTCCTGCATCGAGGGCAAAGAGTGGGCAGGCTTTCCTCTAGCTGGGTGCGAAACATGTAGAGTGTATACATGTGTGCAGCCCCCAATGTCTTGCTAACTCAAAGTCTGCTTGTATCTTAGTAAAATCACCCAGTCCAACAAATTCCTAACTGATGTGCACTGCGGGTAATGACATGGCTTATTTAAGGACATTTGAATATGTGAAATGTATCATGCTTTCAGGAACAGAACCAAAATTCAGATTTTCTATTATTTCCCATTTAGACTGCAGGAATTTCCTTGAAATCAGCTGATATGAAGGTCAATTGAACTTTATAGTCTCATGTGTCTAGAACAACAAGATATAGGACTTCCGGCACACAATAAAAACACCTTTAATGATACTGTAAGGATTTAGGGGCTCAATTGTGAGCAGACCAAGAAACAGTCCCTTTATTTACGCTGGCAAAGAACGGAACGTGTGAACATTAAAAAAGTGACAGTACCACAGGCTTTGAAACACTAAACTAGGTGGTCTCCATCCTTTTCTGTAGTGAGAGCTACTTCTGATCAGTGAAAATCATCGTGAGTTACTGAAGGCTAAACAACGAGAATTTTTTACCAAACACCCCAACTTTCACTGGCTATGCCTAATGTCCATAGAGCCAGAAACTATGGTTTGAACAAAATACTTTGATTAAAGGCGCCATGACAGGGCTGCCATGTGTGTCAGTGAGAGTGTGGTCTTTTGGGATATATGAACATGTGACACCTGCACTAAACCTTGAGCACTGAAACGCAATAAAAACACTGTTTCTGAGCAGTTTTCTGTCCATTAATTTAAGTTAATGTATGAGAAAGACGTATATGCATTGTATTTTGCAGATCACTCCAAGTGCAGTACTGTAACTGTTCAGGTTAGTACAATCAAAGAGACAAAACATTACTACTCTCCTAGGGGTTGCTGAAGCATGCCAGTCTCAAGGTAGCCCAGGTTTACTGCCAATCAGAAGAATGGGTAAAAAACAAAACATACTTTCTGACAGACTGACACATTTGCTGTTCTCGGAGACCCTAAGAAGAACTCTTAAGGCACTCTGACACAGTTGTGTTGCTGCGTGAGAAGAATGGTCCTCTGTACAACAATTTTACTTACCTTTCGCCTTTGAACTTGGTGTCTAAGAAATTGTTGCAAGCACACGAAGCGGACTATGCTACAAGGAAGGTTGGCCAGCTCCTTCTGTCCTAAAAGCTGCATGAAGTCCAGACACAAACTATGAAACGTTTATATGAGAAACAGTCTCACTTATATGCACTTTGGTGGAAGGGAGAGGATGTGGCGCAGCAGCCAGAGTTGCCGGCTCAGTAGCTGGGGATCCGGGTTTGAGTCTTTGCATCAGCGCAACATCCTGTGGTTCTGGGCAAATCACAATCTCCCCATGCCTATAAACAGAGCCTCAATACCATCACAGGTGATAAGCTGCGCTATATAAATCTACAAACTTAACTTCATATGTTGCAAGGGCAAAAAATAAATAAAACACTAAGCAAATATGGGGGCTATCATAATACCAACTGTACCCAATGTTAGCAGGAACTGCTATGTTAAAATGTTAAGCACGTACACAATACATGAATGCATTTTACAAATAGATTTTCTTATGTGGGTATTAAAGAAAGTTTCCAAAGAAAATATAAATGTACGGGGTTGTTGGTGAAGATGACCAATAGAACCAAAAAGTATCCCACCCGAGGTAATGGGGGTTATTGCCTATAATGCACCATACACGGTGTAGAGGGGTTGGTCATCCCTCGTGGGTATACGGGGTTGGTCATCCCTCGTGGGTATGCTAGCTCTGCATGACTTGTGCGAGGACGGAAAAAAATTCCTTTTTTATATATAACCCTCTCACACTCAAGTAGTGTCATGCTTCATCATCGGGTTCACCCTGACTCCTAAATGTCAGAGTGGGCTCAACCATATTTCAGGGAGCACTTAATAGAAGAGTGACCAGGGGGCTTAACTAGAGATTAAAATCCCTCACCTTTTCCTAGGTATCCCTTTATTAGTGGAGCTGGTGGGGATAATAAAATAACTTGTGAGTAATGTGGACTATTTTTTAGACCAACATGTTTCAGCCCTACTCTAAGGCCTAACAATGTCCAGGGCTTTCATCAGGGTATCAGAACAATACCTCCCTGGTAAATCGGTCAAATTAACAGCTGACCGAATAATGCCACGCACTTGTAAAGGGGCAGTGTTAAAACGTGCCCGTCAGTGGTCGTTGCGGCGAATCACCTGCAATAGAAGAATTAACGGCAGGTGTAATGTTAAACTGACACATGACATTTGCGCAGATTGAAGATACATATATTAACTGTGGTTATTAAGGAAGCATGCACATCCCACAGCATGCAGGCTTAAAAAGATGTCTCTATTGCAGACAATCATTCAAATCACATGCGTATATCCTTCTTAGTAACGATAAACATGTACTTCTTATCATGACTCCATTCATTCAGCCACACTAGTTGTGTGGGTCTTCTGTTATGGAGCAATATATTAACTACCCCAGTAATCTCATTTCGGTATTTAATTATCATGACTTTTATGCAAAGGAAGTCAACTCCCAGAACAAAGCCAACACCATAACGCATTAAAAAACATACATTTAGAATAGATTTTCTGCGTAACACACATACAATATAGTAATGGCGCGGGGGGGGTGCGTGCTGCAATACTCACCCAAATTTATTGAGTGTTCAAGCACCTCAGGAGCGATGGTGTGGCTCCCTATAGTCACACACTATCTGCAAAGTTAGTGGAAAGAAAGTAAAGCTGCAGATATTAGAGCAGGCATTCCAGTAAAGATCTTACTTCATAGATTTGCGAGCGACCCCCTGTCAACGGACCAGCAGAGTCCGGTCGTACCACTTACCTCGTCAAGGGAACAGCCCCTGCAATTAACCTAAACTGTCCTCCGTGTCTCCAGGCTTTCGATGAGAAGGTGCTGGGAGGCACCGGTGTAAGTAGCAGCATTGGCCGGTAAACGCTGGTCTGTTCCGCACGTGATCGGTAGGCGGCTTGAACGCTCGACTACAAAGAAACCCATTGCTTGATGGGAAATGAAGTTAGATGTCTAAGAGGCTCCGAATGGAACTCAAAAGAAGAGGAATAATTTTGTATGACAACTTTTTTAAAACAGAGCGATGTTTAACGGGTAGGACTATGTGCGGTATTAATAATTACCTTGGGTATTATGGTAGTGAGGATAGTTGATATGGGGGTGCTATGTGGGCATCTAGCCACCACCAAAAAGCCTCACAATTTCTTAGTTACCATTGGTTTTTAACGAAATGCTAAAAGCGTGGCTTAAAGAACTATAGGATGCGGATAAGTTATGTCACGTGAACAATGTGGTCATAAGGGAAATACATCCTATAGGAATACTGGGAGAAATATGTACCTACATAGTCCTTGTTGGGTAGAACCCTACATAGGTGCGTTCTATTATATTAAACTAGTTCCACCGGTATATTCAGAAGAGGTGTACTCAGGTTGAAATACTGCTGGTGAATGATTCCCTACTCAGTCTGACAGTCTTTTTATTCAGTATCGCATATATAGAGATCAGTGGCTGTGCGTCCATTGGGGGCGTTGCCCCACTAAGCCACATGGACCACCGTCACGCTAAAATGTAATTAAACTAAAGTAAAACAAAAGTTATCTGGCAGCGCAGTCTCGCTACTGAGACAAGCCCGACTCAATCGGACGGGCCGGCGCCGAAGAGGGTGGGGGCGGGGCTGCGGCAGCTTGAGTGATAGTGCCCCCTCCCTACAACAACATGGTCGGAATTTAGCCCCTTTGACTTGGCCACATCTCTCAAGCAGCTGGAAAAAACTAAATTGGTTCCCCACTTGACCCCTGCCCATCCAGGTTCTTTAAAATATTAGCTCCACTGATCAATCCGGCCTTAAACCAGCTTTGGAACACCTCGCTGGAAACTGGCATCTATCCATCTAGCTGGAAGACTGCAATTGTTCAACCAATTCTCAAAAAGGAGAACGCAGACCCTACAATTCTGAAAAATGTTAGACCCATCTCCCTCCTGCCAGCACCTGCTAAGATTCTTGAAAAGGAAGTACAAAAACAATTATCAACATTCCTTGAATCCAATAAATTACTTCATGACACCCAGTCGGGATTCAGAGCAGGATACAGCACTGAGTCGGCACTACTTGAGGTAGCAGAAACTGTCAGGGAAACTATGGATAAAGGGAACTGTGCGATGCTGGTATTATTAGACCTCTCGGCGGCATTCGACACAGTCTCCCATAAGATCCTTCTAGACAGGCTCCAACATTTAGGAGTAACAGGAACCGTCTTAGCTTGGCTCGGCTCCTTTATGGAAGGCCGCTCACAGAGAATTAGGCTACACCCCCACACCTCTAGCTCACGTCCTCGGATATGTGGTGTACCTCAGGGTTCGGCACTCAGCCCAACCCTTTTTAATGTTTATCTTGCCCCCCTTGCCACTTTGGTGAAGCAACATGGTGTTGATGTCATCTCATACGCTGATGACACGCAGCTCATGTTTTCCTTCAAAGATTGCTCAGAGGCCGGATTTTCAAACTTTAGGCAGTGTCTCATGGACATTTCAACTTGGATGTCAGCTAACTGCCTAAAGCTGAATACAGACAAAACAGAGGTGTTATTTTTCAACCAGCCCTCACCCCCACTATCTGATCTCTGGTGGCCTTTAGAACTCAATCCTCCCCCCTTCCAGTCTCATCTGCTAGGAATCTAGGGTTCAAACTAGATACCTCCCTGTCATGTAAGACCCAAATCAGCCATGTTTCCTCGTCCTGCTTCTGGAAAATGAAGGCCCTCCGGAGATTCCTCTACTTTCTATCGATGGACTGCAGGAAAACAATAGTCCATGCAGTAATCACATCACAACTTGATTATGCAAACAGCCTGTACTTGGGGCTGCCAGCATACCTACTTAGAAAACTGCAAATAGTGCAGAACGCGGCAGCTAGGCTCATTAGAAAAATCCCACTAAGACATCATATATCCCCCCCACTTGCGCAGTCTCCATTGGCTGCCTGTTAAGAGAAGAACTGAATTTAAGGCACTTACTCTTGCATACAGAGCTCTCAATGATACTGGCCCACAATACTTAAAGAAGAGAGTTCGCAAATACCATCAAACTAGGACCCTGAGATCTAATAATCATGAGTGCCTTTTTATCCCTCGTTTCTCTAAATCTAGAATTGGAGGACGGTCCTTTGCTGTCAAAACTGCAATCTTATGGAACTCCATGCCCGACTACATCAGAAAAGCCAAATCGGAACGCATTTTCCGGAAGGTGTTGAAGACCTGGCTCTTCAGCCTCCCGTAACAAACTAGGGACTGACAACTACAACTCACCTCTTTCGTGTCCGCAAGCGCCGGGACACCCCCGTTGGGGGTAGCTGTGCGCTATATAAGCTTAAAAAAAAAAAAACAGTGCAGCAGCAGAGCGCATGTCCGTTTTTGGGCTGGTCATTTTTATGACCAGCCCGAACATGCGCACAGACTGTATTACCTTCCCTTACAGTTGTTGCCACTGTCGAGGGACCCGAGGGTGCTGCTTCATACCGCAGCCCCTCTGGTCTCATAATGGGCGGGGAGTAACCCTGCTCGTAGCCAATCCTGGCGCTGCAGCGCAGTAGCGCTGCTAATGCAGCGCCAGGATTGGCTGAGAGTGCGCAGCCTGTATGTATGGGTGCCGCGCGTGGGTGGTGGCACTGCCGCACTTGTATGGCCAATCACTGTGGCTTATGTGAAGCCATGCAGTAGTGATTGGCCATCTCGCAGACGCAGCGCAATCCGGCGCGGCCACATGAGTCACGAGTCGCGCCACCACACACAGACCTCGTGCCTGGCTGTGACGGTCGGTGTGTCTACAGAGTCTACTGCTCGTGGTCGACGTCGTGCCACTATTTGGCTAATAATCTGTTCGTTGTTGTTCGTGATTCAACCGTGACGTTGGCTTGGAAATTGGAATCAAAAGTAAGAGTCGGGCGGGGGCCCCCTCTGTGACCCGGGCCGGCGCATGTCTGCATTACGTTCGCTGGCACTTTGTTTTCTTCCTTGGACCTTCGGTATTATTTCTAGTACTATTTTTGAAAATATTGTGTTTGTTATAATAAGCTTGTTGCATGTTACTAACAACCCAGGGCACGACGTCACGTTACCGTATCTGGCTGTAGTTTTGTGTGGCTGGGCAGGGCACTGTTTGCTTGATTGCTTCTACATATTTGATAATATTCATAGGGCTGGAGCGGAGCCGCATGCGTTCATAAGGGATTGATTCAGCGCCAGCGGGTCACAGAGTCTAGCATGTCGCTTTTTAGAAACGCCATCAAATTTTGAAGTGCTCCACAATTCCATTTAAAATTAAAATTTTGATTTTTGTGCCTTTTTTGTTTGTAAATTAAATAAAATATTTCATAATTTGTACATTTTTGATGTTGACTTGCTTTTGTATTTTGTGTGCATTGTTTTGAAGTTCAGATCTTACACATTCCCAGTGCTGTGATTCCACCAGTGTCCACAGAAGTGAAAAGGTTACGAATGGCTTCACTTGCTACTTATCCCAGCACTGACAACAAAACACAATCATGGATGGAGTGTGCTTTGTGGGGCTTGTAGGCTTTGTTTGCTTCAATTAAAACAAGTTGTCTAGCACATCTAATAATGATTTGTAAAAGGAAAGTCAAAAACAGGACACACTGTGTTCACTTGAGACGGATAAATATTGCAGCACGCTTCTGGTGAAAATTAGAACCCTTCCTGGGCAGGCAGAGGTGCTCGATAAAAGGCAGGCAGTGATCCTTGTGCGCAGATGGATGCACTTATTTTTGGGGCTGGGATTTACTATTCATTATCAGACTTCGATCCCGAGAGAAAAAGGCAGAGAGAAGAGGAAAAATAAGAAGATCATAAAAAAGTGAAAAGGGAGAAAACTGAAAAAGAATCACCAAGGGTGAGACAGACTAGGAGTGCAGTGTAGATGGGTGGGAGAAAGAGGCATGAGGCGGAATCAAAAGTAGTCAGCCTTGGTATTTGGCAATCCCAGCACTTAGCAGCAATGACAGCGGGCTCTTAGGAAAAACTTTGAGCTCCTTCATTTTTGTTTAAATTCACCCCTGCGGTTGGTATGTCTGGGGTACAATCTGATCCTATCATTTGTATAGTACACAATCAAAGGACGTCCATGTGTCTGCCTATAACAGGGCTTTACATGACTCTGAAATGAGTCACTACAGTGCCAGATACTGAAGTCCAAGCAACAATTGTTCAGTTTCTCAACCAGGACTGTAAAACATTTAATGTAATCTATGGCAACAATGCAGGACGTGTTTGCATTTCACTTTTTCTACCTTACTTTGCATTACCTAAGAGTATTTGTTTTTTCCGGATGCTATGCCTCTGTACTTGTATTGTCATGTAACGTGTGACTCTTGTTTCGTGCATACTGTGAACTGTGTGCAGTGTCGCGTGACTCCCTCTTGTTAAATTCTGACCTAGGGAACCACATGAAATGCTGAAAAAGAACGCCTGTCCACCCAATACGAGAGCTGTAAGTAGGCTTACCCTCCCAGCATCCTCCTCACACGACAAGCTCAGATGGAGGGCATGATGTAAAAGGTGGGCGGGCATCTCGTGATGAGTGGGATAAGTATGAATTATTGAAAATTGGCAGCAAGTAATCGGGTCATTACCCCTATGTCTCTCGTCTATGATCCAGTCATTAATAATGAGGAACATTAAAGCATAAATGGACGTTAGATTTCCAAGCACACCCAGTGATTTTTCAAATGCACACGTGCAGAGGGGCTCAAGATTTAACACTTAAAGTTTAAAATGTACTTATTTTTGCGACTGTATAGCGGTGGGCATGGCCCAGAGGCTTCAGAGCGCTTTACAGTAGCACAGTTACCACTCACATTAAAAGCAGACTTTCTACAGCGATAGGATAAAAATGATTTAACCAGAGAGTCTCAAAGAAAAGCGCTCTGAGAATGTTCCGAAGGTAGCATGGAATGCGGTCATACAGAGGGCCAGGGCACAAGTCCTAAACAAGCATTGGCATAGCCAATAGGTCTCGCCTTTGGGACCTTATAAGTGTTTAGTTAACCAGCACAATATCCTTGGTGCAACAACATCAACTGTTGCATAGCTAAACACTTATAAGGTCCCAAAGGCGAGACCTATTGGCTATGCCAATGCTTGTTTAATGTGGGGACAAGGATGAATACTATGAACTGAAATTTCTTTTTGGATGTTTTACCTTGTTAACTAATCAACTGTTCATATTTTTATCGAGTGCATTTTAATGAGAATGTTGGTGCATCAAGTAGTTTTGTACTTTTATGGCTAAAAGATATTAACCAATAAAGAATTAATACATTCAAAAACCAGTAGCTAAGGGCCAGGGGTAGGCATCTCCTCAATTAAAGTCAGTCGCTACTTTTTGCGGAGTCCCACTGAAGGACCTTTCAGTTGAGAAGAGAGGCAGGCTAAAGAGAGCCCCTGGGATTGAAGTTAATGAGCGAGTCAGTCAGTGAGAGTGAAAGAGTGTGAGAGTGAAAGAGTGTGAGAGTGAAAGAGTGTGAGAGTGAAAGAGTGTGAGAGTGAAAGAGTGTGAGAGTGAAAGAGTGTGAGAGTGAAAGAGAGTGAAAGAGAGAGTGAAAGAGTGAGTGAAAGAGTGAGTGAAAGAGAGTGAGTGAAAGAGAGTGAGTGAAAGAGAGTGAGTGAAAGAGAGTGAGTGAAAGAGAGTGAGTGAAAGAGAGTGAGTGAAAGAGAGTGAGTGAAAGAGAGTGAGTGAAAGAGAGTGAGTGAGTGTGAGTGAGTGAGTGAGTGAGTGTGAGTGTGAGTGAGTGAGTGAGTGAGTGTGAGTGAGTGAGTGAGTGAGTGAGTGAGTGAGAGTGAGTGAGTGTGAGTGAGTGTGAGTGAGTGAGTGTGAGTGAGTGAGTGAGTGTGAGTGAGTGAGTGAGTGAGTGAGTGAGTGTGAGTGAGTGAGTGTGAGTGAGAGTGAGTGAGTGAGAGTGAGTCAGTCAGTCTTTGAGTGAGTGAGTGAGTGAGTGAGTGAGTGAGTGAGTGAGTCAGTCTTTGAGTCAGTCTTTGAGTCAGTCTTTGAGTCAGTCTTTGAGTCAGTCTTTGAGTCAGTCTTTGAGTCAGTCTTTGAGTGAGTCTTTGAGTCAGTCTTTGAGTCAGTCTTTGAGTGAGTCTTTGAGTGAGTCTTTGAGTGAGTCTTTGAGTGAGTCTTTGAGTGAGTCTTTGAGTGAGTCTTTGAGTGAGTCTTTGAGTGAGTCTTTGAGTGAGTCTTTGAGTGAGTCTTTGAGTGAGTCTTTGAGTGAGTCTTTGAGTGAGTCTTTGAGTGAGTCTTTGAGTGAGTCTTTGAGTGAGTCAGTCTTTGAGTGAGTCAGTCTTTGAGTGAGTCAGTCTTTGAGTGAGTCAGTCTTTGAGTGAGTCAGTCTTTGAGTGAGTCAGTCTTTGAGTGAGTCAGTCTTTGAGTGAGTCAGTCTTTGAGTGAGTCAGTCTTTGAGTGAGTCAGTCTTTGAGTGAGTCAGTCTTTGAGTGAGTCAGTCTTTGAGTGAGTCAGTCTTTGAGTGAGTCAGTCTTTGAGTGAGTCAGTCTTTGAGTGAGTCAGTCTTTGAGTGAGTCAGTCTTTGAGTGAGTCAGTCTTTGAGTGAGTCAGTCTTTGAGTGAGTCAGTCTTTGAGTGAGTCAGTCTTTGAGTGAGTCAGTCTTTGAGTGAGTCAGTCTTTGAGTGAGTCAGTCTTTGAGTGAGTCAGTCTTTGAGTGAGTCAGTCTTTGAGTGAGTCAGTCTTTGAGTGAGTCAGTCTTTGAGTGAGTCAGTCTTTGAGTGAGTCAGTCTTTGAGTGAGTCAGTCTTTGAGTGAGTCAGTCTTTGAGTGAGTCAGTCTTTGAGTGAGTCAGTCTTTGAGTGAGTCAGTCTTTGAGTGAGTCAGTCTTTGAGTGAGTCAGTCTTTGAGTGAGTCAGTCTTTGAGTGAGTCAGTCTTTGAGTGAGTCAGTCTTTGAGTGAGTCAGTCTTTGAGTGAGTCAGTCTTTGAGTGAGTCAGTCTTTGAGTGAGTCAGTCTTTGAGTGAGTCAGTCTTTGAGTGAGTCAGTCTTTGAGTGAGTCAGTCTTTGAGTGAGTCAGTCTTTGAGTGAGTCAGTCTTTGAGTGAGTCAGTCTTTGAGTGAGTCAGTCTTTGAGTGAGTCAGTCTTTGAGTGAGTCAGTCTTTGAGTGAGTCAGTCTTTGAGTGAGTCAGTCTTTGAGTGAGTCAGTCTTTGAGCGAGTCAGTCTTTGAGCGAGTCAGTCTTTGAGCGAGTCAGTCTTTGAGCGAGTCAGTCTTTGAGCGAGTCAGTCTTTGAGCGAGTCAGTCTTTGAGCGAGTCAGTCTTTGAGCGAGTCAGTCTTTGAGCGAGTCAGTCTTTGAGCGAGTCAGTCTTTGAGCGAGTCAGTCTTTGAGCGAGTCAGTCTTTGAGCGAGTCAGTCTTTGAGCGAGTCAGTCTTTGAGCGAGTCAGTCTTTGAGCGAGTGAGTCAGTCTTTGAGCGAGTGAGTCAGTCTTTGAGCGAGTGAGTCAGTCTTTGAGCGAGTGAGTCAGTCTTTGAGCGAGTGAGTCAGTCTTTGAGCGAGTGAGTCAGTCTTTGAGCGAGTGAGTCAGTCTTTGAGCGAGTGAGTCAGTCTTTGAGCGAGTGAGTCAGTCTTTGAGCGAGTGAGTCAGTCTTTGAGCGAGTGAGTCAGTCTTTGAGCGAGTGAGTCAGTCTTTGAGCGAGTGAGTCAGTCTTTTAGCGAGTGAGTCAGTCTTTTAGCGAGTGAGTCAGTCTTTTAGCGAGTGAGTCAGTCTTTTAGCGAGTGAGTCAGTCTTTAGCGAGTGAGTCAGTCTTTTAGCGAGTGAGTCAGTCTTTTAGCGAGTGAGTCAGTCTTTTAGCGAGTGAGTCAGTCTTTTAGCGAGTGAGTCAGTCTTTTAGCGAGTGAGTGAGTCAGTCTTTTAGCGAGTGAGTGAGTCAGTCTTTTAGCGAGTGAGTGAGTCAGTCTTTTAGCGAGTGAGTCAGTCCGTGAGAGTGAGTGAGTGAGTCAGTCAGTCCGTGAGAGTGAGTGAGTGAGTCAGTCCGTGAGAGTGAGTGAGTGAGTCAGTCCGTGAGAGTGAGTGAGTGAGTCAGTCCGTGAGAGTGAGTGAGTGAGTCAGTCCGTGAGAGTGAGTGAGTGAGTCAGTCCGTGAGAGTGAGTGAGTGAGTCAGTCCGTGAGAGTGAGTGAGTCAGTCCGTGAGAGTGAGTGAGTCAGTCCGTGAGAGTGAGTGAGTCAGTCCGTGAGAGTGAGTGAGTCAGTCCGTGAGAGTGAGTGAGTCAGTCCGTGAGAGTGAGTGAGTCAGTCCGTGAGAGTGAGTGAGTCAGTCCGTGAGAGTGAGTGAGTCAGTCCGTGAGAGTGAGTGAGTCAGTCCGTGAGAGTGAGTGAGTCAGTCCGTGAGAGTGAGTGAGTCAGTCCGTGAGAGTGAGTGAGTCAGTCCGTGAGAGTGAGTGAGTCAGTCCGTGAGAGTGAGTGAGTCAGTCCGTGAGAGTGAGTGAGTCAGTCCGTGAGAGTGAGTGAGTCAGTCCGTGAGAGTGAGTGAGTCAGTCCGTGAGAGTGAGTGAGTCAGTCCGTGAGAGAGTGAGTGAGTGAGTCAGTCCGTGAGAGTGAGTGAGTGAGTCAGTCCGTGAGAGTGAGTGAGTGAGTCAGTCCGTGAGAGTGAGTGAGTGAGTCAGTCCGTGAGAGTGAGTGAGTGAGTCAGTCCGTGAGAGTGAGTGAGTGAGTCAGTCCGTGAGAGTGAGTGAGTGAGTCAGTCCGTGAGAGTGAGTGAGTGAGTCAGTCCGTGAGAGTGAGTGAGTGAGTCAGTCCGTGAGAGTGAGTGAGTGAGTCAGTCCGTGAGAGTGAGTGAGTGAGTCAGTCCGTGAGAGTGAGTGAGTGAGTCAGTCCGTGAGAGTGAGTGAGTGAGTCAGTCCGTGAGAGTGAGTGAGTGAGTCAGTCCGTGAGAGAGAGTGAGTGAGTCAGTCCGTGAGAGAGAGTGAGTGAGTCAGTCCGTGAGAGTGAGTGAGTCAGTCCGTGAGAGTGAGTGAGTGAGTCAGTCCATGAGAGTGAGTGAGTGAGTCAGTCCGTGAGAGTGAGTGAGTCAGTCCGTGAGAGTGAGTGAGTGAGTCAGTCCGTGAGAGTGAGTGAGTGAGTCAGTCCATGAGAGTGAGTGAGTGAGTCAGTCCATGAGAGTGAGTGAGTGAGTCAGTCCATGAGAGTGAGTGAGTGAGTCAGTCCATGAGAGTGAGTGAGTGAGTCAGTCCATGAGAGTGAGTGAGTGAGTCAGTCCATGAGAGTGAGTGAGTGAGTCAGTCCATGAGAGTGAGTGAGTGAGTCAGTCCATGAGAGTGAGTGAGTGAGTCAGTCCATGAGAGTGAGTGAGTGAGTCAGTCCATGAGAGTGAGTGAGTGAGTCAGTCCATGAGAGTGAGTGAGTGAGTCAGTCCATGAGAGTGAGTGAGTCAGTCCATGAGAGTGAGTGAGTCAGTCCATGAGAGTGAGTGAGTCAGTCCATGAGAGTGAGTGAGTCAGTCCATGAGAGTGAGTGAGTCAGTCCATGAGAGTGAGTGAGTCAGTCCATGAGAGTGAGTGAGTCAGTCCATGAGAGTGAGTGAGTCAGTCCATGAGAGTGAGTGAGTCAGTCCATGAGAGTGAGTGAGTCAGTCCATGAGAGTGAGTGAGTGAGTCCATGAGAGTGAGTGAGTGAGTCCGTCCATGAGAGTGAGTGAGTGAGTCCGTCCATGAGAGTGAGTGAGTGAGTCCGTCCATGAGAGTGAGTGAGTGAGTCCGTCCATGAGAGTGAGTGAGTGAGTCCGTCCATGAGAGTGAGTGAGTGAGTCCGTCCATGAGAGTGAGTGAGTGAGTCCGTCCATGAGAGTGAGTGAGTGAGTCCGTCCATGAGAGTGAGTGAGTGAGTCAGTCCATGAGAGTGAGTGAGTGAGTCAGTCCATGAGAGTGAGTGAGTGAGTCAGTCCATGAGAGTGAGTGAGTGAGTCAGTCCATGAGAGTGAGTGAGTGAGTCAGTCCATGAGAGTGAGTGAGTGAGTCAGTCCATGAGAGTGAGTGAGTGAGTCAGTCCATGAGAGTGAGTGAGTGAGTCAGTCCATGAGAGTGAGTGAGTGAGTCAGTCCATGAGAGTGAGTGAGTGAGTCAGTCCATGAGAGTGAGTGAGTGTCAGTCCATGAGAGTGAGTGAGTGTGTCAGTCCATGAGAGTGAGTGAGTGAGTCAGTCCATGAGAGTGAGTGAGTGAGTCAGTCCATGAGAGTGAGTGAGTGAGTCAGTCCGAGTGAGTGAGTGAGTCAGTCCGAGTGAGTGAGTGAGTCAGTCCGAGTGAGTGAGTGAGTCAGTCCGAGTGAGTGAGTGAGTCAGTCCGAGTGAGTGAGTGAGTCAGTCCGAGTGAGTGAGTGAGTCAGTCCGAGTGAGTGAGTGAGTCAGTCCGAGTGAGTGAGTGAGTCAGTCCGAGTGAGTGAGTGAGTCAGTCCATGAGAGTGAGTGAGTGAGTCAGTCCATGAGAGTGAGTGAGTGAGTCAGTCCATGAGAGTGAGTGAGTGAGTCCATGAGAGTGAGTGAGTGAGTCCATGAGAGTGAGTGAGTGAGTCAGTCCATGAGAGTGAGTGAGTGAGTGAGTCAGTCCATGAGAGTGAGTGAGTGAGTGAGTCCGTGAGAGTGAGTGAGTGAGTCAGTCCGTGAGAGTGAGTGAGTGAGTCAGTCCGTGAGAGTGAGTGAGTGAGTCAGTCCGTGAGAGTGAGTGAGTCAGTCCGTGAGAGTGAGTGAGTCAGTCCGTGAGAGTGAGTGAGTCAGTCCGTGAGAGTGAGTGAGTCAGTCCGTGAGAGTGAGTGAGTCAGTCCGTGAGAGTGAGTGAGTCAGTCCGTGAGAGTGAGTGAGTCAGTCCGTGAGAGTGAGTGAGTCAGTCCGTGAGAGTGAGTGAGTGAGTCAGTCAGTCCGTGAGCGTGAGTGAGTGAGTCAGTCAGTCCGTGAGCGTGAGTGAGTGAGTCAGTCCGTGAGCGTGAGTGAGTCAGTCCGTGAGCGTGAGTGAGTGAGTGAGTCAGTCCGTGAGCGTGAGTGAGTGAGTCCGTGAGAGTGAGTGAGTGAGTCAGTCCGTGAGAGTGAGTGAGTGAGTCAGTCCGTGAGAGTGAGTGAGTGAGTCAGTCCGTGAGAGTGAGTGAGTCAGTCCGTGAGAGTGAGTGAGTGAGTCAGTCCGTGAGAGTGAGTGAGTGAGTCAGTCCGTGAGAGTGAGTGAGTGAGTCAGTCCGTGAGAGTGAGTGAGTGAGTCAGTCCGTGAGAGTGAGTGAGTGAGTCAGTCCGTGAGAGTGAGTGAGTCAGTCCGTGAGAGTGAGTGAGTCAGTCCGTGAGAGTGAGTGAGTCAGTCCGTGAGAGTGAGTGAGTCAGTCCGTGAGAGTGAGTGAGTCAGTCCGTGAGAGTGAGTGAGTCAGTCCGTGAGAGTGAGTGAGTGAGTCCGTGAGAGTGAGTGAGTGAGTCAGTCCGTGAGCGTGAGTGAGTCAGTCCGTGAGCGTGAGTGAGTGAGTGAGTCAGTCCGTGAGCGTGAGTGAGTGAGTCCGTGAGAGTGAGTGAGTGAGTCAGTCCGTGAGAGTGAGTGAGTGAGTCAGTCCGTGAGAGTGAGTGAGTGAGTCAGTCCGTGAGAGTGAGTGAGTGAGTCAGTCCGTGAGAGTGAGTGAGTCAGTCCGTGAGAGTGAGTGAGTCAGTCCGTGAGAGTGAGTGAGTGAGTCAGTCCGTGAGAGTGAGTGAGTGAGTCAGTCCGTGAGAGTGAGTGAGTCAGTCCGTGAGAGTGAGTGAGTCAGTCCGTGAGAGTGAGTGAGTCAGTCCGTGAGAGTGAGTGAGTGAGTCAGTCCGTGAGAGTGAGTGAGTGAGTCAGTCCGTGAGAGTGAGTGAGTGAGTCAGTCCGTGAGAGTGAGTGAGTGAGTCAGTCCGTGAGAGTGAGTGAGTGAGTCAGTCCGTGAGAGTGAGTGAGTGAGTCAGTCCGTGAGAGTGAGTGAGTGAGTCAGTCCGTGAGAGTGAGTGAGTGAGTCAGTCCGTGAGAGTGAGTGAGTCAGTCCGTGAGAGTGAGTGAGTGAGTCAGTCCGTGAGAGTGAGTGAGTGAGTCAGTCCGTGAGAGTGAGTCAGTCCGTGAGAGTGAGTCAGTCTTTGAGCGAGTGAGTCAGTCTTTGAGCGAGTGAGTCAGTCTTTGAGCGAGTGAGTCAGTCTTTGAGCGAGTGAGTCAGTCTTTGAGCGAGTGAGTCAGTCTTTGAGCGAGTGAGTCAGTCTTTTAGCGAGTGAGTCAGTCTTTTAGCGAGTGAGTCAGTCTTTTAGCGAGTGAGTCAGTCTTTTAGCGAGTGAGTCAGTCTTTTAGCGAGTGAGTCAGTCTTTAGCGAGTGAGTCAGTCTTTTAGCGAGTGAGTCAGTCTTTTAGCGAGTGAGTCAGTCTTTTAGCGAGTGAGTCAGTCTTTTAGCGAGTGAGTCAGTCTTTTAGCGAGTGAGTCAGTCTTTTAGCGAGTGAGTCAGTCTTTTAGCGAGTGAGTCAGTCTTTTAGCGAGTGAGTGAGTCAGTCTTTTAGCGAGTGAGTGAGTCAGTCTTTTAGCGAGTGAGTGAGTCAGTCTTTTAGCGAGTGAGTGAGTCAGTCTTTTAGCGAGTGAGTCAGTCCGTGAGAGTGAGTGAGTGAGTCAGTCAGTCCGTGAGAGTGAGTGAGTGAGTCAGTCAGTCCGTGAGAGTGAGTGAGTGAGTCAGTCAGTCCGTGAGAGTGAGTGAGTGAGTCAGTCCGTGAGAGTGAGTGAGTGAGTCAGTCCGTGAGAGTGAGTGAGTGAGTCAGTCCGTGAGAGTGAGTGAGTGAGTCCGTGAGAGTGAGTGAGTGAGTCCGTGAGAGTGAGTGAGTGAGTCAGTCCGTGAGAGTGAGTGAGTGAGTCAGTCCGTGAGAGTGAGTGAGTGAGTCAGTCCGTGAGAGTGAGTGAGTCAGTCCGTGAGAGTGAGTGAGTCAGTCCGTGAGAGTGAGTGAGTCAGTCCGTGAGAGTGAGTGAGTCAGTCCGTGAGAGTGAGTGAGTCAGTCCGTGAGAGTGAGTGAGTCAGTCCGTGAGAGTGAGTGAGTCAGTCCGTGAGAGTGAGTGAGTCAGTCCGTGAGAGTGAGTGAGTCAGTCCGTGAGAGTGAGTGAGTCAGTCCGTGAGAGTGAGTGAGTCAGTCCGTGAGAGTGAGTGAGTCAGTCCGTGAGAGTGAGTGAGTCAGTCCGTGTGAGTGAGTGAGTCCGTGAGAGTGAGTGAGTGAGTCAGTCCGTGAGAGTGAGTGAGTGAGTCAGTCCGTGAGAGTGAGTGAGTGAGTCAGTCCGTGAGAGTGAGTGAGTGAGTCAGTCCGTGAGAGTGAGTGAGTGAGTCAGTCCGTGAGAGTGAGTGAGTGAGTCAGTCCGTGAGAGTGAGTGAGTGAGTCAGTCCGTGAGAGTGAGTGAGTGAGTCAGTCCGTGAGAGTGAGTGAGTGAGTCAGTCCGTGAGAGTGAGTGAGTGAGTCAGTCCGTGAGAGTGAGTGAGTGAGTCAGTCCGTGAGAGTGAGTGAGTGAGTCAGTCCGTGAGAGTGAGTGAGTGAGTCAGTCCGTGAGAGTGAGTGAGTGAGTCAGTCCGTGAGAGTGAGTGAGTGAGTGAGTCAGTCCGTGAGAGTGAGTGAGTGAGTCAGTCCGTGAGAGTGAGTGAGTCAGTCCGTGAGAGTGAGTGAGTGAGTCAGTCCGTGAGAGTGAGTGAGTGAGTCAGTCCGTGAGAGTGAGTGAGTCAGTCCGTGAGAGTGAGTGAGTGAGTCAGTCCGTGAGAGTGAGTGAGTCAGTCCGTGAGAGTGAGTGAGTCAGTCCGTGAGAGTGAGTGAGTGAGTCAGTCCATGAGAGTGAGTGAGTGAGTCCGTCCATGAGAGTGAGTGAGTGAGTCCGTCCATGTGAGTGAGTGAGTCCGTCCATGAGAGTGAGTGAGTGAGTCCGTCCATGAGAGTGAGTGAGTGAGTCCGTCCATGAGAGTGAGTGAGTGAGTCAGTCCATGAGAGTGAGTGAGTGAGTCAGTCCATGAGAGTGAGTGAGTGAGTCAGTCCATGAGAGTGAGTGAGTGAGTCAGTCCATGAGAGTGAGTGAGTGAGTCAGTCCATGAGAGTGAGTGAGTGAGTCAGTCCATGAGAGTGAGTGAGTGAGTCAGTCCATGAGAGTGAGTGAGTGAGTCAGTCCATGAGAGTGAGTGAGTGAGTCAGTCCATGAGAGTGAGTGAGTGAGTCAGTCCATGAGAGTGAGTGAGTGAGTCAGTCCATGAGAGTGAGTGAGTGAGTCAGTCCATGAGAGTGAGTGAGTGAGTCAGTCCATGAGAGTGAGTGAGTGAGTCAGTCCATGAGAGTGAGTGAGTGAGTCAGTCCATGAGAGTGAGTGAGTGAGTCAGTCCATGAGAGTGAGTGAGTGAGTCAGTCCATGAGAGTGAGTGAGTGAGTCAGTCCATGAGAGTGAGTGAGTGAGTCAGTCCGAGTGAGTGAGTGAGTCAGTCCGAGTGAGTGAGTGAGTCAGTCCATGAGAGTGAGTGAGTGAGTCAGTCCATGAGAGTGAGTGAGTGAGTCAGTCCATGAGAGTGAGTGAGTGAGTCAGTCCATGAGAGTGAGTGAGTGAGTCCATGAGAGTGAGTGAGTGAGTCAGTCCATGAGAGTGAGTGAGTGAGTCAGTCCATGAGAGTGAGTGAGTGAGTCAGTCAGTCCATGAGAGTGAGTGAGTGAGTCAGTCCATGAGAGTGAGTGAGTGAGTCAGTCCATGAGAGTGAGTGAGTGAGTCAGTCCATGAGAGTGAGTGAGTCAGTCCATGAGAGTGAGTGAGTCAGTCCATGAGAGTGAGTGAGTGAGTCAGTCCATGAGAGTGAGTGAGTGAGTCAGTCCATGAGAGTGAGTGAGTGAGTCAGTCCATGAGAGTGAGTGAGTGAGTCAGTCCATGAGAGTGAGTGAGTGAGTCAGTCCATGAGAGTGAGTGAGTGAGTCAGTCCATGAGAGTGAGTGAGTGAGTCAGTCCATGAGAGTGAGTGAGTGAGTCAGTCCATGAGAGTGAGTGAGTGAGTCAGTCCATGAGAGTGAGTGAGTGAGTCAGTCCATGAGAGTGAGTGAGTCAGTCCATGAGAGTGAGTGAGTCAGTCCATGAGAGTGAGTGAGTGAGTCAGTCCATGAGAGTGAGTGAGTGAGTCAGTCCGTGAGAGTGAGTGAGTGAGTCAGTCCGAGTGAGTGAGTGAGTCAGTCCGTGAGAGTGAGTGAGTGAGTCAGTCCGTGAGAGTGAGTGAGTCAGTCCGTGAGAGTGAGTGAGTGAGTCAGTCCGTGAGAGTGAGTGAGTGAGTCAGTCCGTGAGAGTGAGTGAGTGAGTCAGTCCGTGAGAATGAGTGAGTGAGTCAGTCCGTGAGAGTGAGTGAGTGAGTCAGTCCGTGAGAGTGAGTGAGTGAGTCAGTCCGTGAGAGTGAGTGAGTGAGTCAGTCCGTGAGAGTGAGTGAGTCAGTCCGTGAGAGTGAGTGAGTCAGTCCGTGAGAGTGAGTGAGTGAGTCAGTCCGTGAGTGTGAGTGAGTGAGTCAGTCCGTGAGTGAGTGAGTGAGTCAGTCCGTGAGAGTGAGTGAGTCAGTCCGTGAGAGTGAGTGAGTGAGTCAGTCCGTGAGAGTGAGTGAGTGAGTCAGTCCGTGAGAGTGAGTGAGTGAGTCAGTCCGTGAGAGTGAGTGAGTGAGTCAGTCCGTGAGAGTGAGTGAGTGAGTCAGTCCGTGAGAGTGAGTGAGTCAGTCCGTGAGAGTGAGTGAGTCAGTCAGTCCGTGAGAGTGAGTGAGTGAGTCAGTCCGTGAGAGTGAGTGAGTGAGTCAGTCCGTGAGAGTGAGTGAGTCAGTCCGTGAGAGTGAGTGAGTCAGTCAGTCCGTGAGAGTGAGTGAGTCAGTCAGTCCGTGAGAGTGAGTGAGTCAGTCAGTCCGTGAGAGTGAGTGAGTCAGTCCGTGAGAGTGAGTGAGTCAGTCCGTGAGAGTGAGTGAGTCAGTCCGTGAGAGTGAGTGAGTCAGTCCGTCCGTGAGAGTGAGTGAGTCAGTCAGTCCGTGAGAGTGAGTGAGTCAGTCAGTCCGTGAGAGTGAGTGAGTCAGTCAGTCCGTGAGAGTGAGTGAGTCAGTCAGTCAGTCCGTGAGAGTGAGTGAGTCAGTCAGTCCGTGAGAGTGAGTGAGTCAGTCAGTCCGTGAGAGTGAGTGAGTCAGTCAGTCCGTGAGAGTGAGTGAGTCAGTCAGTCCGTGAGAGTGAGTGAGTGAGAGTGAGTGAGTGAGTGTCAGTCAGTCAGTCCGTGAGAGTGAGTGAGTGAGTGTGAGTGAGTCAGTCCGTGAGAGTGAGTGAGTCAGTCCGTGAGAGTGAGTGAGTGAGTGAGTCCGTGAGAGTGAGTGAGTGAGTCCGTGAGAGTGAGTGAGTCCGTGAGAGTGAGTGAGTGAGTGAGTCCGTGAGAGTGAGTGAGTGAGTGAGTCCGTGAGAGTGAGTGAGTGAGTCAGTCCGTGAGAGTGAGTGAGTGAGTCAGTCCGTGAGAGTGAGTGAGTCAGTCCGTGAGAGTGAGTGAGTGAGTCAGTCCGTGTGAGTGAGTGAGTGAGTGAGTCCGTGAGAGTGAGTGAGTCAGTCCGTGTGAGTGAGTGAGTCCGTGAGAGAGAGTGAGTGAGTGAGTCCGTGAGAGTGAGTGAGTCCGTGAGAGTGAGTGAGTGAGTCCGTGAGAGTGAGTGAGTGAGTCCGTGAGAGTGAGTGAGTGAGTCCGTGAGAGTGAGTGAGTGAGTCCGTGAGAGTGAGTGAGTGAGTCCGTGAGAGTGAGTGAGTGAGTCCGTGAGAGTGAGTGAGTGAGTCCGTGAGAGTGAGTGAGTGAGTCCGTGTGAGTGAGTGAGTGAGTCCGTGTGAGTGAGTGAGTCAGTCCGTGTGAGTGAGTGAGTCCGTGAGAGAGAGTGAGTGAGTGAGTCCGTGAGAGTGAGTGAGTGAGTCCGTGAGAGTGAGTGAGTGAGTCCGTGAGAGTGAGTGAGTGAGTCCGTGAGTGAGTGAGTGAGTGAGTCCGTGAGTGAGTGAGTCCGTGAGAGTGAGTGAGTGAGTCCGTGAGAGTGAGTGAGTGAGTCCGTGAGAGTGAGTGAGTGAGTCCGTGAGAGTGAGTGAGTGAGTCCGTGAGAGTGAGTGAGTCCGTGAGTGAGTGAGTGAGTGAGTCCGTGAGAGTGAGTGAGTGAGTGAGTCCGTGAGAGTGAGTGAGTGAGTCCGTGAGAGTGAGTGAGTGAGTCCGTGAGAGTGAGTGAGTGAGTCCGTGAGAGTGAGTGAGTGAGTCCGTGAGAGTGAGTGAGTGAGTCCGTGAGAGTGAGTGAGTGAGTCCGTGAGAGTGAGTGAGTGAGTCCGTGAGAGTGAGTGAGTGAGTCCGTGAGAGTGAGTGAGTGAGTCCGTGAGAGTGAGTGAGTGAGTCAGTCCGTGAGAGTGAGTGAGTGAGTCAGTCCGTGTGAGTGAGTGAGTGAGTGAGTCCGTGAGAGTGAGTGAGTCAGTCCGTGTGAGTGAGTGAGTCCGTGAGAGAGAGTGAGTGAGTGAGTCCGTGAGAGTGAGTGAGTGAGTCCGTGAGAGTGAGTGAGTGAGTCCGTGAGAGTGAGTGAGTGAGTCCGTGAGAGTGAGTGAGTGAGTCCGTGAGAGTGAGTGAGTCCGTGAGAGTGAGTGAGTGAGTCCGTGAGAGTGAGTGAGTGAGTCCGTGAGAGTGAGTGAGTCAGTCCGTGTGAGTGAGTGAGTCCGTGAGAGAGAGTGAGTGAGTGAGTCCGTGAGAGTGAGTGAGTGAGTCCGTGAGAGTGAGTGAGTGAGTCCGTGAGTGAGTGAGTGAGTGAGTCCGTGAGTGAGTGAGTCCGTGAGAGTGAGTGAGTGAGTCCGTGAGAGTGAGTGAGTGAGTCCGTGAGAGTGAGTGAGTGAGTCCGTGAGAGTGAGTGAGTCCGTGAGAGTGAGTGAGTGAGTGAGTCCGTGAGAGTGAGTGAGTGAGTGAGTCCGTGAGAGTGAGTGAGTGAGTGAGTCCGTGAGAGTGAGTGAGTGAGTCCGTGAGAGTGAGTGAGTGAGTCCGTGAGAGTGAGTGAGTGAGTCCGTGAGAGTGAGTGAGTGAGTCCGTGAGAGTGAGTGAGTGAGTCCGTGAGAGTGAGTGAGTGAGTCCGTGAGAGTGAGTGAGTGAGTCCGTGAGAGTGAGTGAGTGAGTCCGTGAGAGTGAGTGAGTGAGTCCGTGAGAGTGAGTGAGTGAGTCCGTGAGAGTGAGTGAGTGAGTCCGTCCGTGAGAGTGAGTGAGTGAGTCCGTCCGTGAGTGAGTGAGTGAGTCAGTCCGTGAGAGTGAGTGAGTGAGTCAGTCCGTGAGAGTGAGTGAGTCAGTCCGTGAGAGTGAGTGAGTCAGTCCGTGAGAGTGAGTGAGTCAGTCCGTGAGAGTGAGTGAGTCAGTCCGTGAGAGTGAGTGAGTCAGTCCGTGAGAGTGAGTGAGTCAGTCCGTGAGAGTGAGTGAGTCAGTCCGTGAGAGTGAGTGAGTCAGTCCGTGAGAGTGAGTGAGTCAGTCCGTGAGAGTGAGTGAGTGAGTCCGTGAGAGTGAGTGAGTGAGTCCGTGAGAGTGAGTGAGTGAGTCCGTGAGAGTGAGTGAGTGAGTCCGTGAGAGTGAGTGAGTGAGTGAGTCAGTCCGTGAGAGTGAGTGAGTGAGTCAGTCCGTGAGAGTGAGTGAGTGAGTCAGTCCGTGAGAGTGAGTGAGTGAGTCAGTCCGTGAGAGTGAGTGAGTGAGTCAGTCCGTGTGAGTGAGTGAGTGAGTCAGTGAGAGTGAGTGAGTCAGTCCGTGAGAGTGAGTGAGTGAGTCAGTCCGTGAGAGTGAGTGAGTGAGTCAGTCCGTGAGAGTGAGTGAGTGAGTCAGTCCGTGAGAGTGAGTGAGTGAGTCAGTCCGTGAGAGTGAGTGAGTGAGTCAGTCCGTGAGAGTGAGTGAGTGAGTCAGTCCGTGAGAGTGAGTGAGTGAGTCAGTCCGTGAGAGTGAGTGAGTGAGTCAGTCCGTGAGAGTGAGTGAGTCAGTCCGTGAGAGTGAGTGAGTGAGTCAGTCCGTGAGAGTGAGTGAGTCAGTCCGTGAGAGTGAGTGAGTCAGTCCGTGAGAGTGAGTGAGTCAGTCCGTGAGAGTGAGTGAGTCAGTCCGTGAGAGTGAGTGAGTGAGTCAGTCCGTGAGAGTGAGTGAGTGAGTCAGTCCGTGAGAGTGAGTGAGTGAGTCAGTCCGTGAGAGTGAGTGAGTGAGTCAGTCCGTGAGAGTGAGTGAGTCCGTGAGAGTGAGTGAGTGAGTCCGTGAGAGTGAGTGAGTCAGTCCGTGAGAGTGAGTGAGTCAGTCCGTGAGAGTGAGTGAGTCAGTCCGTGAGAGTGAGTCAGTCCGTGAGAGTGAGTCAGTCCGTGAGAGTGAGTCAGTCCGTGAGAGTGAGTGAGTCAGTCAGTCCGTGTGAGTGAGTGAGTCAGTCAGTCCGTGTGAGTGAGTGAGTGAGTGAGTCCGTGTGAGTGAGTGAGTGAGTCCGTGTGAGTGAGTGAGTCAGTCCGTGTGAGTGAGTGAGTGAGTCAGTCCGTGTGAGTGAGTGAGTGAGTCAGTCCGTGTGAGTGAGTGAGTCAGTCCGTGAGAGTGAGTGAGTCAGTCCGTGAGAGTGAGTGAGTGAGTCAGTCCGTGAGAGTGAGTGAGTGAGTCAGTCCGTGAGAGTGAGTGAGTGAGTCAGTCCGTGAGAGTGAGTGAGTGAGTCAGTCCGTGAGAGTGAGTGAGTGAGTCAGTCCGTGAGAGTGAGTGAGTGAGTCAGTCCGTGAGAGTGAGTGAGTGAGTCAGTCCGTGAGAGTGAGTGAGTGAGTCAGTCCGTGAGAGTGAGTGAGTGAGTCAGTCCGTGAGAGTGAGTGAGTGAGTCAGTCCGTGAGAGTGAGTGAGTCCGTGAGAGTGAGTGAGTCCGTGAGAGTGAGTGAGTGAGTCCGTGAGAGTGAGTGAGTGAGTCCGTGAGAGTGAGTGAGTGAGTCCGTGAGAGTGAGTGAGTGAGTCCGTGAGAGTGAGTGAGTGAGTCCGTGAGAGTGAGTGAGTCAGTCCGTGAGAGTGAGTGAGTCAGTCCGTGAGAGTGAGTGAGTCAGTCCGTGAGAGTGAGTGAGTCAGTCCGTGAGAGTGAGTGAGTCAGTCCGTGAGAGTGAGTGAGTCAGTCCGTGAGAGTGAGTGAGTCAGTCCGTGAGAGTGAGTGAGTCAGTCCGTGAGAGTGAGTGAGTCAGTCCGTGAGAGTGAGTGAGTCAGTCCGTGAGAGTGAGTGAGTCAGTCCGTGAGAGTGAGTGAGTCAGTCCGTGAGAGTGAGTGAGTCAGTCCGTGAGAGTGAGTGAGTCAGTCCGTGAGAGTGAGTGAGTCAGTCCGTGAGGTGAGTGAGTGAGTCAGTCCGTGAGAGTGAGTGAGTGAGTCAGTCCGTGAGAGTGAGTGAGTGAGTCAGTCCGTGAGAGTGAGTGAGTGAGTCCGTGAGAGTGAGTGAGTGAGTCAGTCCGTGAGAGTGAGTGAGTGAGTGAGTCAGTCCGTGAGAGTGAGTGAGTGAGTGAGTCAGTCCGTGAGAGTGAGTGAGTGAGTCAGTCCGTGAGAGTGAGTGAGTGAGTCAGTCCGTGAGAGTGAGTGAGTGAGTCAGTCCGTGAGAGTGAGTGAGTGAGTCAGTCCGTGAGAGTGAGTGAGTGAGTCAGTCCGTGAGAGTGAGTGAGTCAGTCCGTGAGAGTGAGTGAGTGAGTCAGTCCGTGAGAGTGAGTGAGTGAGTCAGTCCGTGAGAGTGAGTGAGTCAGTCCGTGAGAGTGAGTGAGTGAGTCAGTCCGTGAGAGTGAGTGAGTGAGTCAGTCCGTGAGAGTGAGTGAGTGAGTCAGTCCGTGAGAGTGAGTGAGTGAGTCAGTCCGTGAGAGTGAGTGAGTGAGTCCGTGAGAGTGAGTGAGTGAGTCCGTGAGAGTGAGTGAGTGAGTCAGTCCGTGAGAGGGAGTGAGTGAGTCAGTCCGTGAGAGTGAGTGAGTCAGTCAGTCCGTGAGAGTGAGTGAGTCAGTCAGTCCGTGAGAGTGAGTGAGTCAGTCAGTCCGTGAGAGTGAGTGAGTCAGTCAGTCCGTGAGAGTGAGTGAGTCAGTCAGTCCGTGAGAGTGAGTGAGTCAGTCAGTCCGTGAGAGTGAGTGAGTCAGTCAGTCCGTGAGAGTGAGTGAGTCAGTCAGTCCGTGAGAGTGAGTGAGTCAGTCAGTCCGTGAGAGTGAGTGAGTCAGTCAGTCCGTGAGAGTGAGTGAGTCAGTCAGTCCGTGAGAGTGAGTCAGTCAGTCCGTGAGAGTGAGTGAGTGAGTGAGTCAGTCAGTCAGTCCGTGAGAGTGAGTGAGTGTCAGTCAGTCCGTGAGAGTGAGTGAGTGAGTGTCAGTCAGTCAGTCCGTGAGAGTGAGTGAGTGAGTGTGTCAGTCAGTCCGTGAGAGTGAGTGAGTGAGTGTCAGTCAGTCCGTGAGAGTGAGTGAGTGAGTGAGTCAGTCAGTCAGTCCGTGAGAGAGAGTGAGTGAGTGAGTCAGTCAGTCCGTGAGAGTGAGTGAGTGAGTGAGTGAGTCAGTCCGTGAGAGTGAGTGAGTGAGTGAGTGAGTCAGTCCGTGAGAGTGAGTGAGTGAGTCAGTCCGTGAGAGTGAGTGAGTGAGTCAGTCCATGAGAGTGAGTGAGTGAGTGAGTCAGTCCATGAGAGTGAGTGAGTCCATGAGAGTGAGTGAGTCAGTCCATGAGAGTGAGTGAGTCAGTCAGTCCGTGAGAGTGAGTGAGTGAGTCAGTCAGTCCGTGAGAGTGAGTGAGTCAGTCAGTCAGTCAGTCCGTGAGAGTGAGTGAGTGAGTCCGTGAGTGAGTGAGAGTGAGTGAGTGAGTCAGTCAGTCCGTGAGAGTGAGTGAGTGAGTGAGTGAGTCAGTCAGTCCGTGAGAGTGAGTGAGTCAGTCAGTCCGTGAGAGTGAGTGAGTCAGTCAGTCCGTGAGAGTGAGTGAGTCAGTCAGTCCGTGAGAGTGAGTGAGTCAGTCAGTCCGTGAGAGTGAGTGAGTGAGTCAGTCCGTGAGAGTGAGTGAGTCAGTCAGTCCGTGAGAGTGAGTGAGTCAGTCAGTCCGTGAGAGTGAGTGAGTCAGTCAGTCCGTGAGAGTGAGTGAGTCAGTCCGTGAGAGTGAGTGAGTCAGTCCGTGAGAGTGAGTGAGTCAGTCAGTCCGTGAGAGTGAGTGAGTCAGTCAGTCCGTGAGAGTGAGTGAGTCAGTCAGTCAGTCCGTGAGAGTGAGTCAGTCAGTCCGTGAGAGTGAGTGAGTCAGTCAGTCCGTGAGAGTGAGTGAGTCAGTCAGTCCGTGAGAGAGTGAGTGAGTGAGTCAGTCAGTCAGTCAGTCCGTGAGAGAGTGAGTGAGTGAGTCAGTCAGTCAGTCCGTGAGAGAGTGAGTGAGTGAGTCAGTCCGTGAGAGTGAGTGAGTCAGTCAGTCCGTGAGAGTGAGTGAGTGAGTCAGTCCGTGAGAGTGAGTGAGTGAGTCAGTCCGTGAGAGTGAGTGAGTGAGTCAGTCCGTGTGAGTGAGTGAGTCAGTCCGTGAGAGTGAGTGAGTCAGTCAGTCCGTGAGAGTGAGTGAGTCAGTCAGTCCGTGAGAGTGAGTGAGTGAGTCAGTCAGTCCGTGAGAGTGAGTGAGTGAGTCAGTCAGTCCGTGAGAGTGAGTGAGTGAGTCAGTCAGTCCGTGAGAGTGAGTGAGTCAGTCAGTCCGTGAGAGTGAGTGAGTCAGTCAGTCAGTCCGTGAGAGTGAGTGAGTCAGTCAGTCAGTCCGTGAGAGTGAGTGAGTCAGTCAGTCAGTCCGTGAGAGTGAGTGAGTCAGTCAGTCCGTGAGAGAGAGAGAGTGAGTCAGTCAGTCCGTGAGAGAGAGTGAGTGAGTCAGTCAGTCCGTGAGAGAGAGTGAGTGAGTCAGTCAGTCCGTGAGAGAGAGTGAGTGAGTCAGTCAGTCCGTGAGAGAGAGTGAGTGAGTCAGTCAGTCCGTGAGAGTGAGTGAGTCAGTCAGTCCGTGAGAGTGAGTGAGTCAGTCCGTGAGAGTGAGTGAGTGAGTGAGTGAGTCAGTCAGTCCGTGAGAGTAAGAGTGAGTCAGTCCGTGAGAGTGAGTGAGTCGGTCAGTCCGTGAGAGTGAGTGAGTCGGTCAGTCCGTGTGAGTGAGTGAGTCAGTCCGTGAGAGTGAGTGAGTCAGTCCGTGAGAGTGAGTGAGTCAGTCAGTCCGTGAGAGTGAGTGAGTCAGTCAGTCCGTGAGAGTGAGTGAGTCAGTCAGTCAGTCCGTGAGAGTGAGTGAGTCAGTCAGTCAGTCCGTGAGAGTGAGTGAGTCAGTCAGTCAGTCCGTGAGAGTGAGTGAGTCAGTCAGTCAGTCCGTGAGAGTGAGTGAGTCAGTCAGTCAGTCCGTGAGAGAGTGAGTGAGTCAGTCAATCAGTGAGAGGGAGTCAGTGAGAGGGAGTCAGTGAGAGGGAGTCAGTGAGAGGGAGTCAGTGAGAGGGAGTCAGTGAGAGGGAGTCAGTCAGTGAGAGGGAGTCAGTCAGTGAGAGGGAGTGAGTGAGTCCGTGAGAGTGAGTGAGTCAGTCAGTGAGAGTGAGTGAGTCAGTCAGTGAGAGGGAGTGAGTGAGTCAGTCAGTCCGTGAGAGTGAGTGAGTGAGTCAGTCAGTCCGTGAGAGTGAGTGAGTGAGTCAGTCAGTCCGTGAGAGTGAGTGAGTGAGTCAGTCAGTCCGTGAGAGTGAGTGAGTGAGTCAGTCAGTCCGTGAGAGTGAGTGAGTGAGTCAGTCAGTCCGTGAGAGTGAGTGAGTCAGTCCGTGAGAGTGAGTGAGTGAGTCAGTCCGTGAGAGTGAGTGAGTGAGTCAGTCCGTGAGAGTGAGTGAGTGAGTCAGTCCGTGTGAGTGAGTGAGTCAGTCCGTGAGAGTGAGTGAGTGAGTCAGTCCGTGAGAGTGAGTGAGTGAGTCAGTCCGTGAGAGTGAGTGAGTGAGTCAGTCCGTGAGAGTGAGTGAGTGAGTCAGTCCGTGAGAGTGAGTGAGTGAGTCAGTCCGTGAGAGTGAGTGAGTGAGTCAGTCCGTGAGAGTGAGTGAGTGAGTCAGTCCGTGAGAGTGAGTGAGTGAGTCAGTCAGTCAGTCCGTGAGAGTGAGTGAGTGAGTCAGTCCGTGAGAGTGAGTGAGTGAGTGAGTGAGTCAGTCCGTGAGAGTGAGTGAGTGAGTCAGTCAGTCCGTGAGAGTGAGTCAGTCAGTCCGTGAGAGTGAGTGAGTGAGTGAGTCAGTCAGTCAGTCCGTGAGAGAGTGAGTGAGTCAGTCAGTCAGTCCGTGAGAGAGTGAGTGAGTCAGTCAATCAGTGAGAGGGAGTCAGTGAGAGGGAGTCAGTGAGAGGGAGTCAGTGAGAGGGAGTCAGTCAGTGAGAGGGAGTCAGTCAGTGAGAGGGAGTCAGTCAGTGAGAGGGAGTGAGTGAGTCCGTGAGAGTGAGTGAGTCAGTCAGTGAGAGTGAGTGAGTCAGTGAGAGGGAGTGAGTGAGTCAGTCAGTCCGTGAGAGTGAGTGAGTCAGTCAGTCAGTCCGTGAGAGTGAGTGAGTCAGTCAGTCAGTCCGTGAGAGTGAGTGAGTCAGTCAGTCAGTCCGTGAGAGTGAGTGAGTCAGTCAGTCAGTCCGTGAGAGTGAGTGAGTCAGTCAGTCAGTCCGTGAGAGAGAGAGAGTGAGTCAGTCAGTCCGTGAGAGAGAGTGAGTGAGTCAGTCAGTCCGTGAGAGAGAGTGAGTGAGTCAGTCAGTCCGTGAGAGAGAGTGAGTGAGTCAGTCAGTCCGTGAGAGTGAGTGAGTCAGTCAGTCCGTGAGAGTGAGTGAGTCAGTCAGTCCGTGAGAGTGAGTGAGTGAGTCAGTCCGTGAGAGTGAGTGAGTGAGTCAGTCCGTGTGAGTGAGTGAGTGAGTCAGTCCGTGAGAGTGAGTGAGTGAGTCAGTCCGTGAGAGAGTGAGTGAGTGAGTCAGTCAGTCAGTCCGTGAGAGAGTGAGTGAGTGAGTCAGTCAGTCAGTCCGTGAGAGAGTGAGTGAGTGAGTCAGTCAGTCAGTCAGTCAGTCAGTCAGTCCGTGAGAGAGTGAGTGAGTGAGTCAGTCAGTCAGTCAGTCCGTGAGTGAGTGAGTGAGTGAGTCAGTCAGTCAATCAGTGAGAGGGAGTCAGTCAGTGAGAGGGAGTCAGTCAGTGAGAGGGAGTCAGTCAGTGAGAGGGAGTCAGTCAGTGAGAGGGAGTCAGTCAGTGAGAGGGAGTCAGTCAGTGGGAGGGAGTCAGTCAGTGGGAGTCAGTGAGAGGGAGTCAGTCAGTGGGAGTCAGTGAGAGGGAGTCAGTCAGTGGGAGTCAGTGAGAGGGAGTCAGTCAGTGGGAGTCAGTGAGAGGGAGTCAGTCAGTGGGAGTCAGTGAGAGGGAGTCAGTGAGAGGGAGTCAGTGAGAGGGAGTCAGTGAGAGGGAGTCAGTGAGAGGGAGTCAGTGAGAGGGAGTCAGTGAGAGGGAGTCAGTGAGAGGGAGTCAGTGAGAGGGAGTCAGTGAGAGGGAGTCAGTGAGAGGGAGTCAGTGAGAGGGAGTCAGTGAGAGGGAGTCAGTGAGAGGAGTCAGTGAGAGGGAGTCAGTGAGAGGGAGTCAGTGAGAGGGAGTCAGTGAGAGGGAGTCTGTGAGAGGGAGTCAGTGAGAGGGAGTCTGTGAGAGGGAGTCTGTGAGAGGGAGTCTGTGAGAGGGAGTCTGTGAGAGGGAGTCTGTGAGAGGGAGTCTGTGAGAGGGAGTCTGTGAGAGGGAGTCTGTGAGAGGGAGTCTGTGAGAGGGAGTCTGTGAGAGGGAGTCTGTGAGAGGGAGTCTGTGAGAGGGAGTCTGTGAGAGGGAGTCTGTGAGAGGGAGTCTGTGAGAGGGAGTCTGTGAGAGGGAGTCTGTGAGAGGGAGTCTGTGAGAGGGAGTCTGTGAGAGGGAGTCTGTGAGAGGGAGTCTGTGAGAGGGAGTCTGTGAGAGGGAGTCTGTGAGAGGGAGTCTGTGAGAGGGAGTCTGTGAGAGGGAGTCTGTGAGAGGGAGTCTGTGAGAGGGAGTCTGTGAGAGGGAGTCTGTGAGAGGGAGTCTGTGAGAGGGAGTCTGTGAGAGGGAGTCTGTGAGAGCATTGCAATGTTGGTGCAAGCAGCAGACCTGGCAAGCCCTGAAATGAATCACAAATTGGCTCTTTAACAACTTGTGCAACACTTGCCCTCAAATAGGATCTCTGTCGCCACATGTTAAAAGATCGCTTCTTGCAAAAGAAGAGTGTTCCACTACCAGTCAACAAACAGAGGCACAGTGATTAGGTTTATTTCACCATAACAAGAAAACCCGTTGATCTTACATTGGCTCTCCTTCAAGTCCTTCAGAGATGCTTTGAGTGTGCAACATTTAAAGGAAACATTCGGTGCCCAGTAAAAACGAAGGGGAGAGGGGCTAGGTTAGAACCATTATCGCCCTCCTTTCCCGGTAGTATTACAAGGAACGCTAGCACCATTGAGATGAAGGAAGGCCACTCCATGGTCGACTTTCAAGTTCTCTTGAAACTAAAAGGATATTGTTCTTCTTTTGAGCAGGACCGAAAACTAAGCAAATAGCCCCAGCGAGGTCCCGAGTTAAAAGGCATTGCTTTAAAGTACAGAGAAAGAAATGCTTGTCTTTAGCATTGTGAATAACTTTTGTATGATGAACGTATGTATTGTTTAGATCTTGTTTTAGAATACAGTTTATGTGAAAAGTAGCGTGCTTTCCAGGATCAGGAAATTTTTATGACATTTATATGGTAATAAAGTATAGTGCACCCGGTAGGAGTGTGATACTTGCTTGGTAGGAGTGTGATACTTGCTTGGTAGGAGTGTGATATGGAAAAAACCTCAGTGGGTTATTGTAGCTACAGTACAGATTAAAGTGTAACATGAAGAGCATAAGTGAATTTCACTTTTGGCCAGTGACAATTGAGAGTTGTATTTGCGTAATATTAAAAATTGCAACATGAGCCCTGGTAAAGCAGTATATCGATGATACACGTATTGGCTGTATATGTATTCAGTGAGTGGAAAATCTGGTGCGTGGGCTTTGACCTATGGAGTATACAAAAACAATGACAATATTTTAAGGAATGGAGGTTTTGGAGGACAACAGAAAAAGGAAAAACTAACTATATTCTTTATCTTAAGCGACATTGTGTGTAGAAACCAAGAAACCATGTTTAAGAAGTGCCTTGAAAATGGCTCTGGACGCGTCTATCCATCATATGTTGTGCACTTATATCTGCATGCATTATACAAAAGCCAAACCCAGTAACTTAAATGCTCGCTGAGTGGTCTTTGGGACCGACCTGCCAAGTTGTCTGTAGAACACACTTGTGGTCGTTCGGGGAGATGGGGGGTAGCCAGGCTTACCTTTCCCTCGAAAGTGGAGACTGGGAGGTGGTTTGTACAGTCTTGGAAAACGTGATTTTCCAGTTTAAAATAAATGCAGATGAAACAAGCATTGGCATAGCCAATAGGTCTCGCCTTTGGGGCCTTATAAGTGTTTAGCTAGAGCTATTGACTTTGCCAATGTCTTCAAGTTGTGCTGTAGAGAAGTGTGGCTGCTGTGCGGCATGCTGAAAAGTTATAATAAAAAAGTGTCAGAAGCATTTTTGTTACTTTATATATGACCAAGAAGGCATTATAAAAAACTGAACGACCATATTAAAAAATTATTTACAATAAAAAATTCTCAGTTTTTTTGTTCTTGCAATGCTGGCAATTCTGCCTATTGCAATGGTTGTTTGTTAAAGCTTTTTTTTGAGGGGGCATAAACAATCGGAGGGTGAAGGTTGGGAACTAGTACCTGTATTATAACACTAGAGCGGCCAGACGCTAGGGGAGAATCAACAGATGCCAGATTCCGAGAGCAGGCTGAGGTGGTGCTGAGTGAGGCTGAGGTGGTAGTGGTGGTGACTGTTGCGGAGACGATGCTGAGGTGATGCTGAATGATACTCAGTGATGCGCCCTGAGTGATGCAGTGGCGGCGCCCTGAGTGAAGCAGTGGCGGCGCCCTGAGTGAAGCAGTGGCGGCGCCCTGAGTGAAGCAGTGGCGGCGCCCTGAGTGAAGCAGTGGCGGCGCCCTGAGTGAAGCAGTGGCGGCGCCCTGAGTGACGCAGTGGCGGCGCCCTGAGTGACGCAGTGGCGGCGCCCTGAGTGACGCAGTGGCGGCGCCCTGAGTGACGCAGTGGCGGCGCCCTGAGTGACGCAGTGGCGGCGCCCTGAGTGACGCAGTGGCGGCGCCCTGAGTGACGCAGTGGCGGCGCCTGAGTGACGCAGTGGCGGCGCCTGAGTGACGCAGTGGCGGCGCCTGAGTGACGCAGTGGCGGCGCCTGAGTGACGCAGTGGCGGCGCCCTGAGTGACGCAGTGGCGGCGCCTGAGTGACGCAGTGGCGGCGCCTGAGTGACGCAGTGGCGGCGCCCTGAGTGACGCAGTGGCGGCGCCTGAGTGACGCAGTGGCGGCGCCCTGAGTGACGCAGTGGCGGCGCCCTGAGTGACGCAGTGGCGGCGCCCTGAGTGACGCAGTGGCGGCGCCCTGAGTGACGCAGTGGCGGCGCCCTGAG
Organism: Calotriton arnoldi; assembly: GCA_963921515.1. NCBI lineage: Eukaryota > Metazoa > Chordata > Amphibia > Caudata > Salamandridae > Calotriton > Calotriton arnoldi. The sequence continues at coordinate 2,072,901 of CAWUFW010002457.1, read as the reverse complement.
TGACGCAGTGGCGGCGCCCTGAGTGACGCAGTGGGGGCGCCCTGAGTGACGCAGTGGCGGCGCCCTGAGTGACGCAGTGGGGGCGCCCTGAGTGACGCAGTGGCGGCGCCCTGAGTGACGCAGTGGCGGCGCCCTGAGTGACGCAGTGGCGGCGCCCTGAGTGACGCAGTGGCGGCGCCCTGAGTGACGCAGTGGCGGCGCCCTGAGTGACGCAGTGGCGGCGCCCTGAGTGACGCTGTGGCTGCACTGAGTGACGCTGTGGCTGCACTGAGTGACGCTGTGGCTGCACTGAGTGACGCTGTGGCTGCACTGAGTGACGCTGTGGCTGCACTGAGTGACGCTGTGGCTGCACTGAGTGACGCTGTGGCTGCACTGAGTGACGCTGTGGCTGCACTGAGTGACGCTGTGGCTACACTGAGCGACGCTGTGGCTGCACTGAGCGACGCTGTGGCTGCACTGAGCGACGCTGTGGCTGCACTGAGCGACGCTGTGGTTGCACTGAGCGACGCTGTGGTTGCACTGAGCGATGCTGTGGTTGCACTGAGCGATGCTGTGGTTGCACTGAGCGATGCTGTGGTTGCACTGAGCGATGCTGTGGTTGCACTGAGCGACGCTGTGGTTGCACTGAGCGATGCTGTGGTTGCACTGAGTGATGCTGTGGTTGCACTGAGTGATGCTGTGGTTGCACTGAGTGATGCTGTGATGGCGTTGAGATGTTGTGTTGGTGCTGAGTGATGCTGTGCTGGCTCTGAGTGATGCTGTGCTGGCTCTGAGTGATGCTGTGGCTGCGCTGAGTGATGCTGTGGCTGCGCTGAGTGATGCTGTGGTTGCGCTGAGTGATGCTGTGGTTGCGCTGAGTGATGCTGTGGTTGCGCTGAGTGATGCTGTGGTTGCGCTGAGTGATGCTGTGGTTGCGCTGAGTGATGCTGTGGTGTTGCCGAGTGAGATAGAGTGAAGATATAATGCCCAATTAGAGAGGGTGGTGAGAGAGAAAGAGAGAGAAAGGGTGTACATAGAATAAAGAGTGGAGCGGGAGAGAGAGAGAAAGAAGGGGAGAGAGAGTGAGTGAAGGAGTTTGAAAGAGAAACAGATAAAAGGGTGAGAGAATGAAAGGCTAAAAAAGATAGAGAGGCGAGAGTTAATTAAGTAGAGAGAGAATTAGAGAGGGGAGAGAGAGAGAAGGAGAGAGACAATAAGAGTGGGGGTGTGGAGTTTAAATAGAGTGAAGAAGTGACGCGGAAAAAGTAACCTTAAATATAGCTTTGTGCTTTGCGCGAATAAATATTAAAAAAAAGTGAGAGACAAAAATACTGATAATTAGGCTGTGACTCCCAATATAAAACAAATAGCGATATAAGGTGAAATCAACCCACCGAAGAAATATTTCTAACTAGACAAAAAAAGCTTGCATTTCAATGCTAATCGCTGTTGTTTTTCATGTGACTGTAGTCCAGGGCCCTCAGTTGGTAATGTGAGCTGCTGCTGCGATTGAAACATCAGAGTCCAGAGAGTTAATGAGCCATGACGAGGAAATGAGGAAGAGATAGGAAACCCAGATGGCAGCTGCGCGTGCACGCCATCGTGAACTCAAGCTGGTCGCCAGCCGAAAGCCAGTGGTTGCACTTCCAAAACCCGCTTACTAAAACTCTCGGCCAGACCAGCGCAAGCGCTGGTGCAGGCCGAGACCTAAAAATGTGAAAATACGTCTGGAGGTGCAGTGGAGCCTCACAGAACTGTCCCCTAAAGAGACTATAGGGTTGTGAATTTAGTTTCTTGCTAAATATTAATCCGAGTCTGATGTGGTGTAAGAACACTAATAATCTAGTTTAGTTGTTAAGTCACGGGTGCCCAACATTTAACATTAAGGTGTGCCCTGCTTCCTTACATCTAGCCGCCCCACGGAGAACCCTGCAAATACAATGTTTAACTAATGCTGCTTGCTGGGAAGGATTATGCTCATTTTGCAAATAATCATTCTCTAGCGTGTTCTTAGCTTTTTTTTTAAGAATGAATCACCCTTGGTTCGCTAATCTTGGTTATAAAAAAAATAATTATAAATCATAATTCTTCACTCCACTGCTTGACCCTGGGCAAATCATTTTCTTTTACTCTGTTTATTTTAATGTTCTTAAATATAAAATTAGGAGGCCTCCAGTTCGAAGTATGCCATTCAAAGAAATTCATTCATATGGTTTCTTAATTATAATATTGGGGATATATATATATATTATCTACTGGCGGTCGCCAGTAGATAGTTATAGTTAGGACCTATTTTCCATAGGAAATCCGCAACATTCTATTTGAAATAACTCTTGCGTCGGTTGACGAATCTTCGTGAAATTTTCAAACTTTATGGCCCGCTCCGGTCCGCTCCTACCCTGAAAGTTTCGGGGTGATTCGTCAAGCGGGGGCTGAGAAAAAAGGGGTTTCCCAAAACATGTTTTCCCCATTCATTTTCCCATAGGAAACTTTATGCAAGGCTACAGCCCGAACTGCTGAACGGAATTACACAAAATTTGGCAAAGAGGTAGTTCTTGGTTCAGAAAGAACCCTTTTTGTTAAATGGTGTAAATCCGTTCAGTAGTTGCTGAGAAAATCAAAAGTAAAAACACATATATATCTGGGCGGAGCCTAACCACACATGTCATCGTGAGATCTGATTGGCTGTCAGCACTTCATCCTGGAATTGCTGGCCGACATCTTGGGACCAATATAAATGATAGTACCCCATTGAAATGCATTGTAGTGAATCGAAGATTTTGAGGGTTACCAAAAGGAGAACTATAAAGGGTGATAACAGACTTTAGTTACATTAGAATTCATTTGTTGATGGTACCATACTAATTTCAGGAATTGTGGTGTGTTCTAAGGTGATTTTACCCTGTGAAAAACCTTCTGCTGGGATATCATGAAATCATGTTTGAGAGAAAACTATTTTCACATGCTTGTCCCATACAGTTTTGGAAGGTGCTCCAGAAGCTAAAATGAGAGCATATTTTCTGTAAATTCACATTATCTTTCTCAGTCATGTGAGAATGAAGTCTGACATTCTCAGTAAAACATGTACATCCAACAAGGGCAGAGACTGTCAGTTGATTCCTTTGTGTTCTACTGCAGCTTCCCAGAGTGTTCTAAAGAACAACTAGAGTGCTAACAGCCTTACTTATGACAAAGGTATGGCACACCTGAAGCCATCTTGATTGGAATAAACTGGTAACACTTAAAACATTTAATTTAAAAAGGAACAAAATGATGGGGTTCATTTTGCCATAGAAATTATGGTTAGTGCTGCAAAAGAAAATTTAGTGCATGTTTTAAGTGAGATCTCAAATCCTCTTCTATTTCATTAGAAAATTCTGACATGCAGACTGAAACAATCACTTTCAATACCAGCAGTAGACTTCCAGTTAACTCCTTGGTGAGCAGTAGCTTTACTACAGTGATCTAATGAACAACTAGAGTAATAACATTCTGAATTTATGGCAAATGTATGACACATCTGAATGCCTTCTTGATGGAATCAAAGTAAAAAACTGAAAGCATTTCCTACTGAGGAGACTGCAGTAAATGAGGAAATTAGGAAACTTCATAACAAAGAAGTCTTCCAAGATGGCCACCAGTGAAAAAAGAGCCCAAATGTAGCACAAATATTACCGAGATGTAGCCCACATATAGCCCAATGACAAAAGTGTGCAAAACACTTTTTATTTTTAGTTTTTTTGCAGTTTTATGTAGTGCAGACTGGTCAGGTATTGGAGCGTTGCATCTTAAAACATGACCCCCTACACTACAAAAACACCACTGCACTACCCTAAACCCTAAAACACTACCCCAGCACGACCCCCTACACTACACAAGCACCACTGCACTATCCTAAAACCTAAAACACTACCCCCAGCATGACCCCCTACACTACACAAACACCACTGCACTACCCTAAACCCTAAAACACTACCGTAACACCACTGCACTAACCTAAATCCTAAAACACTACCCCCAGCACGACCCCCTACACTACCCAAACACCACTGCACTATCCTAAAACATGACCCCCTACACTACACAAACACCACTGCACTACCCTAAACCCTAAAACACTACCCCCAGCACGACCCCCTACACTACACAAGCACCACTGCACTACCCTAAACCCTAAAACACTACCCCCAGCACGACCCCCTACACTACACAAACACCACTGCACTACCTTAAACTCAAACACTACCCCCAGCACGACCCCTACACTACCCAAACACCACTGCACTACCCTAAAACATGACCCCCTACACTACCCAAACACCACTGCACTACCCTAAAACATGACCCCCTACACTACACAAACACCACTGCACTACCCTAAACCCTAAAACACTACCCCCAGCACGACCCCCTACACTACACAAGCACCACTGCACTACCCTAAACCCTAAAACACTACCCCCAGCACGACCCCCTACACTGCCCGAACACCACTGCACTGCCCTAAACCCTGAAACACCAGCCCCTGCACGACCCCCTACACTACCTGAACACCACTGCACTGCCCTAAACCCTGAAACACATACCCTAGCACGACCCCCTACACTGCCCGAACACCACTGCACTGCCCTAAACCCTGAAACACCACCCCCTTCACGACCCCCTACACTGCCCGAACACCACTGCACTGCCCTAAACCCTGAAACACCACCCCCAGCATGACCCCTACACTGCCCGAACACCACTGCACTGCCCTAAACCCTGAAACACTACCCCCAGCAAGACCTCCTACACTGCCCGAACACCACTGCACTGCCCTAAACCCTGAATCACCCCCAGCAAGACCCCCTACACTGCCCGAACACCACTGCCCTAAACCCTGAAACACCACCCCCAGCACAACCCCTACACTGCCCGAACACCACTGCACTGCCCTAAACCCTGAAACACCACCCCCAGCACGACCCCCTACACTGCCCGAACACCACTGCACTGCCCTAAACCCTGAAACACCACCACCTGCACGACCCCCTACACTGCCCGAACACTACTGCACTGCCCTAAACCCTGAAACACCATCCCCAGCACGACCCCTACACTGCACGAACACCACTGCACTGCCCTAAACCCTGAAACACTACCCCCAGCAAGACCCCCTACACTGCCCGAACACCACTGCACTGCCCTAAACCCTGAAACACCACCCCAGCAAGACCCCTACACTGCCCGAACACCACTGCCCTAAACCCTGAAACACCACCCCCAGCAAGACCCCTACACTGCCCGAACACCACTGCACTGCCCTAAACCCTGAAACACCAGCCCCAGCACGACCCCCTACACTGCACGAACACCACTGCACTGCCCTAAACCCCGAAACACAACCCCCACCAAGACCCCCTACACTGCCCGAACACCACTGCACTGCCCTAAACCCTGAAACACCAGCCCCAGCACGACCGCCTACACTGCCCGAAAACCACTGCACTGCCCTAAACCCTGAAACACCAGCCCCAGCACGACCCCCTACACTGCCCGAACACCACTGCACTACCCTAAACCCTCAAACACCAGCCCCAGCAACACCCCCTACACTGCCCGAACACCACTGCACTGCCCTAAACCCTGAAACACCACCCCCAGCAAGACCCCCTACACTGCCCGAACACCACTGCACTAAAGCCTGAAACACCACCCCCTGCACGACCCCTTACACTGCCCAAACACCACTGCACTGCCCTAAACCCTGAAACACCAGCCCCTGCACGACCCCCTACACTGCCCGAACACCACTGCACTGCCTTAAACCCTGAAACACCACCCCTCAGCACGACACCCTACACTGCCCGAACACCACTGCACTGCCCTAAACCCTGAAACACCACCCCCAGCATGACCCCCTACACTGCCCGAACACCACTGCACTGCCCTAAACCCTGAAACACCACCCCTGCACGACCTCCTACACTGCCGGAACACCACTGCACTGCCCTAAACCCTGAAACACCACCCCCAGCACGACCCCTACACTGCCCGAACACCACTGCACTGCCCTAAACCCTGAAACATCAACCCCAGCAAGACCCCTACACTGCCTGAACACCACTGCCCTAAACCCTGAAACACCACCCCCAGCACGACCCCCTACACTGCCCGAACACCACTGCACTGCCCTAAACCCTAAAACACCACCCCCAGCATTACCCCCTACACTGCCCAAACACCACTGCACTGCCCTAAACCCTAAAATACTACCCCCAGCACAACCCCTACACTACCCGAACACGACTGCACTGCCCTAAACCCTCAAACACTACCCCCAGCATGACCCCCTACACTACCCGAACACCACTGCACTGCCCTAAACCCTAAAACACTCCCCCAGCATGACCCCCTACACTACCCGAACACCACTGCACTGCCCTAAACCCTAAAACACTACCCCCCGCATGACCCCCTACACTGCCCGAACACCACTGCACTGCCCTAAACCCTGAAACACCAGCCCCAGCACGACCCCCTACACTACCCAAACACCAATGCACTACCCTAATCCCTAAAACACTACCCCCCGCATGACCCCCTACACTACCCTAAACCCTAAAACACTACCCCCGCACGACTCCCTACACTACCCAAAGACCACTGCACTACCCTAAACCCTAAAACACGACCTCCTACACTACACAAACACCACTGCACTACCCTAAACCCTAAAACACTACCCCCTACACTACACAAACACCACTGCACTACCCTAAACCCTAAAACACTACCCCCAGCAGTACCCCTACACTACCCAAACACCACTGCACTAACCTCAACCCTAAAACACTACCCCCAGCAGTACCCCCTACACTACCCAAACACCACTGCACTACCCTAAACCCTAAAACACTACCCCAGCACGACCCCCTACACTACCCAAACACCACTGCACTACCCTAAACCCTAAAACACTCCCCCAGCACGACTCCCTACACTACCCAAACACCACTGCACTACCCTAAACCCAAAATCTACCCCCAGCATGACCCCCTACACTACACGAACACCACTGCACTACCCTAAACCCTAAAACACTACCCCCAGCACGACCCTCTTCACTACCTAAACACAACTGCACAATTTGTTACAGGCGTTGCAACGCAGGCCTGTGGTGCTTACTGGAAGTACCAAGTGGGCTAGTTGGGCCCCAGGGACCCTCAGGATTCAAGGTGACCTAATCCCCCAACTTAAAACGCACCACGGGCGCGTTTGCACAGTGGTGAAGGGAGGGGCGGGGCGGGGCCTCAGTTGACATGTGCGCAAACACGCCCTGTGGTGCGTTTTAAGTTGGGGAATTAATTCCCTTTGAATCCTGAGGGACCCTGGGGCCAACTAGCCCACCAGGTACCTTCAGTAAGCACAACAGAGTTGCATTGCAGAGAGGTGAAAAAGGTGCGTGGCCTCGGAACGCCTCTCTGCAACTCAGCTCTGTGGTCCTAACTGTAGGTACCTGGGGGGCTAGTTAGGCCCCAGGGACCCTCAGAATTCAAGGGGACTTAATCCCGCAACTTAAAACGCGCCACGAGGTGCATTTGCACACATGTAACCTCAGGCCCCCCCTCCCTTCACCACTGTGCAAACGCGCCCTGTAGCGCTTTTTAAGAGGTAGTTTTAATCCCCCTGCCCTATTATGTACTAGGGACTTGCAGAGGAGGTCATGCTAATCACAGGGGTACCCCAACGCATAGTGTTCCCTAGTGTATGTAGGTGTTTTCACTGTATTCGAAGTGTCTTTTAGCATAGCACTGGCTCTGGTTAGTCAGAGTCAGTTACCACCAGTACCCGTCTGAAAAAGTTGTGGGCACAGGATGATTTTGCAACAAGGCCTCTTTCTGCTCCTCTGTTGGTTCTTTCTGCACATCTTTTGCTTCTTTCTGTGCATTTTTCTTCTTTCTTCACATGTCCTACCTCTGTAGGCATAGTTAGAAACTAGCATTTAAAAAACCTTTGAAATTCACTTAAAAAATCATAGGTTTCAGGCACGTTATAGTTAGAAATTAGCATTTAAAAAACCTTTGAAATTCACTGAAAAAACCATAGGTTTCAGACACGTTATAGTTAGAAATTAGCATTTAAAAACCTTTGAAATTCACTGAAAAAACCATAGGTTTTAGGGACAGTTATAGTTAGTTGGACATTTCACTCGTACAAAACCATAGAAATTCCCCGTTATAGTTAGTTCAGCTAACTATAACTCGCGCCCCGCAATGCACTGCTGATGACGTCACATATTACATCACTCATGACATGGTCAGTGACATCACTGATGACATCACTGATGACATCTCAAATGACATCACTGATGACATCATCCATGTGATAATTTCATGCATCTTCTCACACCCTAATATAACTTTTGATACACCCACTCTAAATTACAGACTGCCATTCTCCAAACCATAGACACTCCAACACCAAAAACTACATACCCACTCACTGATTCTTAGGTCTACACACACATCCACTCACTCACCCGTACAGTCACTCAGTAGAGGACTATCATATGCACTCATACACCTATATAAACACTCACACACCGCCACTCATCCATAGAGGTAGTCACACACCTAGTCAGTCATGCAAAAAACTTAATCACACACCCATTTACTCACCTATACAGTTATACACACACCAGCTCACGTACTCATACAAATACTAGCACATTCTTACGCTCTTATACAATCACTGATACAAGTACACACTCATCCATACAGCCACTCTCACAATCACACACTCTCACTTATAGCCATTTATATACTCCAACACACATATATACTGCCTTTCACATATGTAGTTACTCACACATGTACCACTGAGATATACATTCAATCACTAACACACCCATAAACACACTCACCCACCCATACAGTCCATCACAGATGCACTCTTGAAACCATGCACCCAGTGAATCACCAACTCACACATCTATGCACAGAGTCACACACACCCCACCCACACAAACACTCAGGCACCCATACAGATACTCAGACAATCAATCAATAACCCATGTAGACACTCATGTAGCTATTCAGAAAGCCATGCAGCCGCTTACAAACCAACAGACAGACGGATACAGACATTCACACAGTTTAGTCACTAACCCATGCATTCAGTAAGATACATTTAATCACTCACTTGTAGAGTCAGTCACTCACGTACTAAATCATCCATTCAGACACTTATACACCCACTCATTCTTCAATACGCCTTTCCCTATATATATTAAACATATTTAAACTTTACAGAAACACACAGTCACTGGATGATGTCATCAGTGATGTCACTGACCATGTCATGAGTGATGTAATATGTGACGTCATCAGCAGTGCATTGCGGGGGCGCGAGTTATAGTTAGCTGAACTAACTATAACGGGGGAATTTCTATGGTTTTGTACGAGTGAAATGTCCAACTAACTATAACTGTCCCTAAAACCTATGGTTTTTTCAGTGAACGTGATAACAGGTGAGTAAATCGGAATTTGTAGTTCGGCTGATTTTAGAGGAATATTATAAAGTTCTAAAACTCCACACTTAGAAGAATTTCCAAGTGAAACCAGTCAATGTTAGCCTATGGAAGGAAATTCAAGTTACTGGTAAGTACGGTTAGAATTACTTTTCAGGATTAGTACTGGGCTGAAAGATGCAGCACTGAGGTCTCTCCTGATAACAGGTGAGTAAATTGGAATTCGTAGTTCTGCTGATTTTAGAGGAATATTTGTATGTTTCAAAAATCGACACTTAGAAACTTTTTCAGCAAAAAGCAGGCAATGATATCCTATGGAAGGAAATCCAAGTTACTGGTAAGTACGGTTAAAATTACTTTTCAGGATCAGTACTGGGCTCAAAGATGGAGCACTGAGGTCTCTCCTGATAACAGGTGAGTAAATCGGAATTCGTAGTTCGGCTGATTTTAGAGGAATATTTGCACAATGGTGAAGGAAGGGGTGGGGCCTGAGGTGACATGTCTGCAAACACGCCCTGTGGCACGTTTTAAGTTGGAGAATTAATTCCTCCTCAATCCCGAGGGTCCCTAGGGGCCAACTGGCCCACCAGATACCTCCAGTATGCACCAGAGAGCTGCGTTGCAGAGAGGTGTTCACGCCCCTTTTTACAACACTCTGCAACGCTGCTCCGTGGCGCTTACTGGAGGTACCTGGTGGGCTAGTTGGGCCCCAGGGACCCTCAGGATTGAAGGGGATTTAATTCCCCATCTTAAAAAGCGCCATGGGGCCTGTTTGCAACATTTCACCTGAAGCCCCGCCCTCTCCCTTCACCACTGTGCAAACGCGCCCCGTGGCCACTACTTGCCCCGGGGACCCCATCCCCCGGGGCTGGCCCTCTCCGTTGGGGACCGTGGGGGGGTCCCCAATCCCCCCACGGTCCCGGCATTGCTTTTCCACATGGGGAGCTGCTGACATGCAGCTCCCCATGTGGAAAAGCAATTTGCTTTGCTTCATTGAAGCGAGAGCAGGTTTCCCTGCTCTCCTTCAATGAAGCAAAGCAGTTTGCAATGGCAGGACGGGAGCCGCGAGGCTCCCGTCCTGCCATTGCAAACTACAGTGTCCCGGGGTAGGCACCCCAGGACACTGCAGGAGCCGGCCCTGGGGGGTGGCGGTCCCCAGGGCCATCAATGGCTCCAGGAGGGGGGCCGCGCGGCCCCCCTCCCATGTCTTTAAAGCCCCGGGGAGGTGGTGATCCCCGGGGCACGGGGGTCCGTTACAGACCCCCGCATTTACATTATTAGTGCCCCGGGGAGGTGGTGGTCCCCGGGGCTGCGGGAGGGCCGAGTGCCCTCCCGCAACATTTTTATTAGAAAGCCCCGGGGGGTGGCGGTCCCCGGGGCTTGGTGGGCCTTAGAGGCCCCCCCATTAACTATAAACCCACCCCCCGCATGCCCCCGGGTCTTGGGCCACCCGGGGGCAAAATAACATCGAAGCGCGGGAGACCGCGTTTCGATTTTTTTTTTTACGGCGGGATTCGCGCACCCTAAGCGCATCCAGTCGATTTTTTTAATTAAAAAAATGCTTTTTTCTGCCCAGGGGGTCCTTGTGTGACCCCCTGAGCAGACCTAGGGGGTCAGGGTGTTTCTACCCTGCCCCCTTTGTGCGTTTTGCGCACTTGTTTCTCTGCCTCGGTTCTACCGAGGGACAAAATGGCTGCCAACACTTCCTGGCTTGGAGTGTTGACAGCCAATTAGCATGCAGCTCGTGATCGGGAGGGTACGCGGACCCTAAGCGGCCATAGATATATATATATGAGATTTTACTTTTGATTTTCTCAGCAACTACTGAACGGATTTACACCATTTAACAAAAAGGGTTCTTTCTGAACCAAGAACTACCTCTTTGCCAAATTTGGTGTAATTCCGTTCAGCAGTTCGGGCTGTAGCCGTGGCTAAAGTTTCCTATGGGAAAATGAATGGGGAAAACACGTTTTGGGAGCCCCTTTTTTCTCGGCCCCCGCTTGATGAATCACCCCGAAACTTTCAAGATAGGAGCGGACCGGAGCGGGCCATAAAGTTTGAAAATTTCGCGAAGATTAGTCAACCGACGCAAGAGTTATTTCAAATAGAATGTCGCGGATTTCCTATGGAAAATAGGTCCTAACTATAACTATCTACTGGCGACCGCCAGTAGATAATATATATATCAAGGCGGTACGCCGCCGAAACGCGTCTAGGTCGTTGTTTGGATTAAACTTCTTGTTTTCATCATTTCACGGAGTCAGTGCCAGTCTGTTCGCCGCCGTCAGGATTGGATTATAATATATATATATATATATTATCTACTGGCGGTCGCCAGTAGATAGTTATAGTTAGGACCTATTTTCCATAGGAAATACGCAACATTCTATATGAAATAACGTTGGCGCCGGTTGACGAATCTTCGCGAAAGTTTCCAACTTGTTGGGGCGCTCCTGTCCGCTCATATCCTGAAAGTCTCGGGGTGATTCGTCAAGCGGGGTCGAGAAAAAAGGGGGGTCCCAAAACGTGTTTTCCCCATTCATTTTTCCATAGGAACCTTTAGTCGCAGCTACAGCCCGAACTGCTGAACGGAATTACACCAAATTTGGCAAAGAGGTAGCCCTTGGTTCAGTGTCGTGCCTTTTGCTTAAATGGTGTAAATCCGTTCAGTAGTTCCTGAGAAAATCAAAAGTAAAATCACATATATATCTGGGCGGAGCCTAACCACACATGTCATCGTGAGATCTGATTGGCTGTCAGCACTTCATCCTGGAATTGCTGGCAGCCATCTTGGGACCAATATAAATGATAGTACCCCATTGAAATGCATTGTAGTGAATCAAAGATTTTGAGGGTTACCAAAAGGAGAACTATAAAGGGTGATAACAGACTTTAGTTACATTAGAATTCATTTGTTGATGGTACCATACTAATTTCAGGAATTGTGGTGTGTTCTAAGGTGATTTTACCCTGTGAAAAACCTTCTGCTGGGATATCATGAATCATGTTTGAGAGAAAACTATTTTCACATGCTTGTCCCATACAGTTTTGGAAGGTGCTCCAGAAGCTAAAATGAGAGCATATTTTCTGTAAATTCACATTATCTTTCTCAGTCATGTGAGAATGAAGTCTGACATTCTCAGTAAAACATGTACATCCAACAAGGGCAGAGACTGTCAGTTGATTCCTTTGTGTTCTACTGCAGCTTCCCAGAGTGTTCTAAAGAACAACTAGAGCGCTAACAGCCTTACTTATAACAAAAGTATGGCACACCTGAAGCCATCTTGATTGGAATAAACTGGTAACACTTAAAACATTTAATTTAAAAAGGAACAAAATGATGGGGTTCATTTTGTCATAGAAATTATGGTTAGTGCTGTAGAAAGAAAAATTAGGACATGTTTCAAGTGTGATCTCAAATATCTTCCTGTTATATTTCAACAGGAGCAGCCTGTCAGTTGATGCCTTTGTGTTCTACTGCAGCTTCCCAGAGTGTTCTAAAGAACAACTAGAGCGCTAACAGCCTTACTTATGACAAAAGTATGGCACACCTAAAGCCATCTTGATTGGAATAAACCGGTAACACTTAAAACATTTAATTTAAAAAGGAACAAAATGAGGGGGTTCTTTTTGAAATAGAAATTATGGTTAGTGCTGCAGAAAGAAAAATTAGGGCATGTTTTAAGTGAGATCTCAAACCCTCTTCTATTTCATTAGAAAATTCTGACATGCAGACTGAAACAATCACTTTCAATACCAGCAGCAGACTTCCAGTTAACTCCCTGGTGAGCAGTAGCTTTACTACAGTGATCTAATGAGCAACTAGAGTGCTAACATTCTGAATTTATGGCAAATGTGAGACACATCTGAAGCCTTCTTGATGGAATCAAAGTAAAAACTGAAAGCATTTCCTACTGAGGAGACTGCAGTAAATGAGGAAATTAGGAAACTTCATAACAAATAAGTCTTCCAAGATGGCCACCAGTAAAAAAAGAGCCCAAATGTAGCACAAATATTACCCAGATGTAGCCCACATATAGCCCAATGACAAAAGTGTGCAAAACACTTTTTATTTTTAGTTTTTTGTAGTTTTATGTAGTGCAGACTGGTCAGGTATTGGAGCGTTGCATCTTAAAACATGACCCCTACACTACAAAAACACCACTGCACTACCCTAAACCCTAAAACACTACCCCCAGCACGACCCCCTACACTACACAAGCACCACTGCACTACCCTAAAACATGACCCCCTACACTACACAAGCACCGCTGCACTACCCTAAACCCTAAAACACTACCCCCAGCACGACCCCCTACACTACCCAAACACCACTGCACTACCCTAAAACATGACCCCCTACACTACACAAACACCCCTGCACTCCCCAAAACCCTAAAACACTACCCCCAGCACGACCCCTACACTGCCCGAACACCACTGCACTGCCCTAAACCCTGAAACACCACCCCGAGCACGACCCCCTACACTGCCCGAACACCACTGCACTGCCCTAAACCCTGAAACACCACCCCCAGCACGACCCCCTACACTGCCCGAACACCACTGCTCTGTCCAAACCCTGAAACACCAGCCCCAGCACGACCCCTTACACTGCCCGAACACCACTGCACTGCCCTAAACCCTGAAACACCAGCCCCAGCACGACCCCCTACACTGCCCGAACACTACTGCACTGCCCTAAACCCTGAAACACCAGCCCCAGCCCGACCGCCTACACTGCCCGAACACCACTGCACTGCCCTAAACCGTGAAACACTAGCCTCAGCACGACCTCCTACACTGCCTCACCACTGCACTGCCCTAAACCCTGAAACACCACCCCCAGCACGACCCCCTACACTGCCTGAACACCACTGCACTGCCCTAAACCCTGAAACACCACCCCCAGCACGACCCCCTACACTGCCCGAACACCACTGCACTGCCCTAAACCCTGAAACACTACCCCCAGCAAGACCCCCTACACTGCCCGAACACCACTGCACTGCCCTAAACCCTGAAACACCACCCCCAGCACCACCCCCTACACTGCCCGAACACCACTGCTCTGCCCAAAACCCTGGAACACCAGCCCCAGCACGACCCCCTACATTGCCCGAACACCACTGCACTGCCCTACACCCTGAAACACCAGCCCCAGCACGACCCCCTACACTGCCGGAACACCACTGCACTGCCCTAAACCCTGAAACACCAGCCCCAGCACAACCCCGTACACTGCCCTAAACCCTGAAACACCAGCCCCAGCACGACCGCCTACACTGCCCGAAAACCACTGCACTAAACCCTAAAACACCAGCCCCAGCACGACCCCCTACACTGCCCGAACACCACTGCACTGCCCTAAACTCTGAAACACCAGCCCCAGCAAGACCCCCATACACTGCCCGAACACCACTGCACTGCCCTAAACCCTGAAACACCACCCCCAGCAAGACCCCCTACACTGCCCGAACACCACTGCACTGCCCTAAACTTTGAAACACCACCCCCTGCACGACCCCCTACACTGCCCAAACACCACTGCACTGCCCTAAACCCCGAAACACCACCCCCTGCACGACCCCCTACACTGCCCGAACACCACTGCACTGCCCTAAACCCTGAAACACCACCCCCAGCACGACCCCCTACACTGCCCGAACACCACTGCACTGCCCTAAACCCTGAAACACCACCCCTCAGCACGACACACTACACTGCCCGAACACCACTGCACTGCCCTAAACCCTGAAACACCACCCCTGCACCACCCCCTACACTGCCCGAACACCACTGCACTGCCCTAAACCCTGAAACACCACCCCCAGCACGACCCCCTTTACTGCTCGAACACCATTGCACTGCCCCAAACCCTCAAACACTGCCCCCAGCACGACCCCCTACACTACCGGAACACCACTGCACTGCCCTAAACCCTGAAACACCAACCCCTGCACCACCCCTACACTGCCCGACCACCACTGCACTGCCCTAAACCCTGAAACACCACCTCCAGCACAACCCCCTACACTGCCTGAACACCATTGCTCTGCTCTAAACCCTGAAACACTAGCACCAGCATGACCCCCTACACTGCCCGAACACCACTGCACTGCCCTAAACCCTGAAACACCAGCCCCAGCACCACGTACACTGCCCGAACACCACTGCACTGCCCTAAACCCTGAAACACCAGCGCCAGCATGACACCCTACACTGCCCGAACACCACTGCACTGCCCTAAACCTTGAAACACCACCCCCTGCACCACCCCCTACACTGCCCGAACACCACTGCACTGCCCTAAACCCTGAAATACCACCCCCAGGACGACCCCCTACACTACCCCAACATGACTGCACTGCCCTAAACCCTAAAACACTCCCCCCAGCACGACCCCCTACACTACCCAAAGACCACTGCACTACCCTAAACCCTAAAACACGACCTCCTACACTACACAAATACCACTGCACTACCCTAAACCCTAAAACACTACCCCTACACTACACAAACACCACTGCACTACCCTAAACCCTAAAAAACTACCCCCAGCACGAACCACTACACTACCCAAACACCACTGCACTACCCTAAACCCTAAAAACTACCCCCAGCAGTACCCCTACACTACCCAAACACCACTGCACTACCCTAAACCCTAAAACACTACCCCCAGCAGTACCCCCTACACTACCCAAACATCACTGCACTACCCTAAATCACTACCCCCAGCACGACCCCCTACACTACCCTAAACCCTAAAACACTACCCCCTACACTACACAAACACCACTGCACTACCCTAAACCCTAAAAAACTACCCCCAGCACGAACCACTACACTACCCAAACACCACTGCACTACCCTAAACCCTAAAACACTACCCCCAGCACGACCCCCTCCTGGAGCCCTTGATGGCCCTGGGGACCGCCACCCCCGAGGGCCGGCGCCTGCAGTGTCCCGGGGTGCTCTCTCTTCCAATATCCAAAGCACATTGCTTTTCCACATGGGGAGCTGCATCTTAGCAGCTCCCCATGTGGAAAAGCAATGCCGGCTCCCAAGGGACGCGGGAGCCGGCGGGACTGTGGGGGGATTGGGGACCCCCCCACAGTCCCCAACGAGAGGGCCAGCCCCGGGGGATGGGGTCCCCGGGGCAAGTAGTGGCCCGGGAGGGGGGGGCCAGGTAAGGCCCTGGGGGATGGGGTCCCCAGGGCCCAAAAACAGGAAAAAGGAAGGGGGGCCACACAGCCCCCCTTCAGGGGACAACATTTTTTTTTTTTTTTTTTAAACGATCGGGACCCCAGGCCCTGCCCCTTCCTTCACCACTCTGCAAACGCGCCCCTGGCGCGTTTGCAGAGGGGGAACGATTCCCCTTGAATACTGGGGGTCCCTGGGGGCCAACTAGCCCACCAGGAACCTCCAGTATGCGCCAGGGGCTGCCTTGCAGAGGTGTACAGAGGCCACGCCCCTTTTTACACCTCTCTGCAACGCAGCTCTGTGGCGATTTTTGGAGGTATATGGTGGGCTAGTTGGACTCCGGGGACCCTCAGGATTCAAGGGGACTTAATCCCCCAACTTAAAACGCGCCACGGGGCGCGTTTGCACAGTGGTGAAGGGAGGGGGCGGGGCTTCAGGTGACATGTGTGCAAACAGGCCCCGTGGCGCGTTTTAAGATGGGGAATTAAATCCCCTTCAATCCTGAGGGTCCCTGGGGGCCAACTAGCCCAACAGGTACATCCAGAAAGCGCCACAGAGCTGCGTTGCAGTGAGGTGTAAAAAGGGGTGTGGCCTCTCTACACGTCTCTGCAACGCAGCCCCCTGGCGCATATTGGAGGTTCCTGGTGGGCTAGTTGGCCCCTAGGGACCCTCAGGATTCAAGGGGACTTAATCCCCAACTTAAAACGCGCCACGGGGCGCGTTTGCACAGATGTCACCTCAGGCCCCGCCCCCTCCCTTCACCATTGTGCAAATATTCCTCTAAAATCTGCCGAACTACGAATTCCGATTTACTCACCTGTTATCAGGAGAGACCTCAGTGCTGCATCTTTCAGCCCAGTACTAATCCTGAAAAGTAATTTTAACCGTACTTACCAGTAACTTGAATTTCCTTCCATAGGATATCATTGCCTGCTTTTGTTGAAAAAGTTTCTAAGTGTTGATTTTTGAAACATACAAATATTCCTCTAAAATCAGCTGAAATACGAATTCCGATTTACTCACCTGTTATAAGGAGAGACCTCAGTGCTGTATCTTTCAGCCCAGTACTGGTCCTGAAAAGTAATTTTAACCGTACTTACCAGTAACTTGAATTTCCTTCCATAGGCCTTTATTTTTATTCTTTGGAGGGGGGCTGCGTGGCCCCCCTCCTCTGGTCATTTAAGGCCCCGGGGACCCCATCCCCCGGGGCCAAACATACCCTTTTTTTTAATTTCATGCATCTTCTCACACCCTAATATAACTTTTGATACACCCACTCTAAATTACAGACTGCCATTCGCAAAACCATAGACACTCCAACACCAAAAACTACATACCAACTCACTGATTCTTAGGTCTACACACACATCCACTCACTCACCTGTACAGTCACTCATACTTACAGTCACTCAGTACAGGACTATCATATGCACTCATACACCTATATAAACACACACACCGCCACTCATCCATAGAGGTACTCACACACCTAGTCAGTCATGCAAAAAATTAATCTCACACCCATTTACTCACCTATACAGTTATACACACACCAGCTCACTTACTCATACAAATACTAGCACATTCTTACGCTCTGATACAATCACACACGCATCCATACAGCCACTCACAATAACACACTCTCACTTATAGCCATTTATATACTCCAACACACATATATACTGCCTTTTACATATGTAGTTACTCGCACATGTACCACTGAGATATACATTCACTCACTAACACACCCATACACACACTCACCCACCCAAGCAGTCCATCACAGATGCACTCTTGAAATCATGCACCCAGTGAATCACACCCCACCCACACACACCCCACCCACACACACCCCACCCACACAAACACTCAGGCAGCCATACAGATACTCAGAGAACCAATCAATAACCCATATAGACACTCAAGTAGCTAGTCGCAAATCCATGCATCCACTTACACACCAACAAACAGACGGATACAGACATTCGCACAGTTTAGTCACTAACCCATGCATTCAGTAAGATACGTTTAATCACTCACTTGTAGAGTCAGTCACTCACGTACTAAATCATCCATTCAGACACTTATACACCCACTCATTCTTCAATACGCCTTTCCCTATATATATTAAACATATTTAAACTTTACAGAAACACACAGTCACTGGATGATGTCATCAGTGATGTCATTTGAGATGTCATCAGTGATGTCATCAGTGATGTCACTGACCATGTCATGAGTGATGTAATATGTGACGTCATCAGCAGTGCATTGCGGGGCGCGAGTTATAGTTAGCTGGACTAACTATAACGGGGGAATTTCACGGGTTTTGTACGAGTGCAATGTCCAACTAACTATAACTGTCCCTAAAACCTATGGTTTTTTCAGTGAATTTCAAAGGTTTTTAAATGCTAATTTGTAACTATAACGTCCCTGAAACCTATGGTTTTTTCAGTGAATATATATATATATATATATATATATATATATATATATATATATATATATATATATATATATATATGTAATGCGATGCATGATTTGCAGGATAATTCATTCAATGTCGCGATTTAACAGCAAGCAAGTCCTCCGTCGCAGCTCTCGCTCAGCTCTAGAGTGTAGGTTCATGCCTTATAGAGTTCTGCAGAAACACCACAGATTATACGGTTCTGTATACCGGGGCCAGATAAAAGAAAAATAAACGCCGAACTGGAACGCAAAAGGCCACGCCAAAGGCAACAGACACTTAAGCAACAGATGTCCTGGTCAATAAGGGGACATCCAATTGGGGAAGAGAAAAGGAGTGCGCAGAACAAACAGAACCTCCTCCTTGAGCCCCATGAACCATGTAGGGTGGATGCCTCACGTGCAGGGATGGCAAAAATATGCTTCAGCAACGTTTTGTAACAAGGAATACGTGCAGGCGTCATGTTTTTGTTGGAAATAACTTTTTTTTTTTGTTCCCTTTAGTGCAGTTTGTTTCCTTTTGGAAAAAAACACAGTGCAACTCAGAAAGCTACATCGGTGGCGGGTCACCTAGTCTGGAAGAGAAAACAAAAAAGCAAGGCTGAACAAGCCTTGCATAGCTGTAAGGCCTGGCCTTGGAGGGCGGGGGTGATAAGGGAGGGGAAGTGCAAGCAGAGGAGCCTCAATAAAGCTGACGAGAAGGGAGGGGGAGTGCGAGCAAAGGCCTGGAAGCCAGCCGTGTGATCCCTGGTCTTGGAATTATTTTCCTTACTACTAAAGCAAATAAAATAGTTCAGGGTAATATTGAATGCACTGCGGAGACCTCTGTTTACCCTGCGGGTCGCACACTAAAGTTCAAAGCAATGGCGTTTTTTTGTAAATAAAAAGCATTTTTTTATAGGCAGTAGTAACACAGAGGACACCAGAGGGGAGCTGACGAGAAGGGCGGGGGACAAAGGAGGAGGTAATGCCAGCAGAGGTGACGAGAAGGGCGGGGGGGGGGAGTGCAAGCAGAGGAGCCTCAATAAAGCTGACGAGAAGGGAGGGGGTAATGCAAACAAAGGACATATGGCGCCTGGAGCTTGCGAGGAATGCGCGTTACTGGGCGCGTACTCGCATGCTCTAGGCCACCAAAAGTTGTGGTCGCATTTCTGCAAGCCCACTACAAAATGTCTCGCCCAGAGCCAGCGCTGGCTTTCAGGGCGAGACCTAAAAAAGAAGTGGGGGGCCTAACCTAGTTAGGCAGTATGCAAGTGACATCATGGCGCGCGACATCACGGCGCATGACATCACACATGGCATCACAAGCCACGACTTTACAGGAAGTGACATCAGATCTAAAGCCTTCACATATATGTTTAGCAGGTCTATCATGTGTACGTTTGAGCGCATTGCGAGGATAATAGCAGTGAGCTATGGAAGATGATATGTGACTTCTACACCTTGCAACCCCCAGTTTTATGCAACACATCCTGTACATTCATTTACAAACTTATATAAAATATTGTACATGTAATATGCACTTCTGATGTAAAGCGCTCTGACACCCTGCATTGGAATGAGTAGGGCTATACAAGAAAATAAAAAGTGGTGCGCAATATCCAAAGTCACAAAAATATCCCCTTCTGCACTGGCCCTTTTAAACAAAACAAAAAAAAGTGCCAGGAACAACGGGGGTACCGCAAAGAACACTTTAAAGCAGCGGAGTCTGGAACATCTTGCTTTTCATAACACATTTCCTGAATCAAGCATAAAAGCATAAACGTAAAGACTCTTTAATAATGGCTATCAGATGACATTGCTGTTCCTGTGTAATTAAGGTGCTAATTGAATTAAATGGCTGCGGTAATGAGCAGCATAAAAAGTTAAAAGCCAGATGAGATAGGCCAATTAACGGAAGAGCTCAGTATAATTATAACATTTGAAACACATGCAGCTCTGTTCCGTGCCCTGTCACCAGTACTCACAAAACACGTTGTGCAAGTTACAACCTGCTGTGTGAGCGCAGGGAAGTACTCCGCTCCCAAGCACTTCCTCAACTTAAGTTATTGGCAGGAAACAACCTGGGGTAACTCGAGGCATTAAGTAATGTCCACTCAGCTTGTCATCCTAGCACACTCAAGCGTTCCATTAAGTTATGATGGCCCTTATTCGGAACTTTTTCTCAAAGCGCTTTAGCAAGCGGCCTCCTGACGAGAGACAATAAAAATGTCATGATAACGCTGATGGTTAATGTTTTTCTTAGAGAGAGATCAGAGTTTTGTCTAGTGGAAGTTTAAACTTTTGACTCATGAAAGGTAGCGCAGAAGGTTAATGTGCCTGCTGCTAAGAACATGTACCTGATGCAGATCACAAAATGCACATGATGTAAATAGGTCAGTGAGTCACTGCTTTTGTCAGAGAGATCCTTTTGTTACTTGCAGTTTGTAAGTTAAAATCCTAACATACAACAGTGAGCTATTAACTGTCATCTAAGAGTTGCATGCAAACTGCAAGGTAAAAATTGGAGCGTTATGTTTTTTCCCCCACAGTCTTTGTTTGATTACCCTAACGTTTTCATAAATAAATTGTTATATTTTTATTTTCAGCACCTGGTAAAGCTGACAAGCATTACCTAATTTTTGGGCGAAGAACAAGAGGCCCCAACCTCCTTTGCTGCTCTTTCACCCCGGCTACGACCCAGCAAACACCAGTGTTAAAGGTAAGGAAACTGATGATATTTCTTTTTAGATTGGAGTTAGGGCTATGTATGTGGTCACCAGTACTGTTGGTCACTCTACATGGTGGTTGGGGTGGGTGCACATTCTGAACATTGTACCCTCAGTGGATGGAATTTACTAATACTGAGCCTTAGCCCTGTGCTTTGGGCAATAACGGTTGTTAAAGGCACTATCTATTCCTTGCCTTGTTCAAGGCCCTCACGCAGTGTCTGTTTCAGTGCCTTCAGCAACCACTATGGCACACAGAGGCAGCAGGCAGTAAGGCTGTATTTTTAGCAGACATGTTGTCCAAAGGGTTGGAGATATATTGCGATAATGCACAAGATATATGTATTTATACTGAAATTTGATATTATTGCACCAAATCTTATACGTTGTACTTTGACTATTGACAGGTTTCTTTCATATTGGTAAGGACAGCATCGACATGATGAATACAGTAGAACAACTAATTACACTGTCATTCCATGCACGGCCACTAGAACAGAAACTACATATAAAGAGATTAGGACCTGATCGGCCTGACCTACAACTACAACAAGTTACCCAGGACAGAGGAAAATCTTACAAACGTACATTCTCAAACACCTGGTACACAAAAGCTGATTGGCTTACAGGGTGCCCGTCAAGAAACAAACTGTTCTGCTTCCCCTGCTTGCTGTTTAATGGTGACTTTCCTTGGACAAGAGAAGGAGTGATGGACTTGAAGCATTTGTCTGAAAAAATAAAGAAGCATGCACACACAAGAAAGCATATGGAAAACCTGACGAGACTGGGAATGTTGGGAGACACCGATTGAGCAGCACATAAACGATGCATACCGCCAAACAATACAGAAACACAATGAAGCAGTTGATAGGAATAGACACATACTATCAAAAATAATTGATTGCATTCGTGTCTGTGGTGCTTTCGAACTGGCATTGCGAGGCCATGATGAATCAGAAGGTTCCCCAAATCCTGGAATATTCAGAGGGCTTGTGGATTTAATAGCAAGCATAGACAAGGAAATGGAAGCACATTTAGCAAGTGCTACAGTCTTTAAGGGCACCTCTAAAACGATACAAAATGAACTGCTTGAGTGTATGCTAGAAATTATGAGAAGCCATATTGTCCAAGAGTTGCAAAACACAGACTTTGTGGCTATTCAGGCTGATGACACCACTGATGTGGCCACACAAACACAGTCCGTATTAGTCTTTCGGTACCTGGACAATGACAATAATGTTGTGGAGAGGTTCTATGGTTTCACACATTTAAGAGACTCTAGTGCAGAAACCATTACTGCAGCTATACTGCGTCAACTGAGCTTAATTTTTCCAGAGGTGCCTCAAAAAAAAAAAAAAAAAAAATATCGCACAAAGCTATGATGGTGCGTCCGTAATGAGTGGAAGCCTTGGTGGAGTACAGAAAAGAATTAGAGATGTGTACCCTAATGCTCATTATGTGCATTGTTACGCCCACCAACTTAATCTTATTATGCAACAGGCAGTATCAAAGATCTCCGAGACACAAATTTTCTTTCGGGATGTAGGAGGCATGGCAGCATTCTTCTCATGTTCCCCAAAAAGAACAGAATCACTTCAGGAGATTGTGGACAAAAGGGTTCCAAGGGGATCCTCAACTCGTTGGAACTTTAACATACGTACAGTCAAACTAACATATCAATATAGGGAGGAGCTTGTGAAATGTTTTGAAGCCATAGAAGCCAATGAAACCTTTGATTTCAAAACTCACAGTGAAGCCCGTGGCTTTGCTAGAACACTAAAAGACAGAGTTTCAGTTATTTCTGTTTTTATTTCATGACATAATGTTAGCTGTCGAGAATTTATACAATCAGTTACAAGCACGAGAGATAGATACTGTCTCTGTGAAAAGATATACCACTATGTTTGTCGAAAGCATAAGCAAAGTGAGAGATGAGGTTGACAATTTAGACAGCAAACTGCCAGAGGCTTCTACTTTTGCAAACCACAGGAAAAACATCACCAATCTGGTCCGAAATGCAAAGGAGATATGTGACATTGTAATTGTGCATGCACAAGAACGTTTTGCTTTCACAAAACATTTGGTGAGTGCCGCATTATTGGAAAGTGAAAACTTTGCAAAATATGATGAATCCTTCCCTGAGCATGCTCTGAATGAGGCTGTGGAAGCTTATCCTATGCTCAACCAAGAGGACCTGAAAACTGAGTTGACTGTACTGTACTCAATGCTGTGTACCGGAAGGCCAAAGGTGCCAGGTCTTTGCTGGCTTTAATTCATAAACTTAATATGGAAAAGTCACTTACAGAGACAGTGGCTTTACTAAAAATTGTCATTACCACTCCTATGACAACAGCAGAGTCAGAACGATGTTTTTCAACCTTAAAGAGGATTAAGACATTCCTGAGGAACACCATGCTTGAGGAAAGACTAAATGCTTTGGCAATGCTCTCTATAGAGAGCAAGCTAGTTCAAAAAATCCCAGACTTTAACGTTCAAGTTTTTGAAAAGTTTGCTGCTCTTAAAGACAGACGCGCTGATTTTAGATACAAAAAGTAAACAATATGTTGAATGCTGCTAGTTTGCAACCTGTTTAGTTGTTTGTTAAATAAAAAACATCTGTGAGGTACTCAGAAATGCATTATATCTCAAAGTCTGTTATGAAGCTCTATGGTTATACTGAATAAGCAGCTACCTATGTTATGACATCTCTTTATTAATGTAATAACTGCACTTTCACAATTGCTTTATTAACCTTCCTGCTTTCTCAAATTTGCTTGAAAATGCACCATTTTTCCACTCTTTTTTCAAAATTTTCTCGGGGGGAAAACCCCCCCGAACCCCCCTAAGGGTGTTCGGGCTCGCACGCTACGCTCGCTCGCTACGGTGCAGTATGACAATCATTTTACGCCTCACCACTTTCAAATGTCACCGTCCGCCACTGATAGAGATATATATGTGTCTCCCGGGGCTTACGATGGTTAGTATCTCAGTTGTCCCCATGGAATTTTGTCATTCAATCCCGATTTGGGTGTCTCCAGCTTATACACCCAGCGTTGTTCCTTGGTCAGTAGTTTCTTTTTTATGGCCCTGGTATTGTCCATTCTTTCTATTATCGTCCATTTCACATCCATGTCAGAATGCCTTTCTACGGGAAGTGTGATGTCAATTTTGTGGAGTTCTCTAGCACTGTATAGTGCTCCTGCGTTCATTGATTCTGATTTTTCTTGTTGTCATCCCTATATACCGAAGGTTACAGGGGCACATGATGGTGTATATTATGTTATTGCTACTGCAATTTGTATGTTGTCTTTGTTCCCATGGGGTAGGGAGTCCCAAGTCGATGTATTTAGATTGTCTGGTAAATGTGCATACCGTACATGAGCCACAGTGGTAATGTCCCATGACACGCGGTTGGTTCCAAAGAGTCAGTTGCTGTTCGAGTTTTCTCATGTTGCTATGAACCAACAAGTCCCTGATGCTCTTATTTTTTCTAAAGGAGAACAGTGGGGGCTTGTAGGTAAGTTTGTTTGATGTAAGGAATCTCCAGGTTTGTTTTTTTCTTGGCTGCGTTGGAACAGGAATTATATGTAGTAACGCATATCAGAGAGTCAGTCTCTGGCTTTACATTGGTGTCAAGTAATGCTGCTCTTGGTGTGTTCCGTGCTCTTTTCTGCGCTTGTTTAATGATCTTTGCGGGGTATTTGCCTTCTCTAGGATTTTACGTGAGCTTTTTTGATTCCTCCTTGAAGTCTCGTAGGTTTGAACAGTTTCTCCTGATGCGGAGGAACTGTCCTATCGGGAGATTTTCTCTTAGTGACCGTGGGTGGGCACTGTTGAAATGCAATAAGCTATTGCGGTCAGTTGGCTTTGTCTAAAGGGTGCTTGGCAGTTATCCACCTTTTGCCAGGATGTTTACGTCAAGGAAGGAGATTTTCTCTTTGTTGCTGGTCATAGTGAAGCGTAGGTACGGGCTGAGTTGGTCTAGCCATTCTCTGATGGTTTCCATGGTATCGTTAGTACTGTGCCAAATTATCAATATGTCGTTGATGTATCTTTGCCGTAAGCGGATTTAATTATGGTAAGGATTTTTGTTCCAAATATGCTCTTCAAACCAGCTCATGTAACGACAAGCTATACTCGGGGCACATGTACAGCCCATGGAAGTCCCATGTTGTTGTAGGTATAGTTGGTCTTCAAACTGGAAGAAGTTCTCCGTTAAGGCAACATGAGCTAATGTCATAATCCAGCGAATTAGGGCTTGCCAGGGCCAGTCTTCATTTTAAAAGAGTCCCCCGATGGCACGTAGGCTCTCTTCTTCGGGGGTGCTCGTGTAGAGAGCTTCTACATCTAAGCATATCAAGGTCTCTGTGTTAGGGTCAAAATCCATTTCATTGAGGAGGTTCAGAAGATGTTTAGTGTCTTTGATATATGACCTAATCTTGGTAACCAAAGGGCAAAGGAACCAGTCAGTGTACTGGGATAATGGTTCCAAAAGTGAACCAATCCTAGAGACGATGGGTCTGCCTGGAGGTGGTGTTTGTCCCTTATGGATTTTGGGCAGTGTATAGAATAGAGGCATTCTTGGTTCCTGTGTGCACAAAAATTCCTGTTCTTTTCTGTTGATCCAGCCAAGATGATAATACAACATTTAAAATCTATGTTTTTAATCAAATTGTAACATAGCTGTACCTGCTCTAAGCCCCCGCCTACTCTACTCTAACTCCGTAATACTCTATAAAAGGATAAGTCCTGTGGCCTGCACAATACCAATGTAAATCACAGAAGTCACCACCCTCAACCAATAACGCCCCTTAATAAATCTGTTGTTACTACCAATGAGATGCCATTCTTAAGCATCCCAGTTCATGATCGAAACCAATTTCTCCCAATAGTGCTAGAGTATATGAGCCAAAGCAACAACCTTCTCTCTGCATTCCCAGCCCATGGACCTGACTAAGGACTCCCTAACCATCCATGTCCATTAACTCCACAAATTTATTCCATCTCAGTTCATGGTCTCAAACAATGGCCTTCCTAGTGCTAACTTAGGGCATCATTACGATGGCGGGCGGAGAAAGTCCGCCCGCCACCGCAGCAGAATGCGGGACCGTCCGCAAGGGGTGCGGCGGTTCCGCACATGATATTACGATGCCACCGCCACCGTGGCAAGCCTATTCACAGCATTGTGGCGGGCGGTGCTCACCGCACCGCCCACCACAATGCTGTGAATGCACGTTGTGCATTTGCATGCGCAACGTGACAGGCACCGCGCGGTGCCTGCCACCTTGTGCATACAAACCCCCCATGTGCACCCTCCACCCCACCAACCTCCTGGGGGCCCGCTACGGGCCCCCAACATCGAAGACCGTATGCCTTTCCATGGCGGCAACGCCGCCATGGAAAGGCTGATCTCCGCAGGCATCGTAATATGGATGGCGGTGTCTTGCAGACACCGCCACCATATTAACCTGATTTTCCTCCGGTCGACGAGTCGACCGGCGGAAAAGCGGCGGACGGTCTTTCCGTCTGCCGCGGACCCCCCAGCCATCATAATATGGCCGGGGGTCTTTGCTGTGTGGATGGCGGGCGTATCGCCCCTGCCGGGCCGGCGGTGACTACCACCGGCCCGGCGGAGGCGATCCACCCACCATCATAATGACCCCCTTAGTTCCGAGTAAAGCCAATAATTTATTTCTGCTGCCACAGTCATAAACCCAAAAAATACATTTCTCTGCACCACCACACTTAGTGGTTTCTTGTTCCCCATCAGTCCTGGGCTTTAAGTCTACAGATCTTCCTAGTCCATGGACTTAAACAATGCCCTTCACTTATTGTAGCTTATTCCATTAACCCAACCTAGAACTCCCTCTCTTCACCCATGAATTCAACTTACATTCTCTTTTTTTCTCCCAAACCAGGGGCACAACCAATCGCGCAGCCTCTAATGCACCAATCCATAGATGAAAGAAACCTTACTTTAAGTCCAGTTCTTGGTCACCACTAACGACTTTCCTTATATCATACAGGCCCAAGGATCCATCTAATAGCCTCTCATGTGATGCTCGAGTCTATGGATATAACCTACTGGAGAAGGCTTAAATGAAGACAAACACCAAGTGCATATTCTCAACACGCGTTTCATTCATACAGTTGGGGCTAACTGCAGATCTTCACGTTCTCAATTCGAAATCCTTTAGGTACTAGTCCACGAAGCTGCACTGAGGAGGACAACGCTGCAGCTCCGCCCGCCGAGCCACAGACGGGCACCTCTTTTACAACTCATATAAGCTTCAAATAGTGAGATATAGCACCCAGTCAGGCTGCTGAAGGTGTGCCATTGGGCAGCTAGCTGTGAGCCGCAAATAGCAGGACCATTGGCGTCCTTCAAGAGCTGAGGGGGGTGGCACGGCACAAATCACCTAAATGCAGGTCAAACCTGCAAAAACGTGATGGGTGGCCACCTTAATTACTACCCTTGTACTCCCTACACCACAGACCCAACCAACGACCTCCTTTGTGTCCACCCACTACGTAGATACAAACAATGTCCTTCTCTAAGCGGTCTCAGTCAATTGGTCTGGGACAAGGAACCTGCCCTGCAATATAACTAGAGCTCCAGTTTTCTGTTTTTACTGATTTTTAAAAATGAATACATACAGAAAACTATTTTACTGTCTGTATTTATTTTTAAATACAGAAATTAGGCCTTCTTTGGATTATTTTTTTCTACTGTCAATCATGAGTGACAGGTCAGTAGGGGTACAGACTGAGAGGTAGAGGAGATGAATAAAGACAATAGATTTCCCAATTAAGTGCAGATCTACAGTTATTTCTGCTATTCTACAATGCAAGTGTGTTATATTCCAATGTTCTCATTAATTCTGTATTATATCCTCTGTTGTAAAGGTCTTGATGCATGTTGCATCATAGCCATCTTTGGTTACCTAGGTTATCAGAATGACAGCTTCCTTGAAGCTCCAGGGGAGTCAGTTGTTGCTGTGGGCTGATGATGGGAGCTGCTCTGTGAGGGTCCTTGGTGCGGTCTTCCTTCTTTGTTGAATAAACCTACTCTTCAACCTCTACTCCTGTGTGGATTACCTTATTAAGATACAACAAAGTGTTTTCAGATAAGGCTATTACACTGTATACTGCTGAAACCTTTTGGACATTCAAATGAGAGTATACATTAATTAGTGAAATAAATGTGGAAAAATACCCACTGCAGCTTCATTTATATAGAAAACATAAAATAAAAATGAATACATAAAAAATAAGCAAAAAATAAATATGGATAAATACAGACGGAAATGTCAAAAAAATATATACCATAAAACCGGGAGCCCTAAATATAACATAAAAAAGAGTGGGTGAAATTAAATTACACTGGCTAATTTTGTGTTATGCATGTTAGGCCAAATTCCCTAAATTACACCATTAAATTACAGGCTGTTCGTGCAAAAAGTTAAACGTTTGCGCATAGCAATAATACAGACGGATAAAACGCGAGCGTCTTACCCGCACCACTTATGTTTTTCGTGCTATTTTTTAGGTCTCGCCTGAGCCAGCGCATGCGCTGCTCTGGCGAGACATTTAGTGAGTGGGCTTTAAAAAGCCGACCACAGCTTTTTGTCTGGCCTAGAGCGTGCGGTTACGCGCACAGTAACGCGCATTCCTCGCAGGCACCCTTACAGCACGCGATCAGGCGCCATCTGGCTTTCCTCTCGCTTGCTCTCCCAAGCGCGCGCTTTAACGCTCCTCCCCGCGCGCACACCACTCACGTCCTTGAATTCCTTGTTTTTCCTTTCCTCCCTATCCCCGACACTATCTCTCATTCTGTCTCCCTCTCTTTTCACTTTTGCCTCTGTCTTTCTCTCCACGGCTCGCCCTCCCTACCCTCTCACTCTGTTGCTGTCTCCCTCCCTCTATTTCTCGCGCTCTCCGTTTCTGTCCCTTTATCTCTCCTCGTCTTCTGCTTTGTCACTCCCTCTCTGTGTCTCACACTCTCGCCGCTGTCTCGCGCATCTTCTCTCCCGGCACGCGCCCCTCCTTCCTGTATGCAGATTCCCAGCAGCTGAGGTCATCGCTGGCAGACGGGAGGGGTGGCGCGAGCAGCCTGCCGACCGCAGCCAGCAAGCAGTTAGGGCTGGTACAGTCCTTCTGACTTCCTCTTCCTTTTGTGAACTCTTAAATTTGGGGCAGCAGGGGGACCACAGTGCTAATTAGGATTTGTGTCAGCTACAGGTAATTGACGTCCATTTTGATGAGGGTGGGTAAATTACTAGAAGCCCTTCAACTTTGTTTCAGAGGCCGTTATTAAATTAGTGGACCGGCAGTCAATGACGTAATTACCAGCAGCTATTTAGCCGCATGGGGCTTCCCCAGACAGGGCGCCTTTAACAGTGGATGGGGGCTGATCGCCGTCTCATTTGGGGTGCTCTCTTCTCGGCGAGGTGTCAAAAGCTTCCACTGCAAACACAAAGCTCGCTGGGGCCGGCGAATGACTCTGAGCGGCGCTCGTTAAAGTAGTTTCTGTTGAAGCCCTTCTGAAACCTTTTCGGCGCACTTGAACAGAAATGTCCGTAATGATGAGCGGTGATGGGAGAGCGAGGGGGTCTTCAATTTAGGTCAGCGAAATTGAACCATGAAGCAAAGCTTTGCAACATTTCAAATGGAACTGCCCGTTTATTTCTGCAGTTTTTACGGAGCAAACGAGAGTGCCTTATATTATCACTATATTACATCATCACACAAGTTCAGTCTTTTGGCACGGGGAGGGTTAAGTGATATGCATAGAATCTCAGGATGTTGAGGGATGCAGAGGCTTGAACCCTGTCCCGCAGTTTTAAAGTCTGCCTTTAAGCAGCTGAGCGTGAGGAGAGCCTTTCCGCCACTGTATAAACAGACAAGCGCGCCGCTGCTAATTAAAACAAGCATTGGCATAGCCAATAGGTCTCGCCTTTGGGACCTTATAAGTGTTTAGCCATGTAACAGTTGATGTTGATGCACCAAGGATATTGTGCTGGATAACTAAACCCTTATAAGGTCCCAAAGACGAGACCTATTGGCAATGCCAATGCTTGTGTCATTTTTTCTTTTCCACCTCCCCTCCCTTGTAACCTATTGCCCATTTTCTGGTTCTCCAGCGCCGCAAAGCTATACAAATGGCAATAGCACTATAAAAATATGATCACTCCACTGCAAACAAAACAAGCATTGGCATAGCCAATAGGTCTCGCCTTTGGAACCTTATAAGTATTTAGTTATGCAGTACAATATCCTTGGTGCAACAACATCAACTGTTGCATGTCTAAACACTTATAAGGTTCCAAAGGCGAGACCTATTTGCTATGCCAATGCTTGTTTTTTTAACCGCAAATTGCGTTCTCATGTCAAAAAATGACAATGTTCGCTTTTGGAGCTAAAATATAGCGCTAAATATGAGGTTTGCATTATGCACAACCTAACAATTTTCGCAAGATTTCACGTAATTATACAAAATAAAGTTTTGCAAATTTCACACACCCCTACGAATAACATCCCTTAGAATTTTATGGACAAAACCAATGACACTCGTGCCCCGTCCAAAGCAAATGAGCCTATCCCCCAATCTAGGTCAAGGGAGTAACATACTTGTCCTCCAGCACTCACACCTACATGACCATGGGCGCACACAATCGCAATCCATAGATGAAAAAACACGATCCCAGCAGAGTACACATCAGTGCACGGAAGCACACATCCACACCCTCAAATTACAACTGACTTCTCAGTGTTGTTATTTTAAAGTGTTATACACAAAATGATTACCCAACTTATGAGTAATCGTATAATCAATCTATATAGGATGCCCCCTGAGGTAGCCCAGTAATCAGGCGGTCACACACATGAATGTCTGCAAAGAGTAAATAAGGGTCTAGGTCACCCGCTCTGCACTCCCTTCTTTTCCCCCGAACCCTTCTCTGGCTCTTACCGCCCACCAGCTGTGGTCCACGAGTAGTCACGGTCTTGAGGAGTCGCTGAGCTGCCTGAGCCATGGCTGCGGGAGAGGTGACCGTGAAGGAACAGGCGAGACGAGAGGAGAGAGAGAACGTCTACAGGTCAAAGAGAGGGGCGCAGATGGGGTAGAACGTCAGCGGAACCAGAGAGAGGAAAACGCGAGAAAAAGCGTCACGCACCAGCGAAAGGGAAATTAGAAGACAGAGCGTCCGCAGAACCAACGAGAGTGAGATTTGGAGACAGTGCGCCGCATCGGATACCCCCTAGAGAGGTTGAGTGAGGACTTCCAAGGTTTGACCGGTCTAGGGGGCAGTTCTATCCGGTTCAAGACCTAGAGAGAGAGGCCAATAAACCCTCCTGCCTTCAGAGCATGACGTTTTATGGTTCCTTGGACTACTAATTTGCTATTTAAACGTTATAGAGTATTTGAGGAAAGTACGTCGTTACTCTGGTCCAAGAAGATTTTGGTGGAAACTCTCTTTCCTAAATATTGTAATAGGGGAGTGAAAGGTAATTTAGTTTTTTATCAGGAATATTGTTGTATCTAGATCTGCTCGCACTTGTTTCCCTGCTTTATGTTGTATTCTAATGCAGGTGCCATCCTTGCCTTGTGCATTTTATGAGGGACATTCCACGTTCTGGTAACTGATCTGTTGTTTCCGAGGCTTTAAGTGTAAAGATGAATCCGTGCCACGATGTGTAGAAGTAATATCTTCATTCCGGAGCAAGCAGGTACATGTTACTGCAACAGCAACCCCACTCCAACTGGTCCCCTCCTACTATTCTAGAATCCTACTATGTAATATGCTTCCAGTTACTATGACACTGGAAACATCCATAGCTAGGATATCACATCTTCCCCCTTTACATTGAAACAAAAAGATAACAAGGTATAGTAATGAATTAAACAAAAAGATAACTAGACAGAATAATACATTAAATACATTGTGGTAGCACAGTATTATATACTTATACAATGATGGAAGAAGTACAACAGTCACATATCCCTCCTTATACACTATTTTTTTTGCATAGTGTTACATGACAAAACGTCTGTATTTCATAGGCAGATTCACAGGCCTGCCAGTACGTGTCACTTTGTTACTGCTAGAAGGATGTACCGCACTTCTTAGAGCACCCTCATTAAGGGAATTAAAATGTTGTGAAGAGGAATGATCTTTCCCTACATCAGTAACGTCATCCCACATCCAATTCATGGATGAGGACTTCTTCTTGACATTGCTTTCTGAGTGTATACAATCTTTGTCACACTTGGCCATTCTACTGTGATGCCATACTTTGTTGTCACTTAACTTGGCAGATCTAGAATAAGTGTCTAAGACTTGTAGGGGTGCCGAGTATCTGCTTTCCCCTTTCTTCACCCTTGTTCCGCGGTTTATTTTAACCCAATCAACAACCTTTAGATCAGCATCCTTAGTGCAATGTCTCTTGTCGAAGTTGACTTTATAAGAATCATGTATCCTTCGTAAATTAGAGCGGACTACAGCAGGTGACCATTTACCACACACTTTCTTGCAATTCCATGCTACATTATCCTTTGTGAAGGGTTCCCTGCCTCTCAAAACCCTAAAAGGACTGTAGCTGGTACAAGTGATTCTGTATGCCCATATGGTGCTGAACAATTCCTTTTCCCAATCCTTTCCTGCACTCAGCGAAGCTTGTACGCTTCCCATTATCACCCTGTTGAAGCGCTCAACTATACCGTTCCCAGCTGGGTGGTAGACTGGAGTTTTTTTTCACAAATACCATTCCTTTTCAAAAATTGTAAGAATTTTTCTGAAGAAAATCGTGGACCATTGTCGCTGAGGATGTTTTTGGGTATGCCTTCTCATATAAATAGTTTTTCTAAAAAATTGATAACTTCCTTGGTGTCGAAACTCTCTGTAATTTCAATCTCAGGCCACTTTGAGTAATTGTCAATGACAACAAGAATGTGTTTCATATTACCATTATCATCTTCAATGGGACCTAGCCAATCAATACTTTAAATCCTCCCAGGGATGATCAGGAATATGTCTGGAGCCAAGTGTAGGTTTGAACACTCGTTGGGTCTTATCATAGTTCATACAAATAGGGCAATGCTTAACAAAAGTTTCAGTGTCTTTATCAATCCCGGGCCACCAGTACAACATTTTTATTTTGTTTTTAAGTTTGACAATGCCCAGATGGCCTTCGTGATTGATCTCTAAAATTCTGGGGCGTAATTTGGCGGGAGCAACAATCCTTTTACCTCTGTATAAGTAGTTGCCATCATCAACAGACAATTCATCTTTGATCTCCCACATTGCTGTTAGGTCACCTTGTAAATCAATTTTGTTGGGCCAACCCTTAACAACATAGTTAGTAGCATCACTCAGTGTTTTATCATGCGCATATTCTGTGTCCCATTCCTCTTTAGAAATGGCACTTGCAGGATCATAAACAATAGCTACATTGAAATTGTCCCAATCAGCACATTCTGTTTCCTGTAGTGGCAAGGGAGATCTGCTGAGATAATCAGCCACTTGGTTCCTTTTGCCTGGTAAATATTCAACCTCGTAAGTGAATTCTAACAGCTTCAAACTCATCCTAGCTATTCTGGGAGTAGCCTTGAGTATGCCTTCAGAAGTCAATACTTTGAGCAAGGGTTTGTGGTCGGTGCGTAAAGTAAATTTAGTACCCCAAACAAATTGTCTGAATTTTTCCATGGCCCAAACTGTGGCCACATCTCTTTCTCTATAACAGAGAACTTCTCCTCCGCAAGAGACAGAGAACGAGATGCAAATGCAATAGTTACTCCTACACCTTTCTCATTGATCTGAGACAAAACTGCACAAAGTCCCTTGCCACTAGCATCAGTGGTGATAATGCTGTGGGCAAAACTGTCGAATGCTTGCAAGGGAAATGCAGAGACTAAATCATGTCTTATTTTATCAAAATCAATCTGAAGCTCAGTATTCCAATAAAACTCTTGTCTTACTTTGAGAAGTTGTCTTAGATTATATGTTTTTGTAGCAAAGTTCTGTACATACTTGGAATAAAACTCGCCTAAGCCAAGAAAGGATCTTACATCATCTTTTGACCTGGGCACAGGAGCATTACTGATCGCAGTAATCAATTTCTTTTTAGGTGAAATCCCGTCACCACCCACCTCATGGCCTAGGTAAGTGATTGATTTCATCGCAAATTTACATTTTTTTAATTTTGCGGTAAGTCCTTTTTTGTCCAGTATACTTAACTAAGCCGTTCGTCGTGTTCGTTTTTATCACTTCCCATTATCAAAATGTCGTCCTGAAAGTAGGTCACCCCTTTTTGGTTCTTAAAAAGTTTGTGCATTAATCTTTGAAAGACAGCTGCCGCTGAAGCTAGGCCGAACGGCATTCTGACAAAACAATAACATCCAAAAGGTGTTATGAATGCTGTCAGGTTTTTACTGCTGTCATATAGTTGGATTTGGTGGTATGCAGAGGTTAAGTCTATGGTCGAAAACCATTTGATGCCTTTGGATTGGGCTAAGAGTTCATCTATTCTAGGTAAAGGGAACTTGTCAACTACAATATTCTTGTTTAGGTCCCTCAAGTCAATACATAGACGCAAACGGCCGTCCGGCTTGCGTGCTACGACCAGTGGGGCCAACCATTCCGCACTTTCCACAGGCTCAATTATGCCCTTCTTCTCTAAGGCATCTAAATCTGCCATAACTCCTTCTCTCACGCTAATGGGAATGTTCCTGGGTTAGTGACTAACAGGAATGGCGTTGTCTTTTAACACAATTTTGTGTGTGAAGCCAATTAATTTCCCAACTTCTCCTGAGAAGACAGTGGGGAATTGCTTAATATTGTCAACTAAATGTTTGTCCCCCTCATCTAAGAGCATTACTTGATCATCCATTTTTGGGTTGAGAATGATTCCTAGTGCTCCTTGGTCTACCCAGCCTAATACTGAGGGTCCCTTTTCAGCTACATATAGTTTACCATGTGCACTCCTGTCCTTAAATTGAAAAATTTCTTCTATAAATCCCACCATAGGGATCTTTTCCCCAGTGAAAGTTACGTGTTGAATGTCAGGAGGCTCTAAGTTTTTCTTTAAAACTTTCGCAAATGTGTTTTCCCAAACAGAACGTTGGATTATGGTATAGGGAGAGCCAGTATCGGGTACAATTTTTAATTGTACACCCCCAATAGTTATGTCACATACAGGTTTTTTCCTCGATTTAATATTTACATTCAGAACAGCATTCTCAGACTCACTTGCTTCTTCTATGCACAATATACCGTCATCACTAGAAGAATCAGTATTGGCTTCACCTTCAATTACCTTGTCATCGACGCACCCTACAACTTTCTTGCTACTTTTGTTTATTCTTCTCCTGCACACTTTAGCAAAATGCCCATTTTTGCCACCAAATGTGCATTTGGATCTTATTGCTGGGCACCTCTTGTCATTTGCAATATGACTATTGTAACCGCATCTGTAACAAACAGAACCTTTATACTCTACATCACCTTTACTAGATGACGTGGATTTCTTACCCATATCTGTGTACGATCGTCTATCATTTCTTTTTTTCAGATTTATTGTGAGAAACTTTGCTGACTATAAGTCCCTCATCATTGTTTTTCAAGGCAACTTTGGCACATCTTTTTGACATCTCTCCCTTTTTACGATGGCAATAATTTCATTTAAGGGTGCATCACCACACACCCACAACTTTTCTTGGATAGCAGAATTGTTTGAATGCATAACAAGTTGGTCTCTCACAAAGTTATCATGTAAAGTACCAAACTCACAGTTTATAGCTAATTTCTTTAAGGCGGAAACATAGTCTTCAACAGATTCAGATTTGTTTGGTTTCCTTTGAAAGAATTCATACCTGTTGATTCCTACACAGACGGTGGGATGATAGTGGGCATCTAAATCCTCTAGGACTTCCAAAAAAACATTGGCGTTTTCAGAGGGTCTTTCCTTCTCCTCCATCTGATTAAATACCCTAGAACCCTCTGGTCCCAAACTGTGTAAAAGCATTTTTTTCTTTCTAGACAGAGTAAATTCATCTTCGTTCTCCTCTTCTAATGCGGCTATATAATTAAAAAAATAATCTTTCGAGTCAGACTATTTTAGTAGTGGTTCTCCTGGACGAGGCAGAAAAGGTACAGGTGGGACTAACCCATATCCTTGAGATGCCATATTTGACTTATTCAAGGTAAGTATAAACAATGTATTATGTATTCAGATATTACTGTAAATATTTGAGGGTAAGGTTTTATATTCTAAAATATACTAATACATTAAATACTCATCAAAACACGACTTTGTGGTAATTGTTCTGGAGGTGTGCACATCACCGTGTGCAGTTTATGATCAATAAATGCGGTGTTAAGGTGTGCACATCACCGTGTGCAGCGACTGTCTGACTGGCAAATTCTTCTGGAAGTAATGAGCAAAATGTCACAATACGAATAAAGTTATTGCAGATATGCGGTGTGCATATCACCGTGGAATAAGTCTTATAAACGCTGGATAACTCTGTAAAATAAATTCCGTTTGTGAAGAATGCGAAGTCCCTCTGTGAGTTCCTTGCGACTCTCCGGTAACTCGGCTGGTTGCCTGGATACAAGTTGTAATTAAAGATGGCCGCCACGCAGGGTCACGTTACACGACCTCACGTGATGACCTAGACGTACCACGTCGACGTTCAAGCAATTTACCTCCCGCGTCACAGGAAGGAAGGTGTT
Source organism: Calotriton arnoldi (assembly GCA_963921515.1). NCBI lineage: Eukaryota > Metazoa > Chordata > Amphibia > Caudata > Salamandridae > Calotriton > Calotriton arnoldi. The sequence goes on along the minus strand of CAWUFW010002457.1, from coordinate 2,035,300 downwards.
CGGAGGATGAAGACGTCACTGGGAATGCTCCTGCAGCTCGAAAGATGCGGGCGATGCTCGAGGAGTTCGAGGAGAATGGAATCCTGTTGCCGCTTGAACAATGCGGCCGAAGAAGGAATTCCACTAATGGTCCTCCTTCAGGTATGAGTCCCATGTTAACAGACAAGCATCCAAATAAGTATCCAAAGACTGGCGAGTTATTTTAAGTGGGGAAGCTGCGACGGTACCGAGGTAGTCATGAAGATCGGGAATAGTTTAGATGTTCCTGGATCAGTTACCTCAGTTCCGCGTAAGCAGTAGTAATCCAGTAGCGTTTTTTTTTATAAAAAAAAACAAGGAATTCCACGGACAGGACAACTGCGTGCAAAGTCCAATAGTTGCAGAAAGTAGAGGGTCACAAGGTTTCTTTGAGTGACTTTGAAATTAAAATCTGTTAAATCTGTGGGTACGACGAGTGCCTTCTTCTGCTTGCTCCTTGTATTCCTTGTCTTCACCATCGATCGTCGCCAAAATGTAAAGATGAATCGGTGCCAGGATGTGGAGAAGTAATATCTTTATTCCGGAGCAAGCAGGTACATGTTACTGCAACAGCAACCCCACTCCAACTGGTCCCCTCCTACTATTCTAGAATCCTACTATGTAATATGCTTCCAGTTACTATGACACTGGAAACATCCATAGCTAGGATATCACATTAAGTGGGACGAAAAAACTGGGGGTCTCTCAAAGGGGCGTGGCCATTGTAATTAAGAGCGTGGCTTAAAAACGCATAAGCTAAAAATCTGTGCTTAGCATAGTGTGCCGCCTGACTTGTATTTTGCTGTTTCTGTCATTGCATCCAGATATATGATACAACAAGTAACATCATACCTACAACAAGTCAGGACTATTGGCTTTGTCAATTGTTAGGTGCATAAGATAAATAAGCAGCAACTATGGCTTATATATAATATTGAAAAAGCTTCCACTTAAAGCCTTGGTGACACCAAGACAATGTTGCTGCTCCTAAGTTTAAACAAGCATTGGCATAGCCAATAGGTCTCGCCTTTGGGACCTTATAAGTATTTAGTTATGCAGCACAATATCCTTGGTGCAACAACATCAACTGTTGCATGGCTAAACACTTATAAGGTCCCAAGCAGACCTATTGGCTATGCCAATGCTTGTTTTAAATACGGAATTGGCAGCTCAGCCAAGTTTCCCAAATCCCTGCGTGATGAACTCCTCCCTGTCGATGTACTTCTTTGAATTCTGGGACTTGCAGACTTTGATAATAAAACTAGCTCTACAAGTCCTGCTCTTGGTAGGAAAAAATAGAGCCAAGAGACCTCTAAAATAAAGCACTGTCATTTACTTAAATATATTTAAAAAAAAAAAATCTGGGAGTCATGTGACGAGTCACCTCGCTGCAACGTAAACGGTATGGAAAAAAAATATTTTCCAGCAGTTCGCAGGGATTTGCAATGAACATCAAAACCAGATATTGCAGGTTTATATGCCTTATGTTCCTGGCGATCGTCTTTCTAGCATTTAACATCGCCACCAACTGAAGAACGATAAAGAACCCCGTTGCGAAATGGCCGCGGTTGAGACGTCGGACTAAATAGATTGGGAAGAACCTCTGTGGAAATTACTAGAGCTCCCCCATACCAAGATGGCCACTGTAGCATGCGCATTGGCTTCGTTTAGATAGCAGTTCTAAGCTTGTATTTTTCTGCCACACGGAGTCCTTCCCCACACGCCGTCTCGTTGTTTGACATCAGTTCCGGCCTGAGGTCAGCTCAGTTCCCATCACGGGTTTAGAGACTTTCGTTTTTAGTTTCGGGCTGCCTGTCGTTGCAGCCAGGACAACTATAACCGGAGCACCGAAAGGATGAAAGGGCAGGGTGAACCAAGTAGCGCTGCCGGACAGCGTTCAGAAGAGCGCCTGGGGACATGGTGAGGTTGGACTTGAAGGAGAGAGACTCACATCCGCGAGGGCAGAAGAGCTGTCAAATACAGGACGCTGGGTTTCACAGATACTGGGGTGAATTATGGTCGGGTGTTCATGGGGGCATGCAGGGGTGGCAGACATCTAGCCGGTAACATCCAAAGTAAAGCACCCAAAGTGTCGTGGGTATTGGATGTCACTCATCCGGGGGAGTGGGGTGTCACATCTACATAATTGCACAGGCAACCCATTGGCGGACGTTAATCTTTCAGGAGTTCAGGCTGTGGCACGCGAAGGCTTAAGTAGTGTAACATTTAGAGTGTCACTCGCTTTTCGGGAGTCTGATCCATTGAGGTAACAAGCATTGGCCGTGCGAGACGCGCTCTGTGGTGGGGGAGGGGGGAGGAGTGGTCGCGCGGCCCCGAGAAGCGCTCTGGGGAGGGGGAGGAGCAAGTGTCATCAAAGGCAGATGGCCTGGAGCATGCGAGGAAAGCGCGTTACTGTGCGCATACTCGCATGCTCTAGGCCAGCCAAAAGTTGTGGTCGCATTTCTGCAAGCCCACACTACAAAATGTCTCGCCCAGAATCGGCGCTGAAGCGCTGGCTTTCAGGGCGAGACCTAAAAAGATAAGGGAAATCCAGAGAGAAAATGACTCTCTTTAAAGGATTTCCCTTCCCCTACAACGCTCACCTGGCATGACATCATGCCGTAACTTCTCTACTACTGAGAAGTAAGCAGTGTGAGCACGCGCACATCGATGTGCCTGCTGTCAATGCAGTCCTGAAACAAGCATTGGCAAAGCCAATGGGTCTCGCCTATGCAAGAGCTATTGGCTTTGCCAATATGTTTTAGCACTGTTTTACACCAGGGTGGCTGCTGTTCAGCATGGCTAAGTAGGGTAAAGGAGAGTGGCGTGGAGTGGAGTACCATAACGTGAAGTAGAGTGGAGTATTACGGAGTGGCATACAGTGGAGTGTAATGGGTAGCGTACAGTGTTGTGAAGCGTCTTAGAGGGAGTAGAGTGTCGTAGATTGGAAGGGCATAGAGTTGGGTGGCCCAGAGTGGAGCACAGTGTCAGAGTTGAGTAGAGTGTCGTACAGTTGAGTGGCACAGAGTGTCGTGGAGTAGCATAGAGGGTGCTGCTTAGTGTGGAGTAGAGGGCTGTAGAATAGAGTGGCATACAGTGGAGTAGACTGTCAGAGTGTAGTGGCATAGAGTGGAGTAGAGTGTCATAGAACAGAGTGGAGTAAAGTGCCATGGAGGGGTATAGAGGGAACTGCGCAGAGTGTCGTAGAGTGGAGTAGTGTTGTAGAATGGCACAGAGTGGAGCAGAGTGTCAGTGGAGCAGAGTTTAATGGAGTAGAGCATCAGAGTGGAGAGGAGCAGAGTGGCCTAGTGAAGTGGCATAAAGTACAGAGGTTTCAGAGCAGATTTTGTAGTGCATTGGTTTTGAGTTAAGTGGTGTAGAAAGCATTGGTGTAGAGTTGAGCGGGGCACATTAGATTGCAGTGGCATAGAGTGCAATGACGCAGAGTGGAGTGGCGAGGAATGGCGCAGAGTAGAGTGAAATGACAGAATGGAGTGGTGCAGGGTAGAATGTAGAGGTATAGAGTAGAGTGGCGTAGAGTGCAGTGGCATAGAGTAGAGTGAAGTGGAGTGCTGCAGAGTATAGTGGTGCAGGGTAGAGTAATGGCGTAGAGCAGAGTGCCACCTCATTGATTGCAGTGGCACAGAGTGGGTACATTGGCATAAAGTGCAGTGGCATAGAGTGCAGTGGTGTAGAGTAGATTGTTTCAGAGTAGAGTGAAGTGGTGCGGAGTAGAATATAGTTGTGCAGGGTAGAGTGCAGTGGCATAGAGTGGCGCAGCGTTGATTGCAGTGGCATAGAGTGGAGTGACGCAGAGTGGAGTAGAGTGGCATAGAGTAGATTGTTTCAGAGTAGAGTGAAGTGGTGTAGGGTAGACTGGAGTGGCATAGAGTATTCGCGTAGAGTGCATTGGCATAGAGTGCAGTATTGTGGAGTGGTGCAGAGTATGGCGGTGAAGAGTACAATGGTGTATAGTGGAGTGGGGTAGATTGCACTGGCGTAGAGTGGTGCAGGGAAGAGAGGTGTAGAGTGAAGTGGCGTAGAGTACAGAGCCAGAGTGCAGTAGATTAGAGTGGTGTAGAGTGCATTGGCATAGAGTGCAGTGGCGCAGAGTAGAATGGCAGACATAGTAGAATATCGTACAGTGCAATGGTGTAGAGCAGAATGGCACTGAGTACAATAGTGTAGAGTGCAGTGGCGTACAGTGGTGAAGAGTAAAGTGACGTAGAGTGCAATGCTGTAGAGTGGCATAGTAGAGTATAATGGCGTACAGCACAGTGATGCAGAATAGATTGGCATAGAGTGCTGTGGTATAGAGTATATTGGTTTTGAGTAAAGTGATGTAGAGTGCATTGTCGTAGAGTGCAGTGGCATGGTGTGGAATGCAATACAGTGGCGTAGACTGCAGTGCAGAGTAGATTGTTTTAGAGTAGAGTGAAGTGGCGGAGAGTGCAGTGGTATAGAGTAGAGTGTCGTAGAGTGCAGAGTAGATTAGAGTGGATTGGCGCAGAATTCAGTGGCAGAGAGTGCAGTGTGGCAGAGTATACTGTCGTAAAGTTCAGTGGAGTGGCGTAGAGGGCAGTGGCGCAGAGTACAATGTGAAAGAGAGCAGTGGTGTACATTACAGTGGTGCAGAATAGAATGGCGTAGAGGGCAGTGACGTAGAGTGCAGTGGTGTAGAGTAGATTGACGTAGAGTGCATTTATTTAAAGTAAAGTGGCATAGAGTGCATTGGCATAGAGTGCATTGGCATAGAGTGCAGTGGCATAGAGTGCAGTGGAGCATAGTAGAGTAGTGTGAGGTTGAGAGCACTGGCGTAGAGTTGTGTAGAAAAGAGTGGAGTGGAGTGGCGTAGAGTGGAGTGGTGCAGAGTAGAGTGCAGTGGCGTGGGATAGAGTACAGTCGGGTAACGTGGAGTATGCATGATATGGTAGCGTGCTCCCATTACAGACAACAGATCTTCAATTGAAATGACCTTTACATTTGCAATCACACACAGTTTTACTGATAAAAGTATACAGCATTCAAACGATAATGTGTGGAAAAGTCATCACCCAATGTATTGATTTGATGGTCAACACAGTTCATTAAGATATTTAAAAGTTTTTGTGTGCAAGGAAAATAAATCTGTAGAGCCATCCTCAAGCAGATCCACACTAGCCAGCATGATTGTCACATAAATCGTCTCACGTTTAAATCAGAGAGAGAAAAATACACACCAAGCTCCCTGGGAGACACAGCCTAACATTTGACCTCTGTATTTGATTGCAAAGCAAATGTGACAAGATAAGAACAAGATTTAAAAGCATGTTTACAGAAAGCGAGTTTGAGGAAGAACACAGTATACAAGATTTTGGCAATGGAAGGGACGAACTCGACAGCCTAAAACAAAGCCATCAAACAGAAAATGTGAGTTACAAACCACAAAGCTAATGATAAGCAACGGTTGGAATGCATTCCTGGGTCAACTTTCTGAATGTCTCCAATGTCTTTAGCAAACCAGACAGCTGCGCTGTTTGGTAGGCTGAGACGTAAAAAAGTAGTTATATGAATGTGAGCAGTGGAAGGATAGATGTTATCCAGTCAAAGGGATTGTAAAGAAGCTATTTTCCAGGGGAATGACAAACACGAGAGGAAGAAAAAACATCAAGTAAGAAGCAAGCAAACAAGCGATTAGACAGGCAACCAATTATAAGCAATTGGCTGGCACAAAGTCCACTGGAAGTTTTTGATATGGTTCACAGAATGTCTTTTACACACAGACAGCTAAAAGGCGTCTGTAGGCAAGTTCTAACAAGCATTTGCAATGCAATAGGTCTCGCATTTACACGAGTTTAAGCTATTGGCATTGTAAATGACAATGCCTTTTATTTATGTTTTAAAAACCAAAACATAAATAAAGGCATTATCATTACAATGCCAATAGCTCCAACTCAGCGTAAATGCGAGACCTATTGCATTACAAATGCTTGTTACATTTCTGCTTGTCCTTATGGTAACTTCCGGTGATTGCGGAAGCAGTCATTATTTTAGAAGTAGACTTGATTGTGTCAGTTACAATAATCCTATAACCAATTTGTAGGGTAACGCCGGTGATTTAGACCACTGTACTAATATACTTAAAGTGCAAAGGTCAGATTTCAGTTTATTGCCACAGTAGCGAGAAACGTTATACTGCCTCGGGGATCAAATGCTTTACATAGGAGACAACTCTCCCGAAAGCCAGGGGTATCTGCAATCTCGCGTGCATCTCACTGCAGAGGTGTAACCCTCGCATCCTGATTTTAAAAAATTTATCTTAATAAAAGAAATGTACATGAAATTATGCCATGGCATCAACCAGATAATATGCGTGGGGGCTCCTGGGAATAATGTCCACAGTGTTGTGAACGCAAGTCTTGTTCCTGGAGCAGAAACATAGAAATATATCTGTCGCCCCCTTCTAACATGGGACCTTCCTCACAAAATGGGGCTTCAACTCATAGCGCCTTGATGCCATGAACTTTATGCTACCAAGAAACCCAAAATATCGTCCGGCCATTGCAGCCAATAACAGGGGCGGAAAGAGTACGAGGGGTGAGTATGAGGGAAAGAGAGCATGGTAGAGATAGGGGGCTGGGAAGAGACGAGAAGGGGGCGCGAGAGTGTGAGAGAGGGTCGATGCCCTGGAGAGGCGGCTCGGATGCCTGTTGGAGACAGCAGGGCCCTCACTCTGGCCGGTAGGGGGAGACCAGGCCCTTTCTAGAAGTGAACTCCTCGGGTAAACACGAACGACGACACTCGCAAGTGCAGGCCTCTGCGAGGACTGACGTGTGCACACAGAGACACAAGGACAGTGCAGGAGCGGTCTTGTTAAATACTGAAATAATAAGTACTGAGCACTTACTGATTCATACAAATGTTTGATCCTTTCCTAGTTTCCTCCGAGACCCCCTCCGCCTTCTCTCGGCGGTGCGCTCGCGAGCCCGAAGCTGTGCAGAGCCACGAGGCCGGAGACAGCAGGCATGCCAGAAATGGAGAGCCGCCAGCTGCACGGGAGCAGCGATCCCCCCGGCAAAAAGCGACCAGGAGAGCATGGCGCCTCCCCTGAAGCCCAGGAAGAAGCGGACCAGCTCGTTTGGATTTCCCAAAATCGTGAAGACGCAGCTCCGCAAAATAAGTGGTGTGTTCAGCTCTTTGATGCTGGCGGATCCAGCTGGCTTTATCGCGCGCAGCTCGCGCTGCACCCACGTGCATCTCCAAACCAGTCACGATCGGTGGCGTCTCCTCGGGGCCTCTCATTCCCTTTCATTCATTAGTATGAATCAAGCGGTATATTACTGATGCCGCCGTCTGCGCACGCAGACAGGAACGGCCATAGGCACAAAAATCCACACACAAAAGTAAATAGGAACAAGCACGATGCGTGAGACGCCGTGCGTGTGCACATCGCGTGTCTACTGTAAAACAAGAACGATGCGCGAGACGCCGTGCGTGTGCACATCGCGTGTCTGTACGCGTGCACATCTCCTCAGCAAAACAGACGTGTCTGTGCGCGTGCACATGGGCTGTCCCCCTTCCGAAAGTAAACCGACGACAATACTCTCGTGAAGCGAGCAGCTGTGCTGAGTCGCCAGGCGAGACCTAAAAATAACAGATCAATGTCAATGCCTAGGTCCTTGCATTGGGGAAATGGGACTATTGGGCTACTAAGGGTTTGGCGGGCTGAAGGGAGAGGATGCGTATGCTTGCGTGTGAGCGAGTGCATAGCTGGAAAGATGAAAGCATGTGTGCATGGATGAAAAGATGAATGTGTGAAAAGATGGATGCTTGACACTATCTCCCCATTTTGAGGGCAGAGAAAGCAAATGCTTCCCCATCTCCATGAAACAGAGAATTCTGGGGAGAGGTTGCATTGTCATGGCTATGCTGGGATCAGGAAGGACCAAATTTCGAGTCCCATAACATTATGCCATTTTGTTTCGAGTGAAAGTCTGGTGCATTGAGGAAAGTATGGCCACAAGACAATGGGGCCACAGACAGTGCACGGACACACACTGGTGAATGTATTGATGCACCAGTGTCTGTGACGATGCGTCAATGGATGCCTTAGAGTGGGAGCGTACATGGATGGCTAAATAGGTATGGATGAGTGCCTGGGTGTGATTGGATTGATAAAGGAAGGTGCAGATGTGGTGGAAGTCAAGAGCTGGACGCCTAGGTCTATTCATAGCCTTCTCTAAGTAACTGCTTCTAGAAGCCACAATTTCACAGCTGTAATGTGTGTTACAGAAGAATGTGTCCTGAAAAGTAGTAGCAGAAAAAACTCACAAAAGCACAAACAAATTCCAGGTGCTGGACCACTTTTTATGTTAAATGTACAGGCTTGTAAATGCTGAACTGCAGCTATGTTATATAATTCGCCAGAGGGAAAGAAGGATAGCACCTTTGGCCAAAATAGAACCTTTGGCCGGAAAAAAAGCCTTCTAGAACGCAGAGGAAGCATATTTCGTCGCTTTCTGGTACTTTAATGTGAATTAACTGGCTATTAAAAAGTTAAAAGCAAATAAAGGATTCAGTGTGAAGGTTAGATGAATGTGCTTCCTCCCAGACCAGATAAAAGAATAGCAAAGCCAGGGATGTTATTGAGAAAATAAGAAATAAAAACACTGTTCTCTCCGACACTAAGCTTGTCACACATTGTCTTCCCAGAGTGTTTTACAAACATGTTTCCCATTTATTACGCTATATCCTCGTGAAATTGTAACATTGGAGGGTGACTCACAGGGGAATCCAGGGTGCACAAAATCTGGTTGGAGTGGGACACCTGACTGTACAAGCAGCGTCTTTCAGAATTATAACAAGATGTCACATGAAGGAGTGATGAATAGATGCTCTGTAAACAGCTATAACACGTTTGACATCCTCAACTAGAATATTCTACACACTCAGGGATGCACTAGGGGATTTTAAGAAAACTCTTTCACAATAAGGAGAAAACCAGGTCACCCAATATGGACAAAGAGGTTCAACTTAATATGAAAAGAATCCCACATCATTTCAAAGTTGTCAGGGATCTAACCCACCTGATATGTCCTCAACAGCGTGAACGCACTATGAACAACTACAGAGGCATTGCCACCCTCAAGATCTACAGCAGTCACCGGACCACAAACTCAGGATGGCTGCTAGAGGTTTAGTAGCTAATATTTTCCAGAACGCAACTGGCAAGAAAACAGCTGGACAAATCCACCATATCTGACGACAGGTCGCCACACCAGCTTATCTGTTTCCCACTTGAAAAATTTAGTTCGAGAGAGTTAGAAATATTGATGAACCACTAACTTCAAGTTGCATCTAAACCAGCTACGCGTTTACCAGGAATCCAAAATGTGCAAAGTTGGAATAACTGGGACCTTCCAGAGTAACACTGTCAGGCTTTCCGGTGCTGCAGTTTATGGTCTTGAACTAATAGGAGTCTTATGTAGCTTAAAAAGTGGCAGCAGTAAAGCAGGGAACTGGTACTTACTGTCTGAAACCCTCAATGATGTAGAAGTAACAGTATTAAGACCCACATATTTAGATCAAGAACTTAAGGTATTATGGGTTATTTTTGTTTAGAGTTACTTAAATGGGCACTGACCTTAGACTACTGCAGACACGTGAGTACTTTTAGACAGACCGCAGTTATTTTTCGAAGTTGAATATCCTTTTACAACACGAGTTTACAACCATTCGTGGAGGAATGGCAAACGTAAGAAAACACAAAGAATTACTTTTAAACACATGGTAACCACAGTATTGCATTGCCCTTATCGTTTATATAGTACTATACATTACCGTGTTGTAGCTTATTTTATAGCGCTTCATAATTTAGCGAAGCACATTAATACGTTTTGTACATTACACTTAAATTCTATGTCAGTGAGGAGAATCGGTGAAGGGAAGATTTTCCGATATGCTTTGTTTGGAATCTCGAGGTTGGGACCTAGCCTTCCATGTCGTGGCACCATATGACATGTTCCCACTTTGTTGAGACACAGCCAACCCCTGCAAGTCCAGACCGTTTACAGTCCCATTATAGCACTCCTAGGTCTATTCATAGCCTTCTCTAAGTAACTGCTTCTAGAAGCCACAATTTCACAGCTGTAATGTGTGTTACAGAAGAATGTGTCCTGAAAAGTAGTAGCAGAAAAAACTCACAAAAGCACAAACAAATTCCAGGTGCTGGACCACTTTTTATGTTAAATGTACAGGCTTGTAAATGCTGAACTGCAGCTATGTTATATAATTCGCCAGAGGGAAAGAAGGATAGCACCTTTGGCCAAAATAGAACCTTTGGCCGGAAAAAAGCCTTCTAGAACGCAGAGGAAGCATATTTCGTCGCTTTCTGGTACTTTAATGTGAATTAACTGGCTATTAAAAAGTTAAAAGCAAATAAAGGATTCAGTGTGAAGGTTAGATGAATGTGCTTCCTCCCAGACCAGATAAAAGAATAGCAAAGCCAGGGATGTTATTGAGAAAATAAGAAATAAAAACACTGTTCTCTCCGACACTAAGCTTGTCACACATTGTCTTCCCAGAGTGTTTTACAAACATGTTTCCCATTTATTACGCTATATCCTCGTGAAATTGTAACATTGGAGGGTGACTCACAGGGGAATCCAGGGTGCACAAAATCTGGTTGGAGTGGGACACCTGACTGTACAAGCAGCGTCTTTCAGAATTATAACAAGATGTCACATGAAGGAGTGATGAATAGATGCTCTGTAAACAGCTATAACACGTTTGACATCCTCAACTAGAATATTCTACACACTCAGGGATGCACTAGGGGATTTTAAGAAAACTCTTTCACAATAAGGAGAAAACCAGGTCACCCAATATGGACAAAGAGGTTCAACTTAATATGAAAAGAATCCCACATCATTTCAAAGTTGTCAGGGATCTAACCCACCTGATATGTCCTCAACAGCGTGAACGCACTATGAACAACTACAGAGGCATTGCCACCCTCAAGATCTACAGCAGTCACCGGACCACAAACTCAGGATGGCTGCTAGAGGTTTAGTAGCTAATATTTTCCAGAACGCAACTGGCAGAAAAACAGCTGGACAAATCCACCATATCTGACGACAGGTCGCCACACCAGCTTATCTGTTTCCCACTTGAAAAATTTAGTTCGAGAGAGTTAGAAATATTGATGAACCACTAACTTCAAGTTGCATCTAAACCAGCTACGCGTTTACCAGGAATCCAAAATGTGCAAAGTTGGAATAACTGGGACCTTCCAGAGTAACACTGTCAGGCTTTCCGGTGCTGCAGTTTATGGTCTTGAACTAATAGGAGTCTTATGTAGCTTAAAAAGTGGCAGCAGTAAAGCAGGGAACTGGTACTTACTGTCTGAAACCCTCAATGATGTAGAAGTAACAGTATTAAGACCCACATATTTAGATCAAGAACTTAAGGTATTATGGGTTATTTTTGTTTAGAGTTACTTAAATGGGCACTGACCTTAGACTACTGCAGACACGTGAGTACTTTTAGTCAGACCGCAGTTATTTTTCGAAGTTGAATATCCTTTTACAACACGAGTTTACAACCATTCGTGGAGGAATGGCAAACGTAAGAAAACACAAAGAATTACTTTTAAACACATGGTAACCACAGTATTGCATTGCCCTTATCGTTTATATAGTACTATACTGTACCGTGTTGTAGCTTATTTTATAGCGCTTCATAATTTAGCGAAGCACATTAATACGTTTTGTACATTACACTTAAATTCTATGTCAGTGAGGAGAATCGGTGAAGGGAAGATTTTCCGATATGCTTTGTTTGGAATCTCGAGGTTGGGACCTAGCCTTCCATGTCGTGGCACCATATGACATGTTCCCACTTTGTTGAGACACAGCCAACCCCTGCAAGTCCAGACCGTTTACAGTCCCATTATAGCACTCCTACTAGTCATCCATACAATGTAAACCAAAAGTAAAATATCTGCTTGATGATTACGCATGAACACGATGCAATACTCCACATACTCTGTAATTTAGAGAGAAAATTTCACATTTGTCCAATCTTACAAAATAACCAAACAAGCATTTTAAGTAAAAGGATCACTTCATGCTTTCACTTCAAACTTACCTTACAGTACTATACAGAGTCTGCACAGAGATTAACCCTTTCTAGCGCAATCTGTGGATGCAGGTGGCTCTTACAAGGCTGCAGCTGTTGCCGTCGTTTTGCTGCACGAAGCCCTCCAAAGCCCTAGCGTGCAGCTGCAGGAGCCAGCCACAAGTTTGAAGAAGCATGAAGCTTTGAGGACTGAAAGCATAACTGCTTCCGGGTCATGACAACACCAACGGGCAAGAGCTAGACCTCCAGTGTTCAAAACGATGCATTAAACAGCGAGGAGCCATCTGGGATGAGGTTCAAGATAAAAATTTTGGTAAAACGGCATGCAGTTTGGGGGGAGGGACTTTATACGTTTTAGAACTCTAAATGCGTTTATGTTGTTTTAAAAAAAAAAAAAATTACTGAATCTGGGATTTTGTATTCATGAATTCGAAGCCTTGTTTGTTCCAATATGAAAGCAGGTCTACAGTACCAGAATGCAAATCAAACAAGCATTTGCAATGCAATAGGTCTTGCATTTATGCGAGACCTATTGCATTGCAAATCGTAGGCATCACGCACAAAGGGAGGGAGTGGGGAGAAGGCACGGACAACTGGAGGGCAGGGGGAGGGGAGAAGAAGGCACGGACAGCAGGAGGTGGAAAAGAAGGCACGGACAAAGGGAGGGCTTGGGGTGAAAAAAAGGCACGGATAACGGGAGTGAAGAAGGCATGGACAATGGGAGGGAGGGCGACGGGGTGGAAAAGAAGGCACCAAAACACGTAAGAACCTCATTAAAAAAAATAGTGCTCACAGTCTACATAACAGGTCCCGTGTAACAGCCGAAGTAAAGGGGCCAGTCTCCATCGGAGGTGACAAATGAAGAGGAGGCGGTACTGAGGCGGGACTAACAAGCCTATAGACGAATCAGAAGCCAGCATTTAGGATAGACAATGACACAAGCCAATCGTAAATATGGGCGGAGCTTCTAATCACCTACTTGTTTACAATAAGTTTCGCAGAGCAGCGCATGTGCGCTGCCTCTAGGCTCAACCTAAAAAACGGACCGCCTGTGCCAGGGCACAAAACAGAGCCCGATAGAGAGCTGTATCGAGGCCACCTTTAAAAAACTACCGGTGCTCAGCACCGGTGAGACCCAGCCCACTTAAAGCCCTGGTTGTTTTTTTAACAGCCGTCAGTTTGCAGATCTCGGAGGTGGAAGCTGTCCGAGGATGGGCTCCTGGAGTTTGGCTTGGAATGAAATAAAGTACCTACCTTAACCTGGACATTTCTCTGTGGAAGTTATTCTTGTATCCAGGTCTTCTTTTCAACATATTCATGGAGACAAGGATGGTTTTCAGGAGCTCACCTCCTTCATCTGCGGCGTTATAGTTCAGGAAACGCTGGAAGCGCCGGATTTCCGCAGTAGCTTGGATTCTATGTCAGGAAACAGAGGCTTCTGATTATGCTTCTCTTTCTTTACTGAAGCAAATACAGCAGCCGATAAACTTTAAACTATATAACCCAGAAGGCATAGTCCGCCTTCTCTCCACCAATCAGCATTCACCCATCCGGGTATATACATTGGAACACATAAGTCCGTCCTCTTTCTTTGTTGCTGCAGCAGCGAGATAAGTATACATTTATTTCCCTACGATAATGATTGGTTTATGATAATATTGTCATGTTTATGTTGATTACTGCTTGTGGCAGGTGTTGCGCTTAGGACTGCATGCTTCAGTTAAGTCATAATTGCTTGTGGAGTGGGAGTAGGACGGGTGCGCTACGCGTGCTTAAACGAGGAAGCAGTCCCATTTCCTTGCTGACTGACTCACGCATGCGTGATCAGCCGTTCTGAGTTAATTACACTCCAATCGGCTCCTTGCTGTGTCACACACGAGCAGCTTGCTCCTTGGTCCTGAGAATGCCCAACTGGGCGCAAAAACGATAAAGGGCACTGCCCTAGGAGAGTTTGGGGTGGCTCCCTCCATGTAAAACATTTGAGCAGGCTGGTGCTTTAATTGGGTTTTTTGAGTAACTTTATCTGTCACAAAAAAATAAGCCTGCTGACGAGGCTTTAGGCCTGTGACGGTCCCACACTTGATCACCCCTGGGATTACTGTCCACCTGAATCGCCTCCACCCCTCCACTATCACAATGGCGTACTTCGCTGAAGAGGTTGATGATTACACTGAATACGCCGAGTTTGAAGAGGTGCCTTATGAGCACCATATGGAGGAGCAACTTGAGGAAGCCCTGGAATCACATGTACAGAATTCGATAAACGGCATTGATTAAAGCCTTACAACCTTTTACCAAAACCTTAAAGAATTATGGCAGGTGAGTGTTGGGAGCCCTTTTAGGGGAATCCGCAGTAAAAAATGTGTAGTTGGGTGAGCAAGGCTTTGTCCGTGAGAGACCTTTCTTCAGCTCTTCGGCAGACGTTTTGTCGCAGGTGGCCTCGACGGTTCTCAAGGACCATAGATATGGAAACTCCTATCCATCAGGTACTCTGGGTACTTCTTCCATTTCCACCCCAGGTGGGGTAGAGGAGTCTTCTGCTTCCTCGCAGGATACTTTGGGCTCAGACAAGGTGCTGGAGAAACCGAGCCTAGCGTCTAAACGCAAGCGCAAAACACATATGGGATCGGAGGGCCCCTCCAATAAAAATCTTCTTTTCGACCCCAAAAACATTATCCACCCAAGGTCCACAGAATGGGTACCCTGCACTGAGGTCGCACATTACGTGCAGGAGAACATGAGGCAAGGCTTCAAGCCTGAAGTGCGCAGCACATTAAAATCGGAGTGTTCTCGTGCTACTCTACTGGATAAGGTAAGATACATGCCAGAGCTGGACTCTAATATGGCAACCTTTCTGGAAAAAATGGCTAAAGACCGAAAAAGGGTCTGGATAGAGCATGGAGGGGATGCCAAGACAAACTCCTAGATGTGTCGGGGCTCCTCACCAAGATCTTAGACCTGGCAGTCCGAGCTAAGGACTCAGAGTCCAATCTTGGCCCGACGGAGTTCTTGAATGGGCAGAGAGAGCTTTATGCTTTCTAGGAAACGCAAACTGTGCACTGTCTACGGAGCATAGAAAATCCTTTTTGACGAGAATTGATCCTCAACTGGAAGACTTGGCCTCTACGGAGGCGGGCTCCCTGGCTAACGGCCTTTTATTATGCGACAAATTCACAAATATCTAGGGAAATACGTCTCCACCTTTTCTGCCCTGGAAAAGGCCCAAGCTTCACTTAAAAGTCTTTCACAGTGGCCTTTTTGCCAGGGCCGGAAGCTCAGGGGTCAGGCGCCTGGCCGTGGATTCTATCAGGCCTCCAGAGGATACGAGACTAGAGGACGTGGTGGAGCCCCCCTCTCTAATTTCTATCCCACCCGCAATCGTGGTGGTAGAGGCAAGCAAAACCGTGGTGGCTATAGAGGAGGAAACAACTCCGGTGACACCTCCTATTTAGGTAAGGATTGTTCCGTCTTGGGAGGTGTTGGTGGGAGGAAGGATTGTTTTGTTTCTTCACAATTGGGAGACTTTAACACAAGATCCATGGATCCTTCAAACAATTCAAGGTTTTTACCTCGAATTCTACTCCTCCCCGATCCAGAATCGGAGACTGAATCCTCTTTTTTCCCTAACAGAGATCTCTTTCATAGACAACGAGGTTGCGTCACTGTTGCAGAAAGGGGCAATTGTAGAATCAGTTCCTCACTCTCAAGGTTTTGTCAGCACAATTTTTCTGGTGCCAAAGAAGGATCAAGGGTTCCATCTGGTTTTCAATCTCAAGGAGTCCAATCCTAGATTGTGCATCACCACTTCAAGATGGAGGGCATACACCTGTTGAGGGATCTGCTGTTAGAGAGAGTTGGATGGTGCATCTTGACCTCAAGGATGCTTATTTGGCAGTTCATATCTTCCTGCCTCATCGGAGGTTCCTTCCGTTTGAATGGCGACATCAATGGTTCGAGTTTATCGCCAATGCCCTTCGGCCTCTCCTCCCCCCCTTGGTGTTTCACCAAGCTGCTCAGGCCGGTAGTACAGTACCTCCGGGAAAGAGGAATCCGGCTGATCATTTATCTAGACGACGTTCTGGTCATGGCGCAGAGCGTGGAGACAGTGTTACTACACTTATCTTGGACCACCCAACTCCTCCAGTATCTGGGATTCATTATCAACACGGACACGTCAGTCATGATCTCGTCCCAGAAGATGGATTTTCTGGAGTTTCAGGTGAACTCTGTGTAGACACAACTGTTGCTTCCATTGAAAAAGTGGATTTCGATCAAGATAGAGTTGAGGAGAGCGCTTGCCTCTCCGACTATATCCTTGAGGATTGTGGCTCACCTGGTGGGTCTTTTGACCTTTTCAATTCAGGCGATATTTCCGGGCTGTAGGAAGGTGGAATCTGACTATATGGTTGCCCCCACTTTTTTTATGGTGTTTTGCTGGTTTATGACTTAGTTGGACTGGGATCCTGCTATTCAGGGCCCCAGTCTATCTGCTTTCTCTGTAAAATGTTTTCCATGTGCCTTAGGCACATCTCTGATTGGAATCTGGAGTGCCCTTATAAGTCCCTAGTATATGGTATACTATGTACCAAGGGCATAGGTACCTCAGAGGCCTACCAGGGGCTGCAGCATGTATTGTGCCACCCCTGGATAGCCATCCAAACTGACACCACAGGTCTGCTACTGCAGCCTGGGTAAGGTGGTGCATGCACCCCTTACTGTGATATAGGTTACCTATATCACTAAATACATACACACATATAAACCTATAAGTCACTCCTAAGGCAGGCCTTATCAATCCTAAAGGCAGAGTGCATGGTTCCTATGTGAGAGGGTGCCCCTGCATGAGCAGGGCCCCTCTGCAGCGTTCGGAGACCATCTCTGATGCTGTTTGTAGTGCAGCCTGACCATATACTCTTAAGCGCATTATATCCTCGCGGTAAAATGCTAACTTTGGAATGGCTGCACCTAAACATGTCGTGTTTGGTATCAAACATCTTGGAATACTACCCCCCGCCAATCCTGGCGGCGGGGGTAGCATTCCACCCTTCTAGAGGGAAAGACATGTTAACTCTGGCTTACCCGGTAACTTCTTTCTGAAGCCCTGGCATCACAAAATGGATGCTGCTGCCACAGACACAAGTCTGGCCTCCTGCTGCTGGACGAAACTCCGGCAGGGGAGGCCTGGACAATAGGTTTCCTGTTGCAGGGAGGTGTGACCACCTCCCCAGACAGGATAATGTGTATTGGGGCTGGGTGGGTGCACTCTTAGAGTGCTTTGAAGTCCTGCACTGGGGGAGCAAAGGCTCCTCTGTGCATATGCCAGTTCAAACCAGCTCAGGGGCTACCTGCCCCTGCTCTGGCGCGAAACTGGACAAAGGGAAGTGGGTGTAGCCACCCCCTCCCTTGACCCTCCCATAGGTGGGGTCATAGAGTTAGTCCCTCCCTGTTTTACTGGTTAAAATGGGGAACCCTTGCCACAGCAAGATTAGATTATACCTGGACGAAACTCTGAAACTGAATCCTGGACCTTCGACGCTCTACGACAAGATTAGAGGACTGAAGAATCTCCCTTGGGGTCAAGGAGTGACTCCCCTGCTTGGCAGGCACCAAAGAAGCATCTGTCCGGTTCGCATTTCTGAAGCTCCCGTCGGACGCCGAAGTCATCGCATCACCAGAGGTGGATTCTCAGACTTCCCCGAGGCTACCCTGAGTCCCCAGCAAAGCTGAGGCCCGTTGCTATCGTGGGTGACTTGAGACCGTGACCCCTGGACACCGAGCACATTTGCAAGTGCATCATCTTCTGGGTCTCCCAAGAAGTCGTGCTTTGGGCTCCGAGTAGCCCTAGCCTCCAGCACCACCTGCACCGAAGATCACTGGCCCCCACTCCACGAGTGTCCTGTAAGCCAGCTCCACGTGCGGCGTCACGAGGCTCCTTCGCGGTCGCTAGCCCGTTGGCTAGTAGCCCTTAACGAAGGCCAATCCTTTTCTTACTTGGCATCCTGGTTGCTCCAGGCCTGCCCTCACTTACCCTCGCTGGGTGAGTTCCACAGACCTTGCTGGTCTGCACCATCGACGATCTACATCTTCACCGAGACTTGCCGTTGCCAAGGCTTGTTGGGTCCAATCCGGTCGCTGACACATCAGCACTCGACAGACATCGTGTACCAGCCCGAATCCTGCTCGTGGTCGCCGACAACGCCTCCTGGACCTCGTGGCTGAAGAGTCAAGACGACCGTCAACGCACCTGAAGCACTCGACATCGGTGGGCATCTGTCCATCGCCTTCCTGGTCACTGGCTAGTGACCCAGACTCTGTCCCCTCTGCTTTCAGGTTCTTCAGAACTCCGATCCACTCTTGGATCCAGCCGGACACTTTTCTCTTGGCCGCCAGCAGCACTTTGCAGCAGATCGCCATTCGAATCGACGACGAAACCCGACCCCGAAAGGCACCTATGCACCCGGCTTCCCTGGGTGAGGTAACACGAGTACTCCGGTGCTCCCGTGGGTAGAGACTCTTCAAAGTCCTAGATCTCAAAGGGTTTTGTCCTAGTCCTCTTTTAAGTGTCCCTTTCCTCTATTTTCCCGATCCCGACTTTCTCCATAGAAGTTAACGGCGTATCGCAGTTGTGTATTTACACTGCACGCGTCTCCCGTGGGTCCCCTGTGTCACTACCTTGGGTGGTTCCTTGTGGTCCAAGCACTTCTAGAGGCTCTAGGCCTAGTGTCTAGTTCAGTCGTGGTTCGCATACCACTTTATTGGTATATGGTTTGGTACGCCCCTAGGGCCCAAACGTGTATTTGTGCTATTACTGTGGTTTAATAACTTATAACTTATGTACTTCGAACTCTAGCCTCATAAAGAGACTAGGGGGGTGTGTTTAGCAATAAATACATATATTTTGAATATATACCTGGTGTGGTGCTCTTTCATTTGATCACTCAAGAGATTATAGACTGGTAAAACAAGCTGCTTTACATTCCTTCAAGACTTAGCCTGAAGGCTGCTCTCCATAGCTACCACTAGGATAGCTTTCAATAAAGGTTGTCTTTAACCTATCTCCAATAAGGGGTTGTTTGGACTGGTGCAAGGTGCCCACTATAATTAGTGGACAGCATATACCAGGCCAACTTCTCACATTGGTGTGCAGCGTGTGGGATTCCAGCTTGCTATTGTTTTACCAGATAATCTCAATTGAATTGATCAACTGAAAACCACTAAAGGTACCTAAGGTACATATAATTTAAGCTTAGAATACAGTAAGTTCTACTGAACTTAGAGTTGTGTGTTAAGGGATAGCACAACCCTTTCTACAACTCAAGAGAGTTTAGTAGGCCACACTAGAGTAGGTAGTGCATACACCACACCACACTAGTAATGTCTTTAAGGGCAGGATCCAAAGAATCCTTGCAGGAAGCCATTGAGCTTCCACCCTCCAAGTATGATACACTCCCATTCTTGGAATTGAGAGCTTTATGTAACTTGAGAAAATTAAGGACAGGCCAAAGCCCCACCACCCAACACCTCAAGGAGTTGTTGGTGGCTTATGACCTTAGTAAGCCTGTAGGGACTGAAGGGGTAGGAGCTGAGGGTGGGGCAGACGAAGAGGACGAGGCCAGGGGTACCACTACCCCCAGCCCCCCTCTGAAACTGGCCAGGAGGGTGACAATGACCCTGACCTGGAAAACCCAATCCCTCCTGTGGATGATGATGAGGATGATCAAGATGATGCCCTCTTTGTCCCCCCAGGAAGGATTAAGAGTGTGCCCAGGAAGTCTAGATCTCCTTCTCAGGAGTCTAACCACTCTGGCACCTCTATAGGGAGCTCTGTCTCCTCTCACAGGAGGGAATCCTCTCATGAGAGGAGAGCCAGACTGGTCCAGTATGAGGAAACTCAGCTGGAAATCAGAAAAAAGCAATTGGCTTTAGATAGGGAATCCCTAGATCTCCTTAGAGAGAGAAGAAAGTTGGGACTAGAGTCCCATGGTGGCAACAATATCCCTAGAGATAGGGAAAGGTCTTATGACCATAGAAACCTAAACAAGATTGTCCCTCCCTACCAGAGTGGGGATGACATCCACAAATGGATAACTGCACTGGAGAGGGCCTGTAAAGTTCAGAAGGTCCCCCAGAGGCAGTGGGCAGCAATCTTGTGGCTCTCCTTTGCAGACAAAGGTAGAGACAAGCTCCTCACTGTAAGAGAAGAGGATGCTGACAATTACACAGTCTTGAAGAGTGCTCTGATAGATGGGTTTGGCCTAACCACTGAACAGTATAGGTTGAAGTTCAGAGACACCCAAAAAGCTCAGACTCAAGACTGGGTTGATTTTGTAGATTGTGCTACAAAGGCTCTGGAAGGTTGGATACATGGCAACAAAGTGCATGACTTTTTAGGATTGTACAATTTGATTATGAGGGAGCAGATCCTTAATAATTGTCAAAACCAGCTTTTGCACCAGTATCTGGTGGACTCTGATCTGACCTCTCCCCAAGAATTGGGAAAGAAGGCAGACAAATGGGTCAGAACCAGAGTAAAAACTAGAAATCAGGGTGGTGACCAGAAGAAAGATTCTACTAAGTCCCAAGAGAAAGGTGGGGATAAATCTAAGGATAAGTCCCCTACAGGGCCCCAAAATTCCTCTTCTGGGGGTGGGTCCCAAACTCCTTCCTCTCCTGAAAAGAAACCCTATTGCCATGTCTGTAAAAAGCCTGGGCACTGGAAAACTGATCCCAGTTGCCCCAGGATTGGCAATAAAGAAAATGTTCCTCCCACAACTACTACCACCCCTCCTGGTACTACCAGTAGTAATCCTCCAGTTGGGAGTAGTGCACCCAAAAAGTTAGGTGCTTTTGCAAGAGGAACAGAGGTGGGCCCTAGTTTAGACAGGGACCCCTCAACAGACTCCTCTGACTCTGATGGTGGTATAGGATTTGCCACCTTTACCATGGGTCCCATAGCATTGGGCAGGTACAGATTGGAGCCAATAATTAATGGTCAGAAAGCTGTGGCATTTAGGGACACAGGGGCTAGTGTCACCATGGTGGTAGGGAAACTAGTCCCCCTCACCAGCTTTTACCTGAGTTTAAATACCAGGTGACCAACATTGATGGTGTCAGAACAGATCACCCCATGGCCATAGTCAATCTCAGCTGGGAGGGGGTCACAGGCCCAAAGAGAGTGGCAGTGTCCCCAACCCTACCTGTAGATTGCCTGATGGGCAATGATCTGGAAACTTCAGCCTGGGCTGAAGTTGAACACCAAACCCATCTTAGGATGCTGGGCGTCCCTGTAAAGGTTAGTGGGGCTGTAATGGCCACAGCCCCAGCCCAAGAATTTGGAGAGATGGAGCCTGAAAGAATGGCCCACTCTCCCCCAAAAGAGAGCCCAAGGGTTGAAGAAAAGTCCTCTTCCCTCCAGACAGTAGGTAAGGGTCAGCCTCCTCAGGGAACTGACCCTACCCCTAGTGAAGGAACTGCCCCAGAGGTAGTCAGGCCTGGCCTGGCCACACCCCTGATGGCAGAGGACCCTTCCAAGGTGGTACCCAGTCTGGAGCAGGTAACCTGCCCCTCTCTACCCTGCCTCAGTCAGCCCAGGGCTGCAGAGGTCAGGGAGGTCAGTGGACCCCCAGGGCCCCCTGTCCAGAGGAAGCCCCCATCAGCAGATTAGGGGCACCCAGTCTAGTAGCCCTAGCCAGGTGAACATTCCTCTACACACTGAGGGATCCCCCATACCTTTATGTAGGGACCTCCCCAGAAGGACTCTGGTAGGCAAGGGCAAACCTGGGACCAGAAGGTTCCAAACCTGCCATGTCCCTCCAGTAGTCCATCCAAAGGGACCCAACCCCCAGCTGTAGGCAGCCAAAGGTTGACCCTTAGAGCAAAGTGCAACTCAGTCATGGAAAGACAGGCATACATGGTGACCAGTGATCTGAGGAAGCTGAGGCCAACATTCCTAGGGCCTCACTTCTCTACTCAGACACCTCACCAGCCTTGTACTTTACCTAAGCACACCACAGGTAGTGATTCCCCATGGTGGAGACCCTCTCATACCCTTAGGGTGAGGGATTGCTTAGTGGACCATAAGACAGGGGGCAACCATGCTAGTGCAGGTGCTTCCTTATATGACCACTTAGTCAATGAAGGCTCAACTGGCCAAGGTTAGCCTTATCTCCTTTCGTTTGGGGGGGTTATGTAGGAAGGTGGAATCTGACTATATGGTTGCCCCCACTTTTTTTATGGTGTTTTGCTGGTTTATGACTTAGTTGGACTGGGATCCTGCTATTCAGGGCCCCAGTCTATCTGCTTTCTCTGTAAAATGGTTTCCATGTGCCTTAGGCACATCTCTGATTGGAATCTGGAGTGCCCTTATAAGTCCCTAGTATATGGTATACTATGTACCAAGGGCATAGGTACCTCAGAGGCCTACCAGGGGCTGCAGCATGTATTGTGCCACCCCTGGAAGGCCATCCAAACTGACACCACAGGTCTGCTACTGCAGCCTGGGTAAGGTGGTGCATGCACCCCTTACTGTGATATAGGTTACCTATATCACTAAATACATACACACATATAAACCTATAAGTCACTCCTAAGGCAGGCCTTATCAATCCTAAAGGCAGAGTGCATGGTTCCTATGTGAGAGGGTGCCCCTGCATGAGCAGGGCCCCTCTGCAGCGTTCGGAGACCATCTCTGATGCTGTTTGTAGTGCAGCCTGACCATATACTCTTAAGCGCATTATATCCTCGCGGTAAAATGCTAACTTTGGAATGGCTGCACCTAAACATGTCGTGTTTGGTGTCAAACATCTTGGAATACTACCCCCCGCCAATCCTGGCAGCGGGGGTAGCATTCCACCCTTCTAGAGGAAAGACATGTTAACTCTGGCTTACCCGGTAACTTCTTTCTGAAGCCCTGGCATCACAAAATGGATGCTGCTGCCACAGACACAAGTCTGGCCTCCTGCTGCTGGACGAAACTCCGGCAGGGGAGGCCTGGACAATAGGTTTCCTGTTGCAGGGAGGTGTGACCACCTCCCCAGACAGGATAATGTGTATTGGGGCTGGGTGGGTGCACTCTTAGAGTGCTTTGAAGTCCTGCACTGGGGGAGCAAAAGGCTCCTCTGTGCATATGCCAGTTCAAACCAGCTCAGGGGCTACCTGCCCCTGCTCTGGCGCGAAACTGGACAAAGGGAAGTGGGTGTAGCCACCCCTCCCTTGACCCTCCCATAGGTGGGGTCATAGAGTTAGTCCCTCCCTGTTTTACTGGTTAAAATGGGGAACCCTTGCCACAGCAAGATTAGATTATACCTGGACGAAACTCTGAAACTGAATCCTGGACCTTCGACGCTCTACGACAAGATTAGAGGACTGAAGAATCTCCCTTGGGGTCAAGGAGTGACTCCCCTGCTTGGCAGGCACCAAAGAAGCATCTGTCCGGTTCGCATTTCTGAAGCTCCCGTCGGACGCCGAAGTCATCGCATCACCAGAGGTGGATTCTCAGACTTCCCCGAGGCTACCCTGAGTCCCCAGCAAAGCTGAGGCCCGTGGCTATCGTGGATGACTTGAGACCGTGACCCCTGGACACCGAGCACATTTGCAAGTGCATCATCTTCTGGGTCTCCCAAGAAGTCGTGCTTTGGGCTCCGAGTAGCCATAGCCTCCAGCACCACCTGCACCGAAGATTACTGGCCCCCACTCCACGAGTGTCCTGTAAGCCAGCTCCACGTGCGGCGTCACGAGGCTCCTTCGCGGTCGCTAGCCCGTTGGCTAGTAGCCCTTAACGAAGGCCAATCCTTTTCTTACTTGGCATCCTGGTTGCTCCAGGCCTGCCCTCACTTACCCTCGCTGGGTGAGTTCCACAGACCTTGCTGGTCTGCACCATCGACGATCTACATCTTCACCGAGACTTGCCGTTGCCAAGGCTTGTTGGGTCCAATCCGGTCGCCGACACCTCAGCACTCGACAGACATCGTGTACCAGCCCGAATCCTGCTCCTGGTCGCCGACAATGCCTCCTGGACCTCGTGGCTGAAGAGTCAAGACGACCGTCAACGCACCTGAAGCACTCGACATCGGTGGGCATCTGTCCATCGCCTTCCTGGTCACTGGCTAGTGACCCAGACTCTGTCCCCTCTGCTTTCAGGTTCTTCAGAACTCCGATCCACTCTTGGATCCAGCCGGACACTTTTCTCTTGGCCGCCAGCAGCACTTTGCAGCAGATCGCCATTCGAATCGACGACGAAACCCGACCCCGAAAGGCACCTATGCACCCGGCTTCCCTGGGTGAGGTAACACGAGTACTCCGGTGCTCCCGTGGGTAGAGACTCTTCAAAGTCCTAGATCTCAAAGGGTTTTGTCCTAGTCCTCTTTTAAGTGTCCCTTTCCTCTATTTTCCCGATCCCGACTTTCTCCATAGAAGTTAACGGCGTATCGCGGTTGTGTATTTACACTGCACGCGTCTCCCGTGGGTCCCCTGTGTCACTACCTTGGGTGGTTCCTTGTGGTCCAAGCACTTCTAGAGGCTCTAGGCCTAGTGTCTAGTTCAGTCGTGGTTCGCATACCACTTTATTGGTATATGGTTTGGTACGCCCCTAGGGCCCAAACGTGTATTTGTGCTATTACTGTGGTTTAATAACTTATAACTTATGTACTTCGAATTCTAGCCTCATAAAGAGACTAGGGGGTGTGTTTAGCAATAAATACATATATTTTGAATATATACCTGGTGTGGTGCTCTTTCATTTGATCACTCAAGAGATTATAGACTGGTAAAACAAGTGGCTTTACATTCCTTCAAGACTTAGCCTGAAGGCTGCTCTCCATAGCTACCACTAGGATAGCTTTCAATAAAGGTTGTCTTTAACCTATCTCCAATAAGGGGTTGTTTGGACTGGTGCAAGGTGCCCACTATAATTAGTGGACAGCATATACCAGGCCAACTTCTCACACGGGCCCTCTGCATTATTGGGCTCTGCAGCAATTAAAGACTTTGCATCTTCGTATGGGCTTGAGATACTCAGAGCAAATTGTCCTATACAGGGAGGCCAGGATGGAAATATCCTGGTGCTTGGATCATATGGATGCCTGGAATGGCAAGGTCATTTTTGCATTGATTCCGTAAGTAGTGATAGAATCGGATGCCAGTTGATGGGGCTGGGGAGCCCGTTACGGGTCGGTGGAGATGAGGGGGCAGATGGTCCCCAAAGGAATTGCAACTGCATATCAATTGCTTGGAACTCCTGGCAGGTTCTTTTGATATTCGGACTCTATCCCCACAGAAAATGAGTTGTTGTATCCTTCTGAGAATGGCAATGTCTCAGCAGTACGGTACATCAATCGTTTGGGGGGCACACGGTCATGTCTACTGGCAGAAATAGCCAAGGACTTTTGGTGCTACTGCCTTCAGCATCACCTCTCAGTGACGGCGGAATACATTCCAGGCAGCTCCAATGTGGTGGCAGATTGGAACTCCCGATTCCTTTGGGATTCCAGTGATTGGAGACTGCGCCCAGAGGTGTTTCAACAGCTGAACTTGAAGTGGGCTTGGTGCACAATAGATCTTTTTTGCATCTCGATTGAACACTCAACTACCCCAGTTTTACAGTTGGCGACCGGATCCTCGGGTGCTCAATTCAGATGCATTTCTTCAATCCTGGGCGACGGGCACACTTTATGCATTTCCCCCGTTCGCCATGATTCAGAGAATACTGGCGCAGGTTCGCTGACAAGGAGCAGAGCTAATCTTGTTCACTCCATATTTGAAGGCTCAGTCATGGTTTCCACTGGCATTAACCCTGTCTGGTGCCCATCCAGTGCATCTTCTATTATTCCCAGAACCTCTGCAGGATCCGATGATATTCCTACATCCGCTAGTGATTCAGGGACAGTTGTCCCTCATGGCCTGGAGACTTCACGGAGGTGCTGGCAAGTGCCGGGAGTTTCGCAGGACGCAATGATTTTTCTGTCACATTCTTGGGCTCCCGCTACGCACAAACGTTATGAATCGGCTTGGCGTAGATGGGTTTGTTGGTTTGGTGAACAAGAGGTGGATCCCCTGGTATCCGGTATTCATATGGTTGTGAATTTTCTTTTAGACGTGGCCGGCCAGGCACTGTCATATAGGACGGTCAATAATTTTCGTTCTGTGATGCGGGGGAACATCCTCTTGTCCGTAAGCTCTTGAGAGGCATTAGATTGGTGAGACCACCAAAACCTAGATATTCCATGGTGTGGGATGTCGATGTGGTACTTTGTTTCATCAGGAACTGGCCTGCGAACAAAGGGCTTTCGCGGATACAGTTATCAGCGAAACTTACTCTGTTGTTGTGTCTCATTTCCTGCAGACAGGTCTCGGAAGTACGGGCATTGGATTGTGCAGGTAGAGTATTTACTCCTTCAGGAGTGTCTTTAACAATTTCTAAGCATACTAAGATGAATTCCAAATGTGTGAGTTATCCTGCTTTTCCACATCGCAAAAAAGTATGTGTAGTTCAATGTTTGAAATGCTACGAGGACTGTACTCGTGAATTAAGAAATGATGTGACAAGTCAATTGTTGATATCCTTACAGAAACCTTTCCACCAGTCTCTTCAGCGACTCTGGCCAGATGGATTAAATGGTTATTGGGTGAAGCCGGTAGTGATGTCTCCATCTTTCGGGCTTATTCAGTGAGAGGAGCTATGGCTTCAAAGGGGTTTATAACTTGTTCTCGTTTGGAGGACATTATGGCTGCTGCAGATTGGTCTTCTGATTCGGCATTTAAAATATTTTATCATAAACCAATTGTGGATGTAACATCAATTGTGGCCGCAAAGCTTTAAACTAGCATATTCAGAAGCCTCCTTTTCCTGACATGGAATTTCTATTAAGGACACGGAGGTGAAGATTATCCCACCCTAGGAATTGATGTGTTGTTCTATTGACTGTTATCTTTGATATATAGATTACCAATTGTTATATTAATACATGATCTGATGATTTGTTATGAATTCCCTCCCAAGGTTGATGACGTCTTCCCTAGACATGAGATATTATGGCTTCTGTTTCTTTTGAGGAACTGAGACCAAGACTACCTGAAGGGTCTTGAAGGACAAAGACTGCTGTTCAGTGGACGACGGGGGAGTTCCTAATGTTTGGGGAGCTGGTGACGAGATGCAGTTGGAGGACCAAAGAAATTCTAGTTCTTAAGTTTGATGTTCATGGATTTAATTGACTGATTGGCAAAGAAAGAGGACGGACTTATGTGTTCCAATGTTATATACCCAAATGAGTGAATGCTGATTGGTGGAGAGGAGGCGGACTATATTTGAGAAAAAGAAACCTAGGCAATTAATTGGTCATGTATTGACCTATACTAAACACATTGATATGACTAGTGACTCAGTGTACTCAACATTTATATTAAAAATCTCATTTTATTAATGTTAATTCATGTTAAAAAAGGTTTTTGTGAGACAAACAAAACATACTATACTTAACAGCATAACATAGAAATATATATGCATAGTACAAACAAATATAAAACAATGAAATCCAAGTAATTCAAACGTTAATACAGAAAACAAAACATAGGTATAAAAGTTTTTTTCATGTTAAAACGTAGTGGCTTAGGGATGGAACAATTCTTTGTTTCTCTATGCGCGTTTCGGCGTGCTAAGCGCCTTCTTCAGGACAGCCACAGAAAATACCTAAACATACAATGAAATAAACATATATATGACAATTTACAAACATACGTAGTACACTGAGTCTTGATAACATACATTTTCATTGTTACTTGCTATATAGCATATAGTGATAAAGTACAACAACTAAATCTCTGTTTAGAAAAGAAAGAAGCAAGAGAGAAGATGGGGAAAATATATACAACCAGTATTAGATGAAAGTGAATAAGGTATAATAAATGTATATAGATTATTATAATACAAATATAAACCCTTAAACCTCCCCGAAAAATGTGAATGAAAGCTTGGAAACCAAAAGTATCTAAAACCCGGATATTTGTGAACCTCATGATAACTCAGATGTAACAGGAAATGGGTCCAACAATGTATACAGAGCGCTTACCTAAATTAGTGTGCAGATGGAACCAAAAAGGATATTTGGAACCAAAGAAGGTATATAAATGACCTAAACTGAAGTGAGAAAATGACATCAGAGGTTAGCACTTGGAAACTAGAAATATGGGTACACATTTAATCTAGTTTATTTCAAAAGTATAGTCTATTATAAAAGGCAGATAAAGTGCTTATTTAATAGATACAAAAAGAATAGGATCTATATATGGCTCCTACATAGAAATTTAAAATTGGGTAAAGGGACAGAAATTACCTAAAATCAATATTGATGAGAGATCCTTATATAAGTCACTCAATAAAGTGCTGGTACTCGTTCCCTAGTGTCCAAGTAACGACCATCCAGGCTGATATGTCTCTAGTATGCGCAAGTATTGAAGCTATAATGAAAATAACATCACATTATGTTGCTGTAAAGCAGAGATGTATAGATTTATGTTTAAACATTGTTTTATGAGTGTTCATGAATATTTACCTCACTTCGTAAGTTGTTACAAGTAATCCTTTAGATAGTCCTGAAAGTTATAAGGTCATCTCAAATTGTGATATAGGGTGATCACTGTAAGGATGAAAAGACGAAATGAACACACGCTAAAATGACCCAAGCGTATTGTGAAAAGCACATTGCCATTAAAAATATATATATGTGCCTATGCGTTTGGTAATTCAAAGGTGTGGTGTATTACTATGGCAGTGAAAAGCCATAGTACATCAAGAATGTATACACTTGAAATCGCACTATATTTTGTAAGGAACGAGCCTGGAGGCGAAACATAATGGCCTAGAACTTATTTAATATTATACATCGAGAATTTAGAAAATGAAGTACATCCTGGACATATCAGCCTGGATGGTCGTTACTTGGACACTAGGGAACGAGTACCAGCACTTTATTGAGTGACTTATATAAGGATCTCTCATCAATATTGATTTTAGGTAATTGCTGTCCCTTTACCCAACTTTAAATTTCTATGTAGGAGCCATATATAGATCCTATTCTTTTTGTATCTTAAAATAAGTCTTTATCTATCTATTAAATAAGCACTTTATCTGCCTTTTATAATAGACTATACTTTTGAAATAAACTAGATTAAATGTGTACCCATATTTCTAGTTTCCAAGTGCTAACCTCTGATGTCATTTTCTCGCTTCAGTTTAGGTCATTTATATACCTTCTTTGGTTCCAAATATCCTTTTTGGTTCCATCTGCAAACTAATTTAGGTAAGCTCGCTGTATATGTTGTTGGACCCATTTCCTGTTGCATCTGCGTTATCATGAGGTTCACAAATATCCGGGTTTTAGATACTTTTGGTTTCCAAGCTTTCATTCAAGTTTTTCGGTGAGGTTTAAGGGTTTATATTTGTATTAACATAATCTATATACATTTATTATACCTTATTCACTTTCATCTAATACTGGTTGTATACATTTTCCCCATCTTCTCTCTTGCTTCTTTCTTTTCTACACAGAGATTTAGTTGTTGTACTTTATCACTATATGCTATAGAGCAAGTAACAATGAAAAAGTATGTTATCAAGACTCAGTGTACTACGTATGTTTGTAAATTGTCATATATATGTTTATTTCATTGTATGTTTAGGTATTTTCTGTGGCTGTCCTGAAGAAGGTGCTTAGCACGCCGAAACGCGCGTAGAGAAACAAAGAATTGTTCCATCCCTAAGCCACTACGTTTTAACATGAAACAAACTTTTATACCTATGTTTTGTTTTCTGTATTAACGTTTGAATTACTTGGATTTAATTGTTTTATATTTGTTTGTACTATGCATATATGTCTATGTTATGCTGTTAAGTATAGTATGTTTTGTTTGTCTCACAAAAACCTTTTTTAACATGAATTAACATTAATAAAATGAGATTTGTAACATAAATGTTGAGTACACTGAGGGCCATATGTAGGTAATCTGGAAATACCGATTTCTAATTACCGAATTTTACCGAATCGGTATTTAGAAATCGGTATTTCCGATGTACGTAATAATTCGTTAAATATTACCGAATCGGTAAAAATCGGTAAATATTTACCGAATCCACAATACCGATCGGTTTTTCCAATTCGGTAAATACCGAATCGGAAATTCAAAAAAACAGCAATTGAGGAATCAGCCAATCTTGTGCAACCACCACCCCTCCCAACCAGGAAGTGGCCACACCCAGGCAGGTGCACACAATCAGAACCTTCTGGAGAGGCTGGGAATGCAGAGGAGAGCAACAGAGCCACTGCCTGAACTTGTTCTGCAAATCTTGCACAATGGCCAGCCAGGACACAGAAAGAGAAGGAGGGGAAAGGAAGAGGAAACTGAAAATCAGTCAGAAGGAACTGCAGGTCCTTGTGGAGGAGGTAGTGAAGCAGCACGCAAAGCTGTTTGGAAAGCAGTCCCTGCATGTTGCAGAGTCAGTAAAAAGAAACATCTGGCTTGGAATCCAGTCTCAGGTGAATGCCATTGGAGTGACCCCCCGGGACATTGATGTGCTCAAGAAGCGGTGGTATGATATCAGGAGCATCACCAAGAGGAAGATGGCTGATCTTAAAAAGCAAGCCAGCCTGACAGGAGGAGGAAGGAACAGGGCACCTGCCCTGACTGAACTTGAGCGGCTCGTGGAGTCCACGATAGAGCCAGAAAGTGTCTGTGGGATCGGGGATGCAGACAGCTCTGCCAGGGCTGCTTCCAAACAAGGTAAGAAGCATGCACAGCATTGTGCCCCCCCTTCCCCTATCCCAAATCCCCAATTGGGCTATGTGAATCCCACTCCAGTACAGGTTGTTGTTCAGACCAGCAATGCATTATGGGAGATGTAGTCAGTGAAACCCCTATCATGACAGGAATCGCATGGAACAACAAGGCATGTGACACACATCAGGGATAAGCAGGCAGAGGACAATGAGATAGTGTGGCAGAAATGTATATTTATTTTTGCAATGCAGGGCTGCAGGTACACTGAGCTAATGTACAATTTCTGTCCACAGGCGAGACATCGCGCAGGACTGCTCAGGACAAGGGAGAGAGGGCACCCCGGAAGGACATCACAGAGAAGGCCAGTACGAGTGCAGGGCACACAACACCACCACAGCCAGCCTTACCACCACAGCCAGCCTCACCACCACAGTCAGCCTCACCACCACAGCCAGCCTCGCCACCACAGCTAGCCTCGCCACTACTGCTAGCCTCACCAGCATCAACACCACCTGCAGTGCTTAGACCTAGGAGGCGTGCTGTTGCCAGACTGCAGGAGTTGAGTCCTCCTCAGAAGACTCGAGGGGGGGGGAAACATCTACTGTGCCACTGGATGGTAGCAATGCTGGTTTGCTGTCCACTTCTGAGGGAGCACACACAGGTGCCAGACGCCACTTCAGGGCTCGTGTGAGCAGTCCACCTCCACAGGGTGAGAGCCATGGTGTCTTCGGAGGGCTGGAGGCAACCATGGTGAAGGTGCAGCGCCTACAAGGCAAGGCAATTCAGTCAGTCCAGCGACAAATGAGGCGCCTCAATGATAACATGAACAACATTGACAAGGGCATTAGTTCAATGGCTGAGGGCATGAAGGAGATGGCTGCGGGCATGCAGGACATGTCCCAGTCTGTGATGCTGCTGTGCAGCAAAATGGATGAGGACAGAGTAACACGGCGCAGGGAGAGGCAGAAAATGGAGCACCATACGAGGGCAGTGAACCGCCTAGCAACTGCCACTTCTCTGCTCTGCAGGCGCTCCGTGGCCATGCAGGAGGGGCTGGCGCACTGCAGCACTGATGTCTCTAGGGGGCTGGTAAAGGTGACCACTGCTCTTGAAGTGCTGCTTACGAGTCAGTCTGCCACTACTGGTGCTGTGGATGTTGGGGACAGCGAGGACACGACCAGTCGGAGCAGCATTACCCCCCCTGTAACAGACACCCGGAGGAGCAGCAGACGGCATGGGGCTGCCACTGGTTCCACAGCCAGTGAGGACAGTCAGTTAATGGCATCCAGTACTGTTGTGCGTGGCCGCAGATGCTGATGCAGCCCACATTTTCAGGAAGACTTGGGTGAAGTAACCCATGACTTCCTACTATGGATGTCACAGATTGGAATGCCAAGTTTGGCCGTTTGTGTTGTGGCGTAGTGCCCAGAAATTAAAACTACGTCATTACATTCAACAACTGGCTGTGTCTCCTTACTTACTTAAAAATAGTTGCATGTGATCTCTGCCTGTCTCTGTCTCCCATCTGTTGCTGGTGGCACTCCTGCTGCGTTGGGCTCTGGCTGTGCAAATTCATCATCATTGTCCTCAAAATCAGTTAATTCCACTTCTGTACCTTTCTTTGTGGCAAGGTTGTGCAGCATTGCACAAGTTGCAATGATTTTGCAGCAGATGATGGGTGTGTACTGACGTGCGCCTCCGCTTTTGTGGAGGCAGCGGAACCTGCTTTTCAATAGTCCAAACGTGCGCTCCACAACGTTGCGTGTTGATTTGTGTGCCACATTGTATCGTCTCTCACTCAGGGTTGATGGGTTTAGGTAGGGAGTGAGGATAAATGACCGCACGGCATATGCACTATCGCCTAGGTGAGAAAGAGAGTGCCATTAGTCACATACACCAATACACATTCATCTGCAGTAAGTATGAGTGAGTGTCACAGTGATTTACCTAGCAGGTATCCTTCTCCAAATTCTCCCGCAGCCAGGCGTGTGTAGATCCCACTGTTCTGGAAGATGTATGAGTCGTGGGTGCTCCCAGGAAATTTGGCCACGATGTCGGTGATTATGTTGGCAGCATCGCAGATTACCTGCACATTTATGGAGTGGGTGGACTTTCTGTTCCTGTAGATATACTCAGTGGCTGCTGGTGGGCAGATTGGAATGTGTGTGCCATCAATACAGCCTATGACATGCGGGAACTGTGCCATCTGGTAAAAGTCTGTCTTGGTTTTCAGCAGTTCCGCCTGTGTGTTTGGGAAGCTAATGTAGTGATGCATTCTCTGCATCATGACATCCAGGAACTTTCTGAAGAAACGGGACAGGCAACTCTGAGACACCCCGCCTACCGCAGCTATCATCCCCTGGTAACTGCCAGATGCGAGTAGATGTAGGCTACAGAGCACCTGCACATGTGGTGGTATGGCGTGCGCCCTTGGTGTTGGGTGCTCCAGGAGTGGGTGCAGGTCCCTTATCAAGTCCAGGATGGTGTGGGGGTGTAGCCTGTACCTTTCATGGATCTCAGCCTCAGTCTGTTGGAAGAGTGTGATGCGCTGTCTGTAAATGCGCTCCTCCCGTCTCCAGATCCTCACTCCTGCTGCCTGTAGACGTAGCCGCCTTGCAATCACATAGAAAGTTGCCATAGTGATCACACTGTTGCATTTTGGGATTGCTTATATACACTGTAGCTGATTACCACGTGCTTTCAGTCAGTGTTAATTACCGACTCTTAAATACCGAATTTCATGAAATTCGGTATTACCGAATTTACCTACATCTCTTTTCTCGTTTTTACCGTTTCTTATTTACCGATTCGGTAAATAAGGAATCGGTAATTCCGAATCGGTAATTTTGAATTCGGTAATGATGAATCGGTATTTACCGATTCATAATTACCGAATCCTTCTTTTTAGCCTCCTACATCTCAATTGCCTAAATACCGGTCGGTAACGGGAGATTTACCGAATTTCGGCCGTTTCCGACCGGTATTTAGCTACCTACATATGGCCCTGAGTCACTATTCATATCAATGTGTCTAGTATAGGTCAATAGATGACCAATTAATTGCCTAGGTTTCTTTTTCTCAAATGTATTTTCCCTGCCCTAGGGTTTAGCATCCTCTGCAGGGGGTCCCATTTTTCTCAATTGAGGAGGCGGACTATTCCTTCTGGGTTATGTAGTTTTAAGTTTATTGGCTGCTGTATTTGTTTCAGTAAAGAAGGAGAAGCATAATCCTCGCCTCCGTGTCCTTAATAGAATTGAAAATTCTTGAAGCGTTAGCTAGAATTCTTTTTATTTGCCTGCAGGTATATTTCCACGAATCAGCGGATGGAGCCACGCACGCTGCATCATTTCAGGATTTCCTTGGGCAGAGACAGAAGATTTCTGGAAGTCGTGTGGGTGTGATCAGTGTCACTGCATCAATACACAAGGGTTCCGGAGGTCGTGTGGGCGTGATCTGTGTCACTGCATCAATATGGAAAGGTTCCGGAGGTTGGGTGGGTGTGGTATATCCTTACATCAATACAGAAGGGCCTCTGAGGCCATCGAAGCACAGTCTCACACGCGTCTCACATGCTCACTCTATCCGCGCAACTGCTCTGATCGTCACTTTAGTTATCTTCCAAGCAGGGAAGTTGAACACGCTTGTCACGCCGCGCACAGAGGAAGGTGTAAAACGGCCTTCTAATCTCGCAGTTTCCTTGGTTGATCATCAATTTTTGGTTTGTTTATCTGCGTGATAGTCAGTATCGCATCATCTGGATATTGAGTGCTTGCAGTTTTTTTTATTTCATATATTTTTTAAACTCTTTCATTCCAGCGTTCTGTGCCAGCTTGGAGTGACCATTTTGAAACTTTTTGGGTATTGTGTTCCTTCCATTTTTCTGTGCTTCTTTTTGTATTTCTATTCAAAATGTCTGGAGGAAGTAATGCACATCAACAACCTCCATGTTTTTTAGATAGTCCTGGCAAGCCTAATTTAGAATGGAAGCACTGGTTGAGGGTGTTAAAAAAATTATTTAGTGGCTATTGATGGTGTCGGGTATAGCCCAGCTAGAAAACAAGCTAGTTTGTATGGTTGTCTAGGTACAGAAAGGCAAAAAGTGTTCGACAATTTACCAGAAATTCCTACTCCAGGGGGAGAGGGAGATGCGCGGAATGTGTACATTGAAGCTGAAAAAAGACTAGAGACAAGTTTACTACAGAGCCAAGTGTTGTTTTGGAAAGTTTTAATTTTTATTCAAGTAAACATAATTGTGAGGAAAGTATTGATCAGTACGTGGCTGCTCTCCGTATTTTGGCTAGTTCATGTTGTTTCGAGAATGTGAAAGATCGATATTTAAGGGATCAAATTGTACTGAATTGTTATTAAAAAAAAAGTACAAGAAAATTTGTTGTGCTGTACTAATCCTACCTTAGAGAAAACTGTTAAAATTGCCAAGGGTATAGAGCGTTCAGGTCTTCCTGTAAAAGCTTTAGCTAGTGCCTCTTCTATGCCTAGCATTGTAAGTAATACAAATGTAAGTGCCATTAAGAACGTTAAGAGTAGTAAGTTTGGCAAGTCTAACGCATGTTACAGATGTGGGTCATACAGTAATTTGGGCAATAATCCCAATTGCCCTGCCCTAGGTAAGAAGTTCAGTAAATGTAGGAAAATTGGTCATCTTATGAAAGTGTGCAAGAGTTCCGTTACTGCTGCGGTCAGAGTAAATTGTGTGCCTGAAGTTACACATCAATATTTACCAGAGGAAGAAGAGAGTTTTAACTCTGTGACCGTTTTGACATTAGAAGTAAATGGTTTGGATGTTATTTCATCCCCTGTTGACAGTAATGCTGGTAATATTGCAAAGGAAAATGGCCCATTTTTTATGGTTCAAATTGGTGTGTTGTGTTTACAGATTGGTGGATTCAGGTTCACCTGTGACTATGCTGTCTGAAGAAACGTTCGAACGACTATGGGGTTCTGAATTGCTTGAAGCTCCTGACATTAAAACTGTTGCTTATGGGGAGTCTGAGATCGTCACCAGGGGGTACTTTGAAGACAATTTGGGGTTTTCTGGGAGGTCTAGTTTTACCAAAATGTATGTTGCAGTCAATGGTCGTGATATAATGCGTTGGGTTGATCAAGGGAGGCTAGGTATTATTCTTAGACCAGGCACCACCCTTCCTGTTATGCTTGTGGAAAGTGATGTTAGCAAAGTAGACAACATTCTGCAGAAATATTCTAATGTTTTCTGGATTCCATTGGAACTGTTAAAGATTTTGAGCATGAAATAATTTTGAAACTTGGTGCTGTGCCTGTTAAGCACAACGTTAGGGATGTTCCTCTGTCAGTTAGTAAAGATTTGAGGTTATATCTAGATCAATTGTGTGCTGAAAAGATTATTGAACCTATCAATGCTACGGAATGGGCCAGTGCTATTGTGATCACCAAGAAAAAGGATGGAAAAATCCGTTTATGTGCGGATTTACGCTCTTTAAATAAAAATATCCTGGTGGATTGCCATCCTCTTCTAAAAATCAATGAATTAATTTCTACTTTGGAAGGGGCAAAAGTTTTTAGCAACATTGACTTAAAGGCTGCATATCATCAGGTCATGCTTAAAAAAGAATCTCAATCTCTTTGTACCTTCATCATTCCTTTTGGAGCCTTAAAATACCTACAATTGCCGTTTGGTCTTGCTTCGAGCGTCAAGCGTATTTAAAAATTAATGTTTACATTATTCAAAGATGTATTCGGGATCCTAGCTTTCCAGGATAATATCCTTATTTTTGCTAAAGATGTTTTAGAACACAACCACATTTTAGACAAAGTTTTAAGTATTTTGTCTAAGCATGGTATGACAATGTCGAGGGACAAGTGCACATTTTTAACAGATAGTGTTGAATATTTAGGTCATTGTATTACTGCACTAGGTATTAAGCCTAAGGAAGGTCTTAGTAGATCACTGAAAGAGGTGCCTGGACCCTCCAAAAAGGATGAACTGAGATCCTTCATAGGATTAAGAGACTATTATGACAGATTTGTTTGCGGTTATGCCACGCTCATGGAACCCCTAAAAAAAATGTTGCGGAAAAAAGAGAAGTTTTGTTGGGATGTTGAAGAACAGGGTGTTTTCCAGGAGATAAAAAACATTTTAGCTAAAGTACCAGCGTTAAAGATGTTTTTGAGTGGTCACAAGTGCATCAAACCAGTGGATGCCAGTGCAGTAGGTTTGGGTGCTGTTCTATGCCAGAAGGTGTTATGAATCCCAATGTACCCCAATATAGGCCTAGGTAGTTGCACGACCTTTTACCTACATTTGTCCTATCATTGTCCTACATAACGGTTCTGGCGCTGACCTTTTACCTAGTTAGGTGCCGCATAAATGTTGTGCCTCATTTATTATGCATGAGGATTCTCAGTATCACAGCAGGATTACCATCTTCTGCATAATAACTCTGTATAAGGGTCACAACTATCATCATCCTTGGCTGACATGCCCATAGTACCATGACACATCTAGGTAGAACCCCTGAGGGTACCTTTTGGGTTTATAAGCACCACATCTTCGCTGGGCAAACCAGAGGAGAAAGACTTCCATGCTGACTCGTGGACTCACAGGAGACGCTGAGGTCCCTGCACGCAGATACTCCAGCACGCAGTGGTCTGACATCCCTTACGGGGTGTCCAACTCGAGACCAAGACGAGGTCCTTCATTCTCGCACATCAGGTAATGGGGTTGGCTCTTTCCTAGGGGGATTCTTGGCTATACACCTACATATATGCTAGGTACACTTAGGTACATCTAATTTGGGTTTTCAGAGTAGGAGTACGCATTATTACTGTCATGTATCTATATGCCTGCATATATTCACTGTTTTAGCACTATGGTAGAATTCTACCTTCTATTTACTCTATTGGTGTTTATAACCGTATACATCTGTTTCTGTCTAATGGTTGTTGCAGCACACATATTTCATACTAGAATGACGCTAGTTCAATAAATGCTTATTGAAAACGTCCCCACTGTTTATTTTGTGTATCTCTCTGAGACCAAGTGAGTACGAGTGACTGAGCGAAAAGTTCTGTACTGTTTCCACGATCCCTGAGGGGTCAGGGTTGTCATGTTCGATAGTTGACAAAAACTATTCGCTCCTTGGTAAGAGGGGATCATAGTGGCACTGTGAGCTAGCTGGTCTACAGACTAATATATCCTCTTGGGGTGTCTGAAATCAGTTTGGACATCAATCCCTTAGTTTATGTTGTCTAAACACGCAGATCCTATATAGATTTATAGGAACTACTCAACATGGCGCTGCCAACGTTGGTTTGGTTCTTATTTAACGGTCAAATTTGAGTAGTTCAGTCGTGCTTTTCTTAGAGACCCCTACTCACATTTACCCAGAGATGTCTGGAGTGGGAAGGGAAACATACGCCACAGCTGAATAGGCATACCCTATGTATTGGCTGTAGGTATATTCAATCTTGAAGGATTATAGTTCCCTACATTGTGCATAAAACCTTATCTCATTTTGCTTGAAACTCTTTTAACAAGTTTGTCAAAGATAATGCTGCGGCAGCATTACATGCAAATGCAGCGGAGGACGGAGAGCAGGAAGGTGCAATAAACATTTCAGAAAATGTCAGAAATGCACTTACTTTAAAACTAGCAGATTTTGGAGTCCCAGCATTAGGTGGGACTGTTACCTTCATGGTTGAGGCACACGAGGCATACAGAACTGATGTGTTCTAGTCTTGGGTCGAATTCTCACCTGCAGATGCACATACTAATACATTTCATTCTTATTTAGCGGATTAGATACCAGAAGAGTATAGTCCATATGAGGACATAGAAGTCATGTTAACGTACCAGGAACATATAAACTGGTTTAAAGGCACCCTCCCACATACCACAGAAAAAGTAAGACTCGGTCCACTAAGCAGAGACGGAGCGACCTGGCCGGGCCTAGCTGCCTACACACCGCATCCAGAAATTGACACATTGCCAATAGCAGACTTGCGTCCATTACACAAAGAAATAATAAAACGTAACAGAAATCCAACAGTTCGTTATGAGAACACTCACACTTCAGCCTACAAGGGTTACTCCAGCAGGTCAATTACTGAGGACTGCAACTAAAATCACCCCACAAATACTGAATACAGTTATGGGAAGAATGCCCACTAAACGCGAGCAAATGCCATTCCTGATAGCTCAGAAAATAGCACAGCTAGAGGCTGTGTTTCCACACACAGGCCCACAAGAAAACAACAGAATATTAACAATCTGCTTGCCAATGGGAATAGCTCCCCAGATAGAGGACTGTACCACTTGGGGCACAGTTTTCGCTGCCATCTATACCAGGACTCATGGCACCCCTTCAATAGCAGTGATACCAGAGGTATTAAAACAAATACAGAATGAGTACGGCGCAGAACCCGCTCTGAACTTAGGGATGAAATTAACAGGCAATTTTTCCCAGGTATCTACGATTATGTTGGTAAACATAAAAGGGGAGGCAGCAGCGGTGGCCATACGCCAACGCCTGAGGGAATGCACTCCTGCACAACAAGAGCGAGAAATACCAAAAACTATCGAAGATACCTATGCTTCATATGATAGAGATAATTTGGGTGCTAGACCTGCAAAACCACAAGTAATGGGTAGTCCTGAAAAGGATAACTCCAAGCAAGCATCTGATTCTTCTAAAAAGAAATGGGATAATAAACAACAAAAAAATAGAGAGAATAGATCACAATCACGGTGGGGGGGAGTCTCCTCAACAGGAGCCATATGACAGGAGGTATAGACTTAGAAATCGTGACAATAATAAAAACCTGAAAGGTATCAGGATACTGATACACGTTCCTCTGTTCCTTTTCAGGGTTCATCAAAACACTCTGAGAGGGAAGGATGGTCAGAACACAGATCAGAAGAGCAAGCAAAGTCAAGAGATACACTTACGCCCTTCAGACTATAATATCAAAAAAAATGATATACCAAAATCCAAACCTCAATTTAAAAGAAGAAAGTAGCTGGCCTTAAAATAAGAAATGGCCAGGCTACTGAGGACTCAACTTCTGAACGGGGAATGGGCTCTGACGATGCTAGACAGTGCAGCAGAAGTAACAATAGCTCGCCAGAACCTGATGGAATTTCTGGTGACAGCGGCATTGAATGAGCATATCACGGTGGAAACATCTGATACTAGGGTAAGTGTCCCACACCAGTTATATGAAATAACACTCCACATGGAGGGGGACATACCCAGGAAAGTGAAGGGTCTCTTTTAGGAGAACCTGACTTTTGGCTAAGACATCCTTTTGGCTGGAAAAGATTGGCCTCCTGAGTTTGTTATGGACTGCCCAAAGGGAGAAACGGTAATTTTACCAGCCTTCTCCAACCTTGTTCCCTTAAAAATATTCGCGTAGGAGTGGGCAGTAGCACTAGCTCCTGCATCATACCACAATCATGTAGGGTGGGATGCTGAGTCACCTCACCATGTAATCCCAGTAAAAACTACTCCAACTCCACAGAGACAGTGCCCAATAAAACATGATGCTAAAAATCAAGTCAGGGAGTTCTTAGATCAACTCGAATACCAAGGTGTAATAGAGAATTGCACCTCTTCCATGGACAATCCTTTGTTTCCTGTAATGAAACCGGATAATTCATATCGTCTAGTTTTTAGACTACAGGCATTTGAACACATGCACAAAAACATTTGCAGTACAGAATGCACACAGTGCCGCATTAATGAATAACATTGTGCGGAAAAAATAGAAAACAACACTAGATATCTCAAATGGATTCTTTTGCCAAAATATAGCGTCTGAAAGCAGATATTTGACAACATTTCCGGCACTAGGCTCTCAGCGTCAATTCTGTAGTCTGCCCCAAGGGTATAAAAATAGCCTGGGGTTGTTCTCAGCAAGAGTATCAGAAACATTTTGATGAAGAGGTATTGTCTTATGTGGATTATATTTATCTGACGGACGATGAATTATTGGATCATTTGAGTAGGGTGAACAACATAATTTTAGGGTTTGCCTCTGAGGGCACAAATGTAACTTTAAAAAATCAAAAATTGCCCACCTTAATGTCCTATTCTTGGGATATGAGCTCTCAAGTGAAGGGAAAAGCCTAGCAGCTAATTTTTTTGAAAAATGTGCGCTGCTCCAATCTCCCAAAACTCTGAAAAATCTACAATCCATTTTAGGAATCCTAAATTTTGGCAGAACATACATTTTAGATTACTCAGAAAAAGTGAAACCTTTCTACGATTTAATTAGACCTGATTTTTCAGGTCGACATTGGACACGAACACAAAGAAATTCTCCGTTCCCTACAAGCTGACAAGATAGCTTCTAAACATTTACATACTCGCGTAAATACACAAATTTGGTGATCTGTGTAGTCGCGGGTCAATCAGAATACACTTACCTAACCATCAATGAAGGGGTAACTGCACCTTTTGCGTACAAATCACATTTGTACACAAACTCTGAAATGCGTTTTGCAGCCACTGAAAAAATGATGACAGCAGTACAGACTACTGTAGTGAGAGAAGGAGCATTGGCTCAGGGGAAATGAATAATTGTCGTAACTCCAGTACCAACCTTAGAGACTGTTAGTAAAGCCAGTGTTCCTAACGCTAAAGCACTGCATCCACGATGAATACAATGGGCTAATTCTGTCACTGCAACAGATATAGACTATAAATTTGATTCTACATTAAAACACAAGCATTTTTGCAATACGAACAAGAATACCCTCTTCCAAATGAAGTAAGGCCTCTAGATCAGTATGAATACATTATTTGCACTGACAGTTCAGTGCAGCCAGCCATAGGAAGTAAACAACAATACAGCGCAGCTTGTATGATTGTAAAGGGACCAGTGGTGGCTCCTCCATTGGGGCCTGGGGGCGTCGACCCACTGCTTTCTCGCAGTGCGAGAAGCAGAAACATAAAATGGTAAAACTACCATTTTATGTTTCTGCTTCTCGCACTGCGAGAAAGCAGAAATGCCTGGTTGGGGGCGGGCGGGCGGGTGGGCGGTCCTGCTCGAGGGCAGGGGGGAGTGGCTTGCCCACTGTTGTGGGTACTGACTGATTGGTCGGCCCCAGGGCCAACCAAAGCAGTCATGCGCACTCTACATTTTCTCTATGTATGCTGCATGCAGCCTACATAGAGAAAATGGCCTCCCAACAGGCGCCTGGCTGGGGCACTGTCAGCTACAACGCACCAATCACAACGCTGCCATTGCAGCGTTGGCATTGGCTTAGGGGAGGGGAGGGAGGCTGCCTAGGTTAAAAGCGGCCACGAGCAGCAGGCGCTGAGGCGGCAGCGCGTGATCCGGATGAAGGTAAGTTTTTTATTTTAATTACCATCCACCATGAAAAGGGACGTACTCCTGCTTCACGCCATGAAAAGGGATGTACTCCTGCCCTAGACGGGAAAGAATCTTCAACAGTTTCCAGGGTGGGAATGTGTCGGAGGGAAGTTAAACACTCTCGTGTGTGGGTGCGTCTGTTCTCACATGGCGTTCACCCTTAGGGCTCCTAGTCCCCTCACTCTCCCGAAAACAGTCTGCTAGTGAATATTTTTGAAAATGTCAAACCATCATTTATATTGTATAACTTGGTGAATTGTTTCTCGTGTTTACTTACCTGCCCCTGTATTTAACACACGTCATCCCGGCAGAGCCGTAAACTTTCAAGGAATTCACGTTACGGCTCTCTTGGCAGCCCGGGCTGTAGACAGACAGATAATGGTAGCTGTCATCACTTCACGTAAAGGCAGCTCAGCCTTGCCAAAAGGTTTTCCACTCAAGTACTCCTACAAGTTAGATACGCAAAATATACCGTATGCTCAAATTCCAGGAGAGGGGGGTAGAGTAATACCAAACATGGATCTCAGATTAGATTTAATACTAGCTGCACACGAGGGTCTAGATTCCGCACATGCAGGAATTACTGCGACAGTTTAATTATTGAAGCAACGTTATTGGTGGCCGGGTCTTACGAAACAGACCAAGGGCTTCGTCCTTAAGTGCAACATCTGCCAGCAGATGAAGGGTTCCACAGTAGCACGTCCGCCGCAAACACCACTACTGATATCAGACAGACCTCTTCCATGCGTCTATTTGGACCACTGCGCCCTCCTACAATCTGATGGGGCTTACAAGTATATCTTGGTGGCAGTGGATTTATGCTCTAGATTCCTGTGGGTTTTGCCTCAGCGCTCGGCTGACGTCTGAACTGTTACAAAAGATTTGCGTATGTTTTCATAGGGACA
Source organism: Calotriton arnoldi (assembly GCA_963921515.1). NCBI lineage: Eukaryota > Metazoa > Chordata > Amphibia > Caudata > Salamandridae > Calotriton > Calotriton arnoldi. The sequence goes on along the minus strand of CAWUFW010002457.1, from coordinate 1,992,122 downwards.
TACGCAATTGGCACATTACATTCTGACCATGGCCCTGCGTTTAGCTCTCGGACTTACAAAGAAGCTATGGCAAGTTTGGGTGTACCATTGCAGTACTCCTCTCCGTATCATCCTGAGGGAAATTCGATTGTGGAGAGGAAAAACTGAGACTTAAAGCAATCCTTATCAACGACGGTATTAGGCTCAGGTTGCAGTTGGGTCAATCACCTATATGGGGTCCAGAGGGCACTTAATAACATGCCAAGAAGTTCCCTAGGAGGCCGTACTCCGTACAAGGTCCTGTTTGGAACGAGAATGTGGGTACCCGACCTCGATTGTGGCAGCACAGTGGCGGATGAAAAAGCATTTGACATCAATGATCGTTTGGCTGTTTTACAGAAAATCAATGAATTCCGGGCACTACAAAGCAAAGTCCAAGTAAAACGCACTGCTTCTGGGGAAGTAAAAGCAGTTTTGGCAAGACCTGCCTGGGTCCCGAAGATTGGGGACCTGGTCAGAGAAAAGATTGTGGACAAAAAATAATTTGGGCTATCTTACAGAACACCTGTACGTGTCCTGGCTGTCGAAGGAAAAAGAACAGTACTTCTTCCGCCTATTGCTGGCAAGAAAGAAAAGAGATTCATCTCCATTGATCTGATCAAACCACACTATGTGGCCGATACTGAATAGCAGGCTGCATGGGCTCCTGGGTAGCCGTCGATCTCCTCTTGCTACCATACAGGAAGTTCAGACAGAAAGACTAATAACGTTTGAAGATTCTACTCTACGAAGTAACAGAGTTGCCAACAATGGAATGGAACTCGTACCAGTCGAAATTGAACAACAAGATACGAATAAAAACCAGATCTCAATTTGACCTAATACTGACATCTATGTGAATATGTGTCGAAATGAGTCATCTTCCAGTTCAACAAAACCTGCTGAGCTACCAAAGATAGATCGAACAGCATCTGGCTACTTCATTGATTTTGACACCTTTTCTATGGATCCCGGTGAACCTGAGTCACCACCAGCTTCTGTTCCCTTTAAAGAAAAAATATTTAACTCTACCTTTGGTTGAAAAAGCCTTATTTTGTTTCTCCATGGCTACAGCTTGGGATGGCAATTGGTCTACTGTTCCTAGTTCTCTGGATAGGTGTAGTGACTGTCTTTTTCCTGCTCCTGAATGGACATTATCTCCCAGAACGCTCCGCTGTACAACATGTGAATTTGGTCCTGAAACCACATACATCATCTCATTGTGAACGAAGAGAACTGTCCTTTGTGTACATTACAGCAGTTCCGATTCCTGAAGGAATAGTGTGGGATAGGGTTTCATATGATGTATTTGGTCCCACTTAACTTTTGAAAATACCTCATGCATTTAAAATTTCTCTGAATGATATCATCACCTCCAGTACACTCTCTGATGATTGGGATTTTGAAACTGTGAATAGTATGCTGTCTGATTTAGAAAACTCTGCTGCATTCTCTAAAGATGAATTGTATAATGATTCTTAGACTTGGCATCCTTTGGCGTGTTTCCCCAGTCTTTTTGCTTTCTGACCTCCCGGTTTTGACTCTGCTTTTGCTGGTGCTCCTGTTGTGAATTGTTTTTATGGATTGGTGTGTTCCATGATTGGCATGCTTGATTTACTGGTAAGCCCCTAGTAAAGTGCACTTAGTGTGCCAGGGCCTCTAAATCAAATGCTACTAGTGGGCCTGCAGCACTGATTGTGTCACCCATATGAGTGGCCCTGAAAAGGTATCTCAGACCTGCCACTGCCGGGTCTGCGCGCAGTTTGTAACTGCCATGTCGACCTTGCAAGTGCACCCACTTGCCAGGCCCTAACCTTCCCTTTTTCTTACATATAAGTCAAACCTAAGGTAGTCCCAAAGTACCCCTGTGGGCAGGGTGCTGTGTATGTTAAAGGTAGGACATGTACTGATGTGTGTGACATGTCTGGTGGTGAATTACAGTGTATTTCGTTTTTCCCCTCTGTAAGGCTATCTGTCCCATAGAAAAGAATGGGAGTTTTACTTATAACATCTTATAAGCATAACTTCCCATTGGGACAAGATAGAGAAATGGAGTTTAGTATGCCTGGACTCAGAATGCAATAATGCATCTTTTAGTGAAGATGATTTTTATGTTCTGTTTTGAAAATACCACTTTTAGAAAGTAGGTATTTTCTTGCTTAGCCATCCTGTGTGCCTCTGCTGGGTTTGTGGATTGACTGTCTGGCTTTGGAGTGACAGGGGCTGGGGATGAGCAGTGGCTCCAGAGAGTCTTGATGAGTCAGGGCTGGGCTGAATAGACCTGGGCTGCATTTAGAGTAGGGGGAGGAGATTCCCTTTCACCTGAATGGGCCTGGTCTGCCTCTGACAATGCTGTCTCCACCTCCTGCCAGGAAGCTACACCAGAGAGGACAGAACTGGTTCTGGTTGGGCAAAGACACCCTCTGCCTCCAGAGAACAAAGGATTTTGGGTTGTAAAAGTTGTGCCCAGACCCCTAAACTTTAGAACTCGCTGGAATCAAGGAACCTGCCAAGAAGAAGAGCTGGAAGAGCTGCCAGGAGGAGGAATGCCCCTTTGCTGTGTTGTTGCTTTGTTGGGTTGGAATGCAGTGGCTGCTTCTGCCTTGGGCAGTGAAAGGACTGGACTGAATTTTCTTTACTTGTGCTGAGTATCTCCAAGGGCCTGAAGTAGAGCTTGCCTCCTGTTCTGAAGTCTCAGGGACTGCAAAGACTTCATCAACCTCTGGGTACCGCTTCTGGAACCACTGCTTCAGTTGCCACAGAAAATGGAAACGCAACCGACTCAGTCACCGACTCCGTCGCTGGCTCTGTGTCCTGACGGCACCGCAGAAGGCACCGTCCGCATCTCGCACCGCAACCCTGGTCTTACCGACGACGACGACCGCCGCCGCTGCCACCGAGCCGCTGCTTGCACCGTGACATGTGGGCACCACACTCCGCTCCGCCTCACTTCACGCCACCATCCTGGTCTCACCGACACCGTCGCTGCTGCTGACTTCGACACCTGTGACCACATCGTGGCTGGGGGCACCGCTCGTAAGTTTCAAGACGCACCGCTTCATCCCACACAGCAGTCTGGGCCGACCGACACCAGCTCCTGCTAACCGGCTCTGTCGCCTAGACCGCAACCTGCCAGCACCGCATCAAGCACCACCTCGTCCTGCACCGTAAGCCTTGGTCTCACCTATGCCATTTTGGTCTTGTTTTGGATATATAAAAATATTGGATATTTTTCTAAACTGGTGTGGTGTCCTTTTGTAGTGTTGTCACTGTATTACTGTTGGTTATGTGCAAATGCTTTACACACAGCCTCTGAGATAAGCCCGACTGCTCGTGCCAAGCTACCAAGGGGGTGAGCAGGGGTTATTTTAGGAGTGTAACTCCCTTATCCTGACTAGGAAGAAGGGTCCCAACTTGGATAAAGGTACCTACCTCTGCCAACTAGAGACCCCCATTTCTAACAATGATACATCTGATTTTGATACCATGTACTGTTACCAGCATTATCGTCATCATTTTCTGCACAAAACGAGTATCCCACATAATGTTTTTACTTACCATCAATGGGAACATTGCCCTAACACCACCGAAAGGTAGTTCACAAACGTTTGCACAAACTTTTGCACAAACGTTTGCTTATTTTTCTGGGTTTAACACTTCAGACCCGACCTCATATTATTATAAGGTTGCACCTACACCTGGAAAGAAAAATATGCTCACTAATATGAAACAGATATACTCTGCTTCCTTCATTTCCCAGCTGTCTTTACAAGGTTTCGACTTTTGGAGGGACACCATAGACACAAAATCTGTCTGGGGGACTAAAGATTGGCAAGTTCAGGGAACAGAGGCATTATTTAGAGCATGTCTCATACCACAGCAGATTATCTTCCTGAAAACTACTGTGCAACAGACTTCTTGTCTTGGCCTAGCCAAGATCAAGGACTTGAACACACCTCAGATTCCCTTGCTTTCACACTTTGAGAGATAGCAAAACTATACAGAACATAGTGAGGGTACGCTAGATAACATTATACATGAAGTTTCATACAATTCTTCAAACCCTAATTAGAAGGGATGGTTAGTTTGGCCTATTGGCACAATGGGTGTCAGTCATGATTCAAGGGTATCACCAAAGGGTTTAGTATCCATAGGCCGGGCCAACGCTATGTACAATGAGAACATCCAAGGGTGGTGACATCCTACAGTGTTGGGAAGTTATGCCTAGGTTGGCTAAGAACCTCAACATTGTCCCAGGTGAAACAACACTTATCCTTACTTTCAGATGACATGGATTTAAGGGATTATTCGCTAGGCCCCCGGAAACCACGTCGTAAACGCTTCTTATAAGCAATTTCCAACAAAGTGTGAAAGATCTCTCAACAGGAAGCTGCGCAGAGATTGCGTGAAATTGATAGGGTTAATCTAGAAAAGGCTTTGGCTGTGGTCGACAATGGCATGACCACACTAACATCCAGGATTTATTCACTGGGCAACATTGTGCCTTCTGCTATAGATATAATAGAACAAGACCTGTCCATTCTTCAACACGGGCAATCGCAGTTACGATCCATCCTGCTATTAAGCTGGACGCAACAATCATTGCGCTCTGGTCATGTGCCCTGGCGATATATCAACAGTACGTCTCTGCTTATAATCTAACTAAAAGGCAGGCAACAATGGCACTAAGAGATGCAAAATATACAATGCTGCACATTGACAAATTGGACCAATTACCTTTCACCGTGGCTGAGTCACCTTCCACAGAATGGTTAATCCATGGACATATAACGTTGCCAGTGACAACATTCCAATTTCAATATTGTCTACAGTACCACCAGGTAGGCAGGTATGAAGCGTTGGGTAGGGAATACATCCATGAATCTTGGGAACAGTGGCGTCACTAGGGAGTGTGGGGGGTGCGGACCGCACCAGGTGACACCATCACATGGGGTGACACCTTTCCCAAATGAGACTATTTAGTAAATAGTCTCATTTGGGAAAGGTGTCACCCCATGTGATGGTGTCCCGGGTGACACCATCACATGGGGTGACACCTTTCCCAAATGAGACTATTTACTAAATAGACTCATGGGGTGACACCTTTCCCAAATGAGACTATTTACTAAATAGTCTCATTTGGGAAAGGTGTCACCCCATGTGATGGTGTCAAGGGGTAAGTCGCCGCACTGGGTGACACCAACCCTAGTGACGCCGCTGCTTGGGAATTACCTTACAGATTTAGATGCAGAAATGGGGACACTAAAGTCTTTGTCAGCGGTTCAGACTGTGAGAATTCGTTAAGTGGGTCTCTAATTTGTCAGGATATTATGCTTCATGGAGCTTGCAACACTTCTCACTTGAAAGGATCCCCAGCTGCCATGATTCATCCGGTGTTTGAACTACTCTCGAATGGGAGTTATTTGATGTTGAATGATCAAGGTTGTTGTGGGATATAGCCAGGCATCGCATATCTGGTCACAGTAAGTTCCAGGGTTACTTGTTGTATGCAAGTATTGTTTCCACCGACCCACACAGTCAGGGAGGTGCTGCTTTGGCCTTCATTGAATGTTTCCCTTATACGGTTTGTTTCTCTGAGCAGGCTGAAAGCCATACTTTTACAGAAGGAGTTGGCCTTAACCTCAGCTCGAGAGGCTTTTGATCTCCAGGTTGCAAGGTGTTCAGCTGAGATAGAGGCACTAGTCCGAACTAACTTCCCACTCCATTTTGGGGAAATGGTACATCGTATCTTTAACATGTCTGAAACGAGTGGGATAGTACACTGTGGCGAGGAGCTGGAAAGGGGAACAGCCCAGGCTGGACTGTGTCTGGCTATGGACTACATATAAGGCCAAAGGGAGGAGTTGGTCCCAATCCTTCCCTTCCACACTCAATAGCTTTTTCAGGGTCAATTTTAGGGTGGAATTATAACGCTCACACAGACCATCTGTCTGGGGGTGATACACTGATGTTTTAATGTGGGAGATATCCAGGGACTTACACACCTCCCGCATCATTTTGGAGACAAAAGGAGTCCCCTGATCCGTGAGGATCTCTCGGGGGAACCCGACCCGGGAAAACAGTTCCAGGAGTCTGTCACTGATATTCTGGCTGGTAGGAGCACGTAATGGAAAGGCCTCTGGATAACGCGTGGCGTAATCCACTATTACCAGCGCATATAGGTTACCCTTTTTTGTCCGGGGGAGTGGGCCAATAAGATCCATACCTATTCTCTCGAATGGTGTACCGATGATGGGGAGAGGTTGTAGTGGGACCGGCGGGGGTTTATATGGGTTTCTCATCTGACAGACCTCACACTCCTGGCAGAACTTCGTGACGTGGGCGAATATACCTGGCTAATAGAAGTGGCGGAGTATCATATCGACGTTTTTTTGTGCACCCCTATGGCCAGCCAGCAGGTGGGAATGCGCAAAAAAAAGTACTTGTTCCCTGAACGCCTGGGGAACCACGAGTTGTGGTGTATCTCCTTCCTTTGCGACCCTGTAGAGAAGTTCCTTTTCTATGCAAAACAAAGGATACGCTGGCTTCTGGGGCTGGGGGTTCTGCCGTGCATGATCCCACGTGGGCCGAAGCGTAGGATCATTGCACTGGTTGTAGTGGAAACTTTTATCGGATAGCCAGGGGGAGTGAGTAAGGAGAGAGGGTTTTGGTGGGTTCTGGATTCCTGTGAGCTGTAGGGAGTCCTTTAAGAGCGCTAGAAAGGACGGGTTATCCTGACCTAATATGAGCTCTTCGGGAAGGGAAGGGAGAACCCCAAGCTTGGCTTTCATGACCACCCCACTCGGGAGGGAGACAGGCAAGGTGACTAGGGGGTAGAGTTTTATATCCCCATGTACACAGCGTATAGGTATCACATCACTGGTAAGAGGAAAGGGAAGGGGTACCAGGGACTGGCGAACGACTGACTGCTTACAGCCGGAGTCCAATAAGGCTTTTACAGCAACCCCCTATAAAAACACTTACATAAAAACTTGGTCCCATTTCTTCAGTGTATAGGATAGAACGTGGGATACAGCTAATGTCCATCGGTTCTTCCAGGGATTTTTGGGGGACAATTCCTGGCAATATGCCCCAGTCCCCGCATTCATAACACTGTGGACCCCGAACAGGAACGGTTTCTGGACGGTACTGTCGAGACTTCAGGGGTTCCGGGAAGGCCTTCACTGGTTTTCTCTCCATTTTGCTAACCGTAGAAGGAGGGCGTGTGGGTTTCTCGGTGTCCCAAGATGGAGGGCGGGGTTGTGCCCGATAGAAGGAGGTTGCCATGTCAATGGCTTGATCAGCGGTTAAGTGGGTGTGCTGTTTAAGCCACCGTTGTATAGGGTATGGCAACGCCTCTATGTATTGCTCTAAATAGATAAGGGACATGATTTCCTCCTTTGTGTTGGTCTGGGGCTTTAGCCACTTGTCTGCTGCTGCCTTGAGTTTGTAGTAAAGGGTTTTTGGATTGTCGGTGGATGCTCCCCGCTCCTTCCGAAACCTAACCCGATATGCCTCGGCATCCATTCCAAGATGGTCCAGAATTACCCCCTTAATTTCTTGATAAGGTGTGTGGCCACTAGCGTTGGCCACCTGATAGGCGGCCTGGGCCTCTCTGGTAAGGAGAGGCGCTAAAAAGAACGGCCATTTGACTTCTGGCCATCCCGACGCTCGGGCCGCTCTTTCAAAGCTCAGAAAGAACGCGTCGGGGTCCTCGCTAGCTAGGTACTTCTGTAGAGACACATTGGGGCCTGTCCCGGCGCGGATTTGCAGCTGGTTGGTCAACTCTAGGCGGTCATCCGCCACCTTTTGCAACTGTTCACCTTGATTGGTGATGCTGTCCTTGAACAGTTCCCTGTCTGCATGGGCGGTTGTCATCTGTTTCTCAACGGCCCATTCCAGCTTCTCCTGGCCACGTATGAGCTACTGTATGAGGTTTTCCATGTCCCAGGGTTGGAGGCGAACGACGATCCTACTTCTGACACCACGTGTGGCGCGGTGGAGAAGGAGACAGGGAGGCCGAGGGTCAGTGATTCTACAGTAGGTTTATTGTCAGGGCTTGTTACAGAAAATTAATAAATAGGTTGCACCATCCGGTGTATAGTTCTTCAGCCTCTTGCTTCAGAGGGCAGGGAATAACGAACGGAGTGTCCGGTCTTCGGATTACAGCTGATAGTTCCCTCCGCTCCGTCTCATATTCGGGAAAAGAAAACAAAGAAAGGCCTGGTAAGGGAGGGGAACGTTTCTATAGTGGTTGTCACACAAGGAAAAGGAGTGAAGGACTGAACACCCGACCGTCACCGTGAGACGCGCGGCTTCCTCCCAGGAGTATGTTACGCTCTGCTCTGTTTACTCGCAGTTGCGGACCCCCGTCAGTAAGATTAGCCAGATGGCCCGCCCTTCTCTCCCACCTTCCCCTTGTCCCACGCAGCCCCCAGGTGGCCCCGTACCTTTTGGAGCCACGATCCTCCTGGACCGTGGCTGGCTTTTGCGCGTTGCCGGAAAGGGTCCGGCTCCCCCTTTTCCTCGGTCCTGGATGACACCTCTTCGGTCAGCTGGGCTTCCGGCTCGGTCCCGATGGTGGATCCCGGTTCTCCCAGTCCTGGCGGGATGAAGAAGGTCCTGGTTCCTCGCGTTGAGTCCCCCGATGCCGATCCTTCAAGCATTCGACTCCGTCGCGAGAGCGTTAGTCCTTCCGTCTCTTCCCCTTTGAAGGAGGGAGGAACACCTGACCAAGGCACGTGATCGGCACCCGAAGCCGAGAGTAGTGGAGCCTTAAAGGGCCAGTGCATCTGGGTCGAGGGCTGGAAATAGAGGAGGGGACAAGGTGACAGGTGAGGGGGCATACCGTCAGACAACGGATTGGAGGAGGGATTCGTAAGCAGCTCCTCGCCACATACACCTATTTAGAAACATAGGTTCTGGACTATTAAGCACCTTTCAGACGATTTTCGGAGTCATTCCATCATTAACACACTCTGTATTGGGAGGCGTTTTTGGAGGGCTTCCGCTGGTCCTACTACTTGTAGTGGGTATCCTGGTTTTAATTTCTCTACTATGCAATGGACGTCCCAAATTCCAAAGAGATGCAAAGGCGCTCTTGGAGCGATGTTGCCGTGAACGCATGGCACTCCATCTGGGCACACCTCAGCTTCAGGAGCTAACCGAGCATTGGTTTCTGTCTTTAGATCAGTCTGGGTTGACTGTGTCTTGCCTATACTCCGCTGCTTATTTTGCAGACATGAATGCATGTTGGACATCTGTCTAACACTTCCATCGGTTGCTCCTCCAGACGTGGATGTACTGCTGGATCCATAGAAAGGCCCATGAAGTGCAGTGTCCTCAGTGTATTCCAATCCTGATGTTGGCATTCTTAGAGCCACCACGGGATGCTTCAGCTCCTGTCGGAATGGACACCGGCTCTGTACCAGGCTTACAGGCATCAAGTGCTTCCTCAGCAATGGCTGTGGGAACCGGAGAAGATCACCTTTGCTCCATTGACCTGATAAAGAGGTTTTACAGGGACCGTCGTCTGAGAAGGCAAGTAGTAGTGAAGTTGCGTCTCCCACACAGGACACATAAACATTTGGCTCTCCGTGTGCTGGGAACAATTCAGCCTTTTTCGAAAAACAACCTGAATTGGAATTCGTAAACATAATTTTTGTTTTATTTTTCCTCTTTTGCTCTCACTGAGCACTATGGCTTTTGGTGTGCTCAGTTGGTCTAACAGTATATTAACTATTTAGAGGACTTATATAGTTTTTTAACTTTTACATCATTTTTTAACACACACCATGTCTTTAGATGTTTTTAGATGTTTTATACTAATATTTTAGCAATGTCTTTTTATGCTTTTTAAACAGGCATATTTTAGCATTTGTTACTTTGTCGTCCAGTCGGATGAGGAGTGGGTGTTATGAACCCCAATGTACTCCAATATAGGCCTAGGTAGTTGCACGACCTTTTACCTACATTTGTCCTACCATTGGCCTACATAACGGTTCTGGCGCTGACCTTTTACCTAGTTAGGTGCCGCATAAATGTTGTGTGGTTTTCTCGAAAACTAGCCTCATTTATTATGCATGAGGATTCTCAGTATCACAGCAGGATTTCCAACGATGGATTTAGGCCCAGATCTCTGTACTTGGGTGAATGTATGACATTGTTCTGCATTCTGTCCATCAATTGTTCTTTTTGCATTTGTCACCCCGAGTGGGGCGGGTATGCCCAGACGTGGGTCCCGTGCTCTCCATGCCACTGGAGTCAAGCTATCCTGGCTGATGAGGGGTGAAACCCCGAAACCGGTCCTAGGATGCTTGTTTCCAGTCCAGGGAGGACCTGGCCTGGCAGTTCGGGCTGGACTGTTCCCATTGGGCGCAGGGTCAAGACTGATTTGCATATTGCTGGGTTCAATCTGGAATGGCATGGTGAGCAAAAACGATGGATTTAGGCCCAGATCTCTGTACTGGGGTGAATGTATGACATTGTTCTGCATTCTGTCCATCAATTGTTCTTTTGCATTTGTCACCCCGAGTGGGACGGGTATGCCCAGGCGTGGGTCCCCTGCTCTCCATGCCACTGGAGTCAAGCTATCCTGGCTGATGAGGGTGAAACCCCGAAACCGGTCCTAGGATGCTTGTTTCCAGTCCAGGGAGGACCTGGCCTGGCAGTTCGGGCTGGACTGTTCCCATTGGGCGCAGGGTCAAGACTGATTTGCATATGGCTGGGTTCAATCTGGAATGGCATGGTGAGCAAAAAAACGATGGATTTAGGCCCAGATCTCTGTACTGGGGTGAATGTATGACATTGTTCTGCATTCTGTCCATCAATTGTTCTTTTTGCATTTGTCACCCCGAGTGGGACGGGTATGCCCAGACGTGGGTCCCCTGCTCTCCATGCCACTGGAGTCAAGCTATCCTGGCTGATGAGGGGTGAAACCCCGAAACTGGTTCTAGGATGCTTGTTTCCAGTCCAGGGAGGGCCTGGCCTGGCAGTTCGGGCTGAACTTTTCCCATTGGGCGCAGGGTCAAGACTGATTTGCATATGGCTGGGTTCAATCTGGAATGGCATGGTGAGCAAAAAAACGATGGATTTAGGCTCAGATCTCTGTACTGGGGTGAATGTATGACATTGTTCTGCATTCTGTCCATCAATTATTCTTTTTGCATTTGTCACCCTGAGTGGGACGGGTATGCCCTGACGTGGGTCCCGTGCTCTTCATGCCACTGGAGTCAAGCTATCCTGGCCGATGAGGGGTAAAACCCCGAAACCGGTCCTAGGATGCTTGTTTCCAGTCCAGGGAGAACCTGGCCTGGCAGTTCGGGCTGGACTGTTCCCATTGGGCGCAGGGTCAAGACTGATTTGCATATGGCTGGGTTCAATCTGGAATGGCATGGTGACCAAAAAAACGATGGATTTAGGCCCAGATCTCGGTACTGGGGTGAATGTATGACATTGTTCTGCATTCTGTCCATCAATTGTTCTTGTTGCATTTGTTACCCCGAGTGGGACGGGTATGCCCAGACGTGGGTCCCGTGCTCTCCATGCCACTGGAGTCAAGCTATCCTGGCTGATGAGGGGTGAAACCCCGAAACTGGTCCTAGGATGCTTGTTTCCAGTCCAGGGAGGACCTGGCCTGGCAGTTCGGGCTGGACTGTTCCCATTGGGCGCAGGGTCAAGACTGATTTGCATATGGCTGGGTTCAATCTGGAATGGCATGGTGAGCAAAAAAACGATGGATTTAGGCCCAGATCTCTGTACTGGAGTGAATGTATGACATTGTTCTGCATTCTGTCCATCAATTGTTCTTTTTGCATTTGTCACGCCGAGTGGGACGGGTATGCCCAGACGTGGGTCCCGTGCGCTCCATGCCACTGGAGTCAAGCTATCCTGGCTGATGAGAGGTGAAACCCCGAAACCGGTCCTAGGATGCTTGTTTCCAGTCCAGGGAGGACCTGGCCTGGCAGTTCGGGCTGGACTGTTCCCATTGGGTGCAGGGTCAAGACTGATTTGCATATGGCTGGGTTCAATCTGTAATGGCATGGTGAGCAAAAAAACGATGGATTTAGGCCCAGATCTCTGTACTGGGGAGAATGTATGACATTGTTCTGCATCCTGTCCATCAATTGTTCTTTTTGCATTTGTCACCCCGAGTGGGACGGGTATGCCCAGACGTGGGTCCTGTGCTCTCCATACCACTGGAGTCAAGCTATCCTGGCTGATGAGGGGTGAAAACCTGAAACTGGTCCTAGGATGCTTGTTTCCAGTCCAGGGAGGACCTGGCCTGGCAGTTCGGGCTGGACTGTTCCCATTGGGCACAGGGTCAAGACTGATTTGCATATGGCTGGGTTCAATCTGGAATGGCGAGCAAAAAAACGATGGATTTAGGCCCAGACCTCTGTACTGGGGTGAATGTATGACATTGTTCTGCATTCTGTCCATCAATTGTTCTTTTTGCATTTGTCACCCGAGTGGGACGGGTATGCCCAGACGTGGGTCCTGTGCTCTCCATGCCACTGGAGTCAAGCTATCCTGGCTGATGAGGGGTGAAACCCCGAAACCGGTCCTAGGATGCTTGTTTCCAGTCCAGGGAGGACCTGGCCTGGCAGTTCGGGCTGGACTGTTCCCATTCGGCGCAGGGTCAAGACTGATTTGCATATGGCTGGGTTCAATCTGCAATGGCATGGTGAGCAAAAAAACGATGGATTTAGGCCCAGATCTCTGTACTGGGGTGAATGTATGACATTGTTCTGCATTCTGTCCATCAATTGTTCTTTTTGCATTTGTCACCCCGAGTGGGACGGGTATGCCCAGACGTGGGTCTCGTGCTCTCCATGCCACTGGAGTCAAGCTATCCTGGCTGATGAGGGGTGAAACCCGGAAACCGGTCCTATAATGCTTGTTTCCAGTCCAGGGAGGACCTGGCCTGGCAGTTCGGGCTGGACTGTTCCCATTGGGCGCAGGGTCAAGACTGATTTGCATATGGCTGGGTTCAATCTGGAATGGCACGGTGAGCAAAAACGATGGATTTAGGCCCAGATCTCTGTACTGGGGTGAATGTATGACATTGTTCTGCATTCTGTCCATCAATTGTTCTTTTTGCATTTGTCACCCCAGTGGGACGGGGTATGCCCAGACGTGGGTCCCGTGCTCTCCATGCCACTGGAGTCAAGCTATCCTGGCTGATGAGGGGTGAAACCTCGAAACCGGTCCTAGGATGCTTGTTTCTAGACCAGGGAGGACCTGGCCTGGCAGTTCGGGCTGGACTGTTCCCATTGGGCGCAGGGTCAAGACTGATTTGCATATGGCTGGGTTCAATCTGGAATAGCACGGTGAGCAACAAAACGATGGATTTAGGCCCAGATCTCTGTACTGGGGTGAATGTATGACATTGTTCTGCATTCTGTCCATCAATTGTTCTTTTTGGATTACCATCTTCTGCATAATAACTCTGTATAAGGGTCACAACTATCATCATCCTTGGCCAACATTCCCATAGTACCATGACACATCTAGGTAGAACCCCTGAGAGTACCTTTCGGTTATATAAGCATTACATATTCGCTGGGCGAACCGGAGGAGAAAGACTTCCACGCTGACACAAGACGCTGAGGTCCCTGCACGCAGATACTCCAGCATGCAGTGGTCTGACATCCCTCGCGGGGTGTCCAACTCGAGACCAAGACGGGGTCCTTCCTTCTCTCACATCAGGTAATGGGGTTGGCACTTTCCTAGTGGGATTCTTGGATATACACCTACATATATGCTAGGTACACTTAGATACATCTAATTAGGGTTTGCAGAGTAGGAGTACCCATTATTACTGTCATGTATCTATATGCCTGCATATATTCACTGTTTTAGCACTATGGTAGAATTCTACCTTCTATTACCTCTATTGGTGCTCAAAACCGTATACATCTGTTTCAGTCTAATGGTTGTTGCAGCACACGTATTTTATACTAGAATGATGCTGGTTCAATAAATGCTCATTGGAAACGTCCCCACCTTTTATTCTGTGTATCTCTCTGAGACCAAGTGAGCACGAGTGACTGAGTGAAAAGTACAGTCCTGTTTCCACAATCCCTGAGGGGTCAGGGTTGTCATGTACGATAGTTGCCAAAAACTATTCGCTCCTTGGTAAGAGGGGATCATAGTGGCACTGTGAGCTAGCTGTCTACAGGCTAACATATCCTCTGGGGGTGTCTGGAATCAGTCTGGACACCAATCCCTTAGTTTATGTTGTCAAAACGTGCAGATCCTATATAGATTTATAGGAACTACATGACAAAGGTGGGGTTATCTGAGACAACTGTGGCTTTTGCTTTCAGGGTTCTATCCTCTACTGAGAGTAAGTAAAGTACTATTGAGAGGGAGGCACTTGCCTGTGCATGGGGAATAGAAAAATGTAGAACTTATCTGTGGGGCAGTTTGTTCACCTTGTGCACGGATCACAAACCTTTAATGTATTTATTGGGTGATAAAGGAACATGATGTGCGTCTTCAAGGCTTATCAGAATTTTATCAAAATTACAAGAGTATAATTTTGATGTAAAGTTTATACCTGGGATCACCAACTCCAGGGCTGATTGTTTATCTAGACTGCCTGTGCCTGAACAAGGAGAAGGAAGTGAAGTTGAAATGTTTAGTAATGAGTGTGTTATGGCCAGCACTGATGTGGTATATTTGTGTAATGGCACGCTTAATTAAGTTGAGTGGGAGGCTGCGTGTTATGGTCATATCATGTTGAAGGAAGTCAAACATTTTGTTCAACAGGGTTGACTTCCCATTAAAAATTTAAAAGGAGACTTATTTGTGTTTTGCCAATTAGCTGATCAACTTACTCTTGAGAATGACATCCTTATAAGAGCGGGAAAAATTGTGGTTCCTAGTTGTTTAAGATCTAAGTTCTTGGAATTGGTTTAGGGACAACATCCACCAAGAAAACATTAAGGTGTTACTTCTGGTGGCCTTATATGGACTCAGAAGTTGACAAGTTTGTAAGCAACTGTCAGGAATGCATTTTATCCAACAAACATTGGAAGTCACCGGAGGCCTCTTTAATTACCACACCATTACCTCACGGTCCGTGGTGTAAAGTGGTACTGGATTTGGCTGGTCCTATTATGGCATTACCTTTTGATGCCAAGTATTTGATTGGCATGATTGATTATTTTGTTGATTTACTATGATTAGGTTCCGGAAACATCCACCCATGTCGTCATTACATTTTTAGAGAGGATTTTTGCGTTGGAAGGCTATCCTGAAGAATTTGTCACGGATAATGGGAACCAGCTTGTATCCAAAACTATGGAGGCTTATCTAAAAAACAAGGGTATCAAGCAATATAATGTGGCATTGTTTTCGCCTCAATCCAATGGCGCTGTTGAGGGGGCCAACAGGCTACTTAAGGAGGGTATTCAAACTGCTCTCATGTGCAAGAAGGACGAAGTCAAGTTTGCCCAAGACAAAATTTGGGCATATCATAATAAGCCTCATAGTGTCACAGGAGTTTCGTCATTTTCTCTGTTGAGGGGTAGACAATCTCATACGGGATTGTGTCCCACTTAGTGAAAAGATAAGTCACCTGGTAAACTTGGTGGAGTTGTGAATTTAAGGGATGTAGAGGTAAAAGTTAACAATGCCCGAAGGAAAATGATTGCATATCATGCTAAAAAAAAACTGTCAGGACTGGGGTTGTCAATGCTGGATCTTGGGTTATGTTGAAAGACATGAGACCTAGGAAGTCTAAAGTAGAGTTCAATTTTCAAGGACCTTTTAAGGTAATCAAGGTTGCTCGATCTAATGTTCTTTTTGACGATGGGCCATGGTGTTATTAAGCGAGTTCCAAAGTACTGTTGTAAGGAACAAGTTGCAGCAACAACAACAACAAACCAGTGACTTATTTCTTCCATCCTTGGATTTCACTACTGCTGAGATGTGTAATAATTATTCTGGCAATCATTCATTTCAACCTGTAGAATGTATTGTAATTGTATTGTAATTGCATTTTTACATAGCACTTTCTACCCCTGACGAGGCGTCGAAGTGCTTTTTCGGCAGGTACTCTGGAACCCATAAAGGATTAGTATAGTGAAATATGAAAGTAATTTAAGTGGTGGACATGTTGGTCAGTTATTTGGGTTGAGAAGGATAGTGGAGGGATAAAAGAGGGAAAAAAGGTTTGCATTTTATAGGGCTTGCTACCCCTGATAAGGTGTTGAAGTACTTTTCGGCGAGCAGCACGCTACTCCGGAACTCATAAAGGATTAGTGGTTAATTAGTATAGTGAAAATATGAAAGTAATTTGAGCGGTGGATATGTTAGTCCATTATTTGGATTGAGTAGGATAGTGGAGGGATAGAAGAGGGAAAAGGTCTGCATATATATAGCACTTGCTACCTCTGATGAGGTGTTGAAGTGCTTTTTTGGCGAGTAGCATGCTACTCTGGAACCCATAAAGGATTAGTAGTGAATTAGTATAGTGAAATATGAAATTAATTTGAGTGGTGAACATGTTAGTCTGTTATTTAGATTGTAAAGGATAGTGGACAGATAGAAGAGGTAAGGATTTCGATTTTTTTTTTTGGAGCTCATAGCAGTAGGAGGAGGCTTGGGATGAGTAAAAGGGAGGTGGAGGGGAAGAGTCAGAGGGAAGGGTTTAGAAACCCTTGTTTGGAAGATCTGAATAGTAAAGAGGTATGAGATGATGCAAGGAGGGGGTAGAGTAGGGAAGAGTCTAGAAAGGGATATTTTGGGGATCATAGTAGTGATATGGGGTTTGGGCTGAACGAGAGAGTGGAGATAGAGGATATATTGATAGAGGTATAGGGTGAGAAATAGGGTAGTGCACTGGAAAGAGTAGTAGAATGAGGTTTGAGATGAGTCAG
Organism: Calotriton arnoldi; assembly: GCA_963921515.1. Taxonomy (NCBI): domain Eukaryota; kingdom Metazoa; phylum Chordata; class Amphibia; order Caudata; family Salamandridae; genus Calotriton; species Calotriton arnoldi. The sequence goes on along the minus strand of CAWUFW010002457.1, from coordinate 1,975,215 downwards.
AGAGTTGAGATAGAGGATATGTTGAGAGCGGTATAGGGTGAGAAATAGGGTAGTGCATTGGATATGCTGAATTAGAAGAAAAGTAATAAATATATAGATACATAAGTACATGTAAGGTATATATATGCATAAGGAAGGTAGTATATGTTGATTAAAGATGCATTTAATAAACTCCGACTTTCAAGTGTTGTTGTACTTTAATATTTTCTCTTTTTTGTAATCAATAGTGAAGCCATTGTAGAAAAATAGTTTAGATAAAAGATTTACTTATTTATGCAGTCACTTATATACATGTTAAAAACAGAAAAATGTAACTATCAGTAATATGTACATTTGTTAAGCAGAACTAATGAATATCTATATTTTTAAAAACATAATTATTATACATGCTTATACAAAGCAATACACATATATAGGTACACATCTATAGTGCAAATAAATGCTGATAAACAGAGGTATATGTATTTTTCTGTTTGCGTATGATTGTTTTGAGGAGAAGAGGCAATTCTTGAGTAGTGTTCTGAAGATAAGGTGGTTATCCACGGATCTAATGTTGGGGGGTAAAGAGTCCCATAGTTTGGCTGCTTGAACAGAGAAGGATCTGCCACCCATGGTTTTTTTCTTGTACGTTGGGATTTTGAGGTGAGGTGCCACTCTAGAGTGGAGGTTCCTTTGTTGAATGTGTTTGGTGATTTTATTCATGATGAAGAGCGGTCCTGTTCCATGTATCGCTTTGTGTGTGATACAAAGCAGCTTGAACGTGGATCTTCTGGCGACCGGTAACCAATGCATGACTTTCACGGCAGGGGAGAGCGGCTTTATATGTAAGAGTAGTCTGGCAGCTGAGTTCTGAATCCGTTGTAGTCCTTTCATAGTCATTAACCCCTTCGGCGCTGCGCACATTCCCCCGCTGTGCGGGCGAATTAATGAGTGGGCGAGGTTCGGACGGCCCCCGGCCGTCCTCCGCACACGCCCACCGTGACGTCGGACCGCCGGGGGCCGTCCGACGCATGCAAGGGGTTAAAGGTGATCCGTGGTAGAGGTTATTGACATAATTGAGTTTGAACAGATCAAGAGAGATGGTAGCCTGGACCTTGTCTGGAAATCCCAAATGGGGGAAGATTATTCGCAGATTTTTTATATTAACAAAGCTTGATCTTGCTAGTTTGTCCATGTGGGCATTCATTGATAGCTTGGAGACCATGGTCATTCCGAGGTTTCTTACTTCCTTCGATACTTTAGGCAGTGTTCCCAGATCATCATGCCAGACAGCGAGCGGGTCATAATTTTTCCAGTCGCCACACGTAAGTATTTCCGTTTTGGAAGCATTCAATTTGAGATGGCTTTACGTCATCCATTGGTCCACAGCTCTGAGACAGCTGAAAATAGGCGACTTTCCAATGTCTTTTGGGCATTCCAGTTGAAGGAGTATTTGCGTGTCATCTGCATAGTTATAGCACGTTACGTGAAATTGATTGATCAGTGCTAGTAATGACTTCATGTAGATGTTGAAAAGCATAGGCGAGATGATAGAGCCTTGAGGGACCCCTGCTTTTGTGAAGTACGTTTTGGACGAGAAAGGGGGGGTATGGATGACATTAGTTCTGGGGCGTAGGTAGGATGTGATCCAGTCTAGAGCAGTCCCCTCTATGCCGGCTTCGTAGAGTCTTTGTATTAGAGTGTCATGGTCACCCATGCTCTCCATGCCACTGGAGTCAAGCTATTCTGGCTGATGAGGGCTGAAAGCCCGAAACCGGTCCTAGGATCCTTGTTTCCAGTCCAGGGAGGACCTGGCCTGGCAGTTCGGGCTGGAATGTTCCCATTGGGCACAGGGTCAAGTCTGATTTGCATATGGCTGGGTCCAAACTGGAATGGCAAGGTGAGCAAAAAAATTATGGATTTAGGCCCAGATCTCTGTAATGGGGCGAATGTATGACATTGTTCTGCATTCTGTCCATCAATTGCTCTTTTTGCAACCGTGTCAAAGGCAGCCGAGAGGTCCAAGAGAATTAGCGCAGCAACCCGTTGCGGTCAACTGTGTTCTTCAGGTCATGTCAGATGGCAAGGAGGGCAGATTCTGTGCCTCTTCCTGGACGGAATCCCGTTTGGAAGTCTGAAAGTATGTCATTATCTTCAATGAATTGTGACATCTGGGAGAATGCTGCTCTTTCTATCAGTTTGCCCAGGAAAGGTCCATTTGTAATCGGTCTGTAGTTGTCAGGATTCAGCGGGTCCAAGTTTTTTTTTTTTCAGTAATGGGCGTATGTATGACTTTTTGAGTTCTTCTGGAAATTTTCCGGAAGTTAAGCAATTGTTGATGATTGGTCTTACTGGTGTGGCAGCGGAGGTTGCTAGAAGAATTGTCTTGAAGGTTTACGGTGGACACGGGTCAGAAGAGCTGCCGCCAGGTCTGCTTGCTTTGACCAGGTCCATAAATTGAAATGTGTTGGAAGGAACGGAGAGGCTGGGTTAGAGTATACTTGGATTGTTGTATTGGAACAGGGACGGGGACGGAGTTGGTGCTTTGTCTTTGTTTTAAATATGAGTCCAATGTGTCTGCTTTGGCCGTATAATGATTTGCCGGTTTTTCTGTGAAATCTTGAGTAACGGGATGAGCTCCTTCTAGGCACTTTGGTTTATGAAATTCATTGAGAATTTTATAGAATTCTTTATTTGTACATTTCGCATTTTGAATTCTGTCTGAATTGTACCTTTTCTTAGCTTTTTTGATAGCTGACTTGTATAATCTGTTAATTTTTCTAGGCGAAGTTTGTCTTGATTGGTGTTTGTTTTGAGCCAGGCACTTTGCAGCTTTCAAATTTGTTGTTGTATCTCCTTTATCTCTGTATGTGGTGACCAGTGTTTGTTAGCAGGGTATTCAGTGGTTATTCCATAAAAGTCTGGAGTTACCAACAATGTTATGGGGGCAGAGGAGTTAGCTATTAAGAGCAAAATTGTTACAACCAAGTGTGGTAGAATTTTTAAAAAACCTATGTATCTGCAAGAATTCTCTGTTTAATGTTATGTATATGTATTTTTATGGTATTATTATTGTTATTTTGGTTTTTTTCTGGAGAAAGGGGATATATGTTGTATCTAGATCTGCACGTGCTTGTTGCTGTGCTGGATGTTGTATTCTAATGCGGGTGCCATCCTTGCCTTGTGCATCTTATGAGGTACATACCACGTTCCGCAGTTCTGGTGAGTGATCGGTCGTTTCTTTAACGGCAATCTGTTTGCTGGTCACGCAGGTAGAAGCTGTCCGAGGATGAGCTCCTAGAGTCTGGCTCAGAATGAAATAAAGTACCTACCTTAACCTGGACATTTCTCTGTGGAAGTTATTCTTTTATCAAGGTCTTCTTTACAACAAACATCTAGGAAGCCGCTGGCTTGAGGGCAACCAGGTATGCCCATACAAGAGCTTAGCTGCCAAGTTTTCAGTTTGCTTATGTGTGGCATTTCTATTGTTTCCATGTACTTATGAGTGACATTCATCGACCAAAAGTGTGACACAAAGTGACATTTTCTTGCGAGTAAAACTAAGCAATAAAGTCAATGGAAATAGATGCATATCAGAAATCATACTTTGTTGAGCAAAGAGAACCTCCAAAAGGATGTTTAAACTGCCTCAAAGCACCTGCCCTGGAGCTCCTCAAACTCCAGTAGCGCAGTGAGGAAGCAGTCCACATTATCACAAAGACCTGGGATTTGTATCATGCCCATTCTGTATGCTAGGAAAAGAGAAAACTACAAGTCCAAGCATTCAAAGTGTTTAGGGATAAAAAAGAAATTCTATTGTAGGACCGAAGGCTCAGATTATTGCTTCTCTTTCCTTTACTGTAAAATTTCAGCAGCCAATGAAAAAACGTTTAACCATCATAACAACTACATTTCCCATGATGCCTTGCTCTCCAACCCTCAATCACTGTCCCTCAATCCGTATAAGAACCTCCATTTCCATACTGTGAGCCTCTTTCTTTGCTGCTCGCAGCAGAGATAAGTGCCTCCTTCATTTTTCTTTCATGTATGATTACTGTGTTTTACTGTATACTGCTTCATATTAGACCCGTGTTGTGATCATCGACCGTGCTGTCTGTGTCGCGGTCGATGATGGCTTATGCCTGAATAGTCCCTTTTGGTGTGATCGCGCTTGTTGCGGTCTCTGTTCTGGCCCGCGGCCTTAGCTGCATTCTTTTACATCTAACGCGTCGCCTCCCCTCATCGGGCCCGTGAGTTCAGTAATTTCGGAGCCAGACATGCGTAGCCCAGTCGAGCTATATTTGGGCTTCTTTAGGCTACAAAGCATCCCCTTTCTGTTTCTCTCCTCGTTCGGTGTTACTTTAACGCAAAATTCCACGCTGCTTAGTAATGTCGCAGAGTGGAGGTGTCGCCAACTCTGGCTGCAATAATTCGAGTATGGCCCTGTGAGCTGCGTGCAGGCTCATAAAAAGTTGGCTCTTAACACCCACTTTCATTGGGGCTGCAACAATTGGTCTACATCTTTGCTGAGGAGCACCTGGATTTATCTCTTCGTGGTGCACTTGGGGCTGGGTCCCCCCTAGACTATTGCCCTTGGGATAGACTTGGCATACTGAACCTTTCAGAATGGAGGATTGGGCTCCCTTAGAGGAGGATGAATATGATTATTATGAGGAACAACAGGGGCCATGCCTAGAAGACAAACTGGTGGGTGCCCTGGATGCTTCTGTCCAACAATCAGTAAACAGGGTCATCAAAACCGCTATGCCAAATACTGTTAACTAAGCTCTGGCTGCTGCTCTTAAACCTATTACGGCGTAATTGGAGAGCTTCACCAAATGCCATGGTTTCCAAAGCCCGGAGGGTTCCGGGTCCTTATCAGGTTTTGCAGGTGTCACAAAAAAAGGGAAAGCCAAGTCGTCTGCATGGCCTCACGCGCAGGCTTTAGCTAACCTCCCTCAGGGTCCCTTAGGGGCTCATGAATACTCGGCCCCTTCCACCTCCTCAAATGCACAATCAAAACGCAAAATGGTAAAGATACCGACACAGATACTAACTCCACTCATGCGGATGATAACTCCCCACCAAAAAGGAAGAAGTCTAAAATAGCGTCGGTAGCCAGACCACTGATTTCAGCTTTGCAAGTCACAAATCCGTTTGACTTCAACCCTATGGACATTGTCCACTCTCGATTATCTGATTGGGGCCCCGCCCCTGAAGTTGCAGAGTATCTCCATGAAAACGTGCGAGAAAGCTTCGATAAGGAGGTTCGCAGTTGCCTGCGGGCAGAATGCCCCCGTCCTGACATTCCCGACAAGGTGGCTGAGAACCCTGAAATCGACCCTAACATGCTAGCCTTCTTAAAGAAATTCGCCAAAGACCCGAAGAAGGATATCGACTGCGCATGGAGCGGGTGCCAAGACAAATTATTGAATCTGGCTGGGCCCCTTGTGAAAATCCTAGAGATGGCTCTTGTGGCCAAGGACACAGATTCCCCGGTAGACCCTGATATTCTAGCTGGCTGGACCCAACGGGCTATCTGTTTCTTAGGGAATGCCAACTGCACTGTATCAACCGAAAGGTGCAAGTCCCTGCTAATGCGGATGGATTCCAGTCTGACAGAGCTCTCCTCTGCTGAAGCGGGTCCTTTAGCTCAAGGTCTTCTGTTCGGGGACAGATTCATCAAAGATGTGTCCAAGTATGTGGGGACCTTTACGTCCCTTGATAAGGCCTAATTGAATCTCAAGAAAGTCTTTCAAGCTGGCCTCTCCGGTAGGGCCGGGTGAGGCAGGGGCTGCTCGCCAGGCCCCTACTATTACCAAGGTCCCCCAAGAGGTGGCTACTGTTGTGGCAGAGGAGAATGGCAAGACACTACCAGAGGTCATTCTATCTCACCAGACAGAGGTTCTCCCGCCGTCGCTTCAATAGAGGCGGTCACAGAGCGGCTTCCAGTCCCAAGCTTCCTCAGGTAAGGATTCTCAATACCTCTTTCATTCCTTTGGGGGGTCGTGTCCAGTATTTTCTTCAGAAGTGGAGGTCCATTACACAAGACGCGTGGATCCTGCAAACAGTTCAGGGTTTCCACCTAGATTTTTATCAGAGTCCACATCAGGAGTCCCTTCCCCACCAGTTACATTTTTCCCAACAAGACAGCACTTTTATAGATAAGAGACTTGCTGCCGAAGCGCGCAGTGGCATACTGTGGCAACAGCTACAAGGGTTTCTGCAGCAATGTTTTCCTAGTGCAGAAGAGGGGAGGTGGACACAGATTAGTTTTGTATTTGAGAGACTTCAACCAGTTCGTCACGTACAAGCATTTCAAGATAGAGGGTATGCATCTGTTGGTGGACTTACTCCGGGAAGGGGATTGGATGGTTCGGTAGGACCTCAAAGATGCATACTTGCCCATTCCAATCTTTCCTCCACACTGGTATTTTTTTCAATTCCGGTGGAAGGGAAGGTGACTGGAATATTTGGTCCTTCCTTTCTGGCTTTCTTCGGCTCCATGGTGCTTCACCAAACTGATGAAGCCAGTAGTGGCCCATCTAAGAGAGTAGGGGGTATGCTTGATAATTTACCTGGATGACATCCTTATCATGGTTCCGTCACACACTCTTCCTTCCCTTCATTTGCAGATGACAATTTCCCTACTACAGGAACTGGGTTTCATCATCAGCAAGACCAAGTTGGTTCTCCGTCCCTGCCAGTCAATAGAATTTCTGGGGTTCGTGATCGACTCTCAATCTGCACAACTAAAGCTTCCCAAAGCCAAGTTGCGCGATTTGAAGAAGGAACTGAAGTCGACCCTTTCCAAACAGGTGGTATCCTTGCAGGCTATTGCTCGTCTGGTTGGCCTTCTGGCATCATCGATCTAGGTCATTTTTCCATGTCCCTTTCATTATCAGGCCATCCAACGGCTGAAGATACAGCATCTTCAGAAGGGCTTGTCGTACATGGATCAGGTTCCCCTAACAGAGGAGGTGAGAAACGAACTCTGTTGGTGGTTGGGACATACGGATGTCTGGAGCAGGGCTATCTTCGGGTCTCAACCAGAAATAGTGATAGAATCAGATGCTAGCCGTTGAGGCTGGGGGGGCTCGGTGTGGAGAAGTATCAACAGAGGGCAGGTGGTCTCTTAAAGAATTGGCTCTTGACATCAATTGCCTGGAACTTTTGGCGGGGTCCTTTGCAATTAGGATCCTCTCTCCCAAGACGGTATCTTGTTGCATCCTTCTTCGGACAGACATCGTCAATGAGATACATCAACAAACTGGGGGGGGGGGGCATAAGGTCCCCACTGTTGGTGGAGATTGCCAAGGATTTTTGGCATCATTGTCTGAGTCACCAGATCTCAGTGATAGCAGAGTACATTCCAGGTCAGTCCAACACTGTAGCGGACTGGAATTCCCAACACCTGAGGGTTTACAGTGAATGGCAGCTCCATCCGTCCCTGATTCAGGTGGTTCAGTCGATTTGGGGTCCTTGTGTAATAGACCTGTTCGCCTCCAGGCTATATCGCCAGCTAGAAATTTTCTTCAGCTGGAGACTGGACCCTCTAGCAAGGGCTACGGATGCTTTCTTGCAGGACTGGTCTACGACTCTAAATTATGCATTTCCCTGGCTTGTTCTTATTCCCAGGGTGGCGACTCAGATCACTCGCCAACCAGTGGAGGTGGCGTTGATCACCTCCCTGTGGAAGACTCAACCCTGGCTTGCGATGTTGTTTGAGCTGACGTGCGACTACCATCTCCTCCTGCCTTGGTCTCAGACGATGCTCCAGGGCCCTCTGGGGGAATTGCACCCACTAATACTGTCTGGGAAGTTGTCCCTGATGTCCTGGAGGTTTTCAGGCAACAGTGGACGTTGCCAGGCATTTCGGAAGCGGCTTCAGGCTTCATCAAGAAGGCCTGGGCACCTTCCACTAGAAAGCGGTACTCTTCAGCATGGTGATGCTGGATGGATTGGTATCTGGAACGGCACGTGGATCCCGTGGGGGCGAAGTTATCCCAGGTGGTAAATTTTCTTTCTCACAAGGTTTCAGAGGGTTTTCCTTACAGGTCAGTAAATAACTTTCGCTCTGCAATTTCTTCAGGGCATGCCCAGGTTGACGGTAGGCCGGTAGGTATGCACCCCTTAATCTGCAAGCTGCTTAAGGGCATTCGAGTGGCGAATCCTCCTAAGGCTAAGTATTCCTTTTTGTGGGACGTATCTTTGGTCCTGGCTCTGTTCGAAAGATGGCCAAACAATTCTCAATTGTCCAGGAAACAGTTGTCAACCAAACTAGCCATGTTATAAGGTTTATAAGCTTATCGACGCACCTCGGATGTGAGAGTTCTCAACTTAACAGGTAGAGTATTCACTCCAGAAGGAGTCTTGTTTACTATTTCTGGCAGAACTAAAACATTTTCACGTTGTTTTGAGTATAATGCTTTTCCTACTAATGAGAAATTGTGTGTGGTTCAATGCTTAAAGGCTTGCGAAGAATGTACCCATACCTTTCGAACTGAAGGTTGTACAAGAGTGTTGATTGCTTTACAAAAGCCATTTAAACCTGTTACATCTGCTACAATTGCTAGATGGCTGAGAACGGTCATGGCAGAGGCTGGTATTGATACACAGGTGTTTGGGACTCATTCTGTTAGAGGAGCGATGGCTTTTAAATCATATATGTTAGGTTCTACTATTCATGATATAATGAAATCTGCTGATTGGTCTTCTGAATCTACCTTTAAACAGTTTTATTATAAACTTGTGGGGGATATTACTTCTGTGGTTTTCGATAAGCGTTAAACTAGCAATAATCTCGGCCTCCGTTCCTGCACTAGAATAAATAATTTGCTAGGATTCATGCCAAGAATTTTGGATTTATTAAGGACACAGAGGCGAGGATTATTCTGCCCATTATGTAATTTTTCATGATTGTGGTAATGTATTTTGCCCGTCTATATACAGTGGGTGATTCCACAGATATTACTGGTTTCTTTTTCGTTTCAGGTTCAGATCAAAAGGCAGAGTGATCCTGTATCAAGTTTCCGGTTCAGGTTGACACTCCGTGTCCTGGCTTATGCGTGAGCTGTTGTTCTTACGTCAAGGATGGCTAATGGGATGGGCCGCAGACGCTATGGATTTTGTCACTGTTGATGTTGATGAACTGTTCGAGGCAAAGAAAGAGGTTCGCAGTATGGAAATGGAGGTTCTTATACAGTTTGAGGGACTGTGATTGGTAGTCGGAGAGCAACGCATCATGGGAAATGTAGTTGATATGATAGTTAAACGTTTTTTCAATGGCTGCAGAAATTTTGCAGTAAAAGCAATAATCCTCGCCTCCGTGTCCGTTATAGAATTGAAAATTCTTGGTGCGAATGCTAGCAAATTTTGTACTCACAGGAAGAGTTACAAATGACATAAAGCAATTAGGCAATTGGTAAGGTGGTCACCTGGCCGATTTTATACCGGCATGACTGGTATTTTAAGATCCTTGCCAGTATAAAAATTAGGAAAATTACCCAAACCTATTACACAGTCCTGGTGCCATCCTCTGTCACAAATCACCTTATGACGAGTAAGGCCTCCTCCCACTGGCAACTTACCAACTGACCATGCTACTAGTAACAAATACTGGAGAAGAGCTCATCTTATCTCTACAATTATAATCACAACCGCCCACAGCCCCATAGCACAACCTGAGAAACTACTTTAGTGGCAGCTACTTACTACTATTCTGGGCAGCCTTTCAAATGCTGCAGCGCCACTAGCCACTGGCATCTCTGCCTGCTGCACTTGGAGGTTGACTACCGCTCTCTGCCCTAAATTGCTGCTTGCTGAGCTTTAGAGTCTGCTCTGGTATGTCACTTGTCATGCTGGGCAGGCTCAGGCTCCTGACCGGACTCTTAAGACTACTGCCAGTACCTCAGTCTGTTGTGAGTCAGGAGTCTGTTCTCTGCAGAGCTGAGAATTAGAGTAGTCAAGGGCTGCTCTGATGGGGTTGTGGCTCAGTTGGACTGGTCCTGGGTCACCCTTTTTAGGTCTCGGCTAGACAGCGCATGCGCTGTCTTGAAGAGACGTGTTGTGTTATAGCTGTGAGCTTACTGGCCGCCCATCTCCTATCATTGGTAAACTTCAGCGTCACTCTCATTTTCTTTGATGCCATTCGTCATGGCATGTGGGCGTCATGCCCTCTTCTTGTGTTTGGCCCTCCCATAGCACATGTACCAACTACGTCTCCTTACACTGTTCCCGGTTTGCAGAGCTATTTTTTTCTTTGTTTTCAAGCACGCCTTAGAAGTCCTTGTGTTTTCAGGCCGTCTCCCTTGTACACATACACACATTCCACTAAAATTCATGCATGTGTACATAAGCAAAAGCATTTCTTAAAAAGTTGTTAAAACACGAACAGCCCTTTTTTATTTAATGCACGATCAGATGGTATTGGAGCGCTTGCTCCGTCGTCTGACTTGCCATAGCGCGAACACAAACCGATGGTATTGGAGCACTTTAAGTTACAGTTACATTACACAATGACACATTCATTTTTGTCGCTGATCCTGCTTCAATTAAGGTTTTTTTTTTCTGCCGTTGCTTGCCCATCTCCCCATCCCCTCCTTCTTCCCTGCTTGACTCGTCCCCCCACTACCTCCTTCGTTGCTGCTGCTTTTTTTCACAATCCGATGGTATTAGAACACTTGCCATAGTGCTAACACCAGCTGATGGTATTGGAGAGCTTTCAGTGCTCACCAGTTACATTACACAATGACACATTCATTGTCGTTGGCAGGGGGAAGCGTAAGTGATTTGCCAAGAACCACAAATTGTTCAGCCGACCCCGAGATTCCAACCTGGTTCCCCAGTCGGCAGCTCTGGCTGTTACGTCAATCCTCACTTCACTTCAAAGCTCCTCATCTGTTTCTCACTATCACGTCCACATTTGTTCAGCAAGACCCCGTCAACACCAAAAAAGCATTGGCAAAGCCAATAGATCTTATCAATGACTGAGCTATTGTCCTTGTCAATGTGAATGTCTTTTAGCCATGTTGTCTAGCAGCACGTCTGCTGGTCAGCATGGCTGAAAGTCACTGAAAAAAGTGCAATGATGCGGCCAGCGCAGGCAATGTCATAGCGCTATTTTGTGTTAGGAGGGCCAGGGCAATAAACTCACATAAGGGGGGAAGAGACTCGGCGTAGGCTTAACATCCTGTGATTCTGGGCTTTCAGTAACTTTCAGCCATGCTGAACAGTAGATGTGCTTCTAGGCAACATGGCAAAAAGACATTCACATTGACAAGGCCAATAGCTCGGGCATTGTCAAGACCTATTGGCTTTGTCAACGCTTGTTAAATACTTGTGTGCACCGGGACCATACACTGTGCACACCCTCACCCGGCCCCCAACAAACATGTATTGGTCAGGTGTGAGAAGTTATTGACTTCTCATCATTCAGGGATGGCTTGCGAGGCCAAGGCTCCCAGCAGCAATGTCTGGCCACAGGCACCTGGGGGCTGAGGAAGGCAGGGGGCGGCCAGCAGACTCGAGATGCTTCAGGTAGATGGAGCCTGGTATAAACATTATCATCCTGCAGTCCATGACCCGGTGGCCCTCCTCCACAGTGAGCTGAAGGTGAGAGAGAGGGCACAGGATGGAAAGGCTCAAGGCTGGAGTTCTTCTATTGGAAAAAACAAAGCTGCTGCCCGCTACCTGACTTGGCTATTTGACCTGTGGTGCCGGAAAACAACAAGGCAATGTATGCACTGCCAGATCCATATACTGCTGCCGGTGGGCCAGTAACTTTTGCTGTTTATGTTTAGACCATGCAGTCCACATAGCTCTAGGACCTCCCGGCAGCTTCACCTGAAACTTCATAACTGATTCATTTTCACTACTGTGAGAGCAAAACGTCAGAGGCGCAGGGAGAGCAAGCCTATTTTAGTACGCTGGCATGTCGCTTTGTTTATTATTAGTTAATAGTGCGCCTTGTCGTGGGGTGGTTCGGAGGTCTTATAATGCGTGATTAATGAAATTTAGTGCAATGATGCAGACACCAGCACTAAAATGCTTTATGGTAACCCCTGATGTTTGGTACTTGGCTGCGCTGAATGTAGCTACAGGCTCCCACATCATACCGAACAAAGGTTTTGTCACTTGTGCGAGGCCTGTAAATTCGAGCCCTTTTATTAAAGTAGCAGAAGCATATTCTAACACAATTATCTCTCAAGGTAGGGAAGCCTTATTAGTATATCAGTTTATGATATTCTCACAGAGTCCTGTATTTCAGAACCGTGATTTCAGTAGTCTGTTAGTCATCGTCTAACGATGTGCGTTGGTCTTCTTTCTCTGGGTGGCATTGCTGGTTTTTGAGTTATTTTCGTTCCTTGTTCAACTTTTGGGTTCACCACCCTCTGCATATTTGTTTCATTAGACTTTATGGTTTTGTTGCCAGTTCAGGTGTGTTTGTGATAAGGCCCAGTATCTCCTTTGCTTCGCTCACCTCTCTCACTGCATGTAGGAAGCTGGCTCTTTTTGTGGTATACCAATAACTGGTGATGTCATGTAAAGAGTCCAGAGATTCCCCCAGAAGTGTACAGGGCTCAATGCAAACCCAAAGTGGTCTGTTTGTGGTAGTGTGGTCGAGCAGCCTTAAGCCTAACACAGAGGAGTGTAAGACATTTGTTATACACACAGTGACTAATAAATGACACACAACTCAATAAGGAGATCCACACCAATTTTATAAAAATAAGCTTATTTCAAGATTTATTTTACGACCAAGATGTGCGATAAAAGGTAAGTATGTTTTTCAATAAAATATTTTTCACTTTAAAAAGAGGACACAGTGCACTTTTTCAGTTCAGCAATGTTAACCTATGGGAGAAAAACAAGAATGCAGTTTTGAAGGTAAGTACACAACTTACACATCCAGTCTTCGAGGTTTCAGGTCAACACCAGGTAAGGTTGAAATTAGTACCAAGAGTGCACCACCAGCTGCACAGGAGCGGCCTGGTGCAGAGGCCAAATTCGGAGTTGGGTGCCCAATGTTAACCAAGGGAGACTGGGGGTGATTGTTGTTGCGATGCTCACAGGTAAGTTAAGTGGTTTCAGGGTTCAATCTCCAGGAGTTAAGGTAAGCACAGGGGGGGGCCACAAGGCAGCACCAAACTTACACCCTGAACGGCACATGGGCAGCCGGGTGCAGAGTGCTGACATACTGTCGGGCTCCCGATGCTAAATGGAGGAGATCGGTTTTGGAGAAAGGCTGCAGGCTGGGGCCAGGAGGCTAAACGAATAAAACCCACAGCTGCCCAGGTAAGTTCTGATGCTAGGGGATGTAGGGACACTGTTGGTCAAGCTCCCCAAGGCCCACGGGTTTCAGGTGCATGGTAGTCCTTTTGCTTTGGGAACAGGTTACCGAGCAGGTAGCGGTCAGGTGGAGTCTTTGGATTGAAGCTTCAGGCGTCGAGGTGGAGTCCAGCGGGGGTCAGCCCACAATGGACTTTACCTCCGAATTGCTGGGAAACCTTCGCAGGACTGGTGGGCCACTTGGATACTGGCCATGGGCATCGGGTGCAGGGGGTGGGTCCGGAGGCAGTTTCGCGTTTCCTCGCGGCAGAGCTCTTCAGTTTTAAAGTTGGTTTCTTCTTGGACAGGGCTGCTGTCCACTGGAGTTTGTTGATCTTTATAGAAGGCAGGCAGTCCTCCCAGAGTTTGGGAGGTTGCTGGACCTGCCGGACGAGTTGTCTTTTTTAGCAAGGGTAAAAGGCAGCAGACAGGCCAGCAAGGCTGGCGCCAAGTCAGTCACTGGCCTTCTTCTTTCTTGCTGTTGCGGCTCTTCAGTGTCTGGGCTTCATAGGTCGTCAGGAATCTGATTTCAGGGTCTGGGGGTGCCACCTACATACTAGATTTAGGGGCATTACAGGGGAGTGACAGGTAGGGACCAATGGGCTCCTTACCTGGGGTCTCTACTCCTTCTATTGTGCCACCCTCCTGTGGGAGGCAGGGCTCAAAAAATCCACTCGCCCACTCGCATTGTCGAGCACAATTTATTCAGGACGAGCTATTTTTAGGGACTACTGGCCCTTTCTGGCAGCTGAAAATCCTCTAACTTCAGTCACAGAACAAAAAGTAAATTTAGGAAGATAAACTGACTTTTGACCTCTGCCCCTGAAAGCAGAGCAAATGTGACAAGATAACAAGATTTAAAGGCATCTTTATTGCTCACACAGTGAAAGAGCAATAAAAATGCCTTTAAATCTTGTTATCTTGTCACATTTGCTGGCTTTCAGAGACAGAGGTAAAAAGTCAGTTTGTCTTCCTACATTTATTTCTCTTTCTGTGACTGAAGTTAGAGGATTTTGTAAAATGAACTGTGTGACAATTGAACTGTGCAAAGCATGTTAAATCAAAGGCTGTAAGATGTCAGGCTTTTTCTCTAACACAACACTGAAATATCTAAGTGAACTGTTCAAACATTTAAAATATATTTCACTAGTTATGAAGACCCACTTTTGTAATTCTGTGTTGAAAAAAATACTTTATAGGATCAAAACAAATTAGAACACTTTACTTGGTGATGTGCAAATTTTAAATATTTGTGCTGAACCCCAATTTCCAATCATTGTTTATGTGCTATTATCAGTAAAACTACATGTTAGTGGGAAAGTTTTGTGGCCATTTCAATGCAAAATATGCTATCTTAAAATGGCAATGTACTACCACATCATGTTTTGGTAATATATTTATGAAAAGTGACTTTTTAAACATGAACTGGGAATTATTACTGCTCCTTCACAGGTGAAAATGCTATTAGTGAACTAAGAGGCAAGCCAGGGATCATGTGTACCCTATATATGGGCTCGATTCTTGTTATACATGGAGCAAACATTTGGTCTAATAAATAAAAATAGTTTTTTGTACAGCAGAAATAGTGAACTTACATATTTGAAGGTCCCCTGTAATGTCATAAAAAAGAAAAAAGCAGCTCCATAAGACAAAATATTGGCCTAGGATCACACAATTTGAGACCAGTTCACGGGTCAAGTACCTTACAGTTAAATTGAGTAGATTAAACATTTTTATGATTTTTCAAGCCCTGGGAGGGGGGCATAGCCCTAGCCCTGATTGGACGAGTCCCACCATCTTGAAGATGGTGGGCACTGAAAAATGTGTTTCACTTCGCCTCCAGCACCTGAGGGGTGGACTTGGCGAAAGGGGGCACACCTCCTCTTCTTACTTAGTTTTCCCGCCAGTTCTCCTGCCAAAAGTGGGGTTTGAACTGGGGGCTGCCATCTGCTTATAGCAGCAGAGGCTGGGGTCGCATTACAAAGGGAGCAAAGGCTTTGAAGGTTCCGTCTTGATGACTGTGCTCATCCTGGGGGAGGAGGTGGGACACCTCTGCCCAGGAAGGGCTTTGTTTCTGGCCTCAGAGAGCAAGGGCTCTCGACCCAGGAGTCCAGAAACATGTCTGGTGGTGGCAGGCTGCCTAAAGCCAGTCAGAGACCACACGCGGGTTGGTAGTTTTTCAGGGGGCACCTCTGAGGTGCCCTCTGAGTACATGTTTTAATAAATCCAACACTGGCATCAATCAATTAATCAGGGTTCTTATAGAGCACTGCTAATCAACCGTGAGGGTGTGAAGGCACTGGGGAGGAGGGGTTTCTGCAGTTCAGTCGAAGAGTCAGGTCTTGAGGTCCTTCCTGAATTGAGGCAGTGAAGGTGATTACCTGAGATTTAGAGGTAGAGAGTTCCAGGTCTTTGCCGCGAGGTAGGAGAAGGATCTACCTCCGGCCGAGGTCTTGCATATCCTTGGGACAGTGGCCAGGGCCAGTTGGGCGGAGCGGAGATGTCTGGCAGGTGTGTAGAAGGAGAGGCAGTAGTTGAGGTATGCAGGTCCAGTGTTGTGGAGGGCTTTGTTGGTGTGCATGAGAAGCTTGATGGTGATTCTTTTGTTGATTGGGAGCCAGTGAAGGTCTCTCAGGTGACCGGAGATGTGGCTGTGGTGGGGGATGTCAAAGATAAGTCTGGCGGAGGTGTTCTGGATGCTCTGCAACTTTTTTTGAAGTTTTTGGGTGGCACTGGTGTAGAGTGCATTGCTGTAGTCAAGCTTGCTGCTGACGAGCGCCTGGGTGACCGTTCTCCTGGACTCGTGGATATCGATTTGAAAATCTTCCGAAGCAGGTGGAGCGTGTGTTAGCAGGAGGATGAGACATTTTTGATTTGGCGGTTCATTGAGAGTGAGTAGTCGAGTATGATACCGAGGTTGCGTTCGTGGTCAGTGGGTGTGAGGGGGGATCCAAGTGAAGCGGGCCTCCAGGAGTACCAGGGTTACCATTTACTAGGGACTTACAGGGGGGTCTAAAGTTGCCAATTGTAGTACAGTTTTAGGGAAAGAGCTCTGACACAGGGGATCTGGTTGTTTCAATCGAAACCACATCTTTTTCCAAGCAAAAAGTGGGGGGTTACCATGTCAAAAGAGGCACTTTCTCACAATGTTGTTTCCCTTATTTTGTAAAATGCAAGTGCAATTAGTAGCCCCATCTATAGGGAACTTTCTCCAATCACAAGTGTGTAGTCATTTCTTTAGAGTCCCGTCTTTTAGCTAGTATGGTGGCAGAAACATCTTGGAAACACATGGTCGTCTCCCCCTGAGCAGTACAGGTTCCTGTTTGCCGGCTGCCAACAAGATTCTTTGCATCTCTTGGAACAAATGTACTCTAATTAGAATGTTGTTGAAATGACAAGTATACCCTGTGATTATGATCCAGTTGTATTGTGTTGCCCTCTGGCATCTGAAGGAGGTGGCTAAAGAGAGATTGTACCTGAGTTTCCTAATCCCCATTAGCGACGTCTTCGCTAATCCTTCGAACTAAAGTTATTCCTTTTTGAGCTATTTTTAGTTTCATCAATCTTGTCAAGCATTTATCATTGTTGTTATGCTGGGATCTATTTTCATAGCCTGTTCATTTAATTCGGGTGATTGTTCAGCGAGGCCTTGTCTCTGTTTTCTGAATTGAATGGCCAAGATCGATATTCAGCAAGAAGTACCTAAATATCCTCTTTAGTAGCTTGTGCCTGGAGGTTGGCGATATTGTCTCTCGGTGCTTTCGGGGAGCCATAGTGTCATCTTGTGTGTGAGGTTTATCCACTCTTTGAGAATGGAGCATTTGTTTATGGATGAGATTTTGGCTGTTTTCAGCTTGTTAAATGTCTTATTGGCAGATTCCAACAGGGGGTTTGTTGTGAGAACATGAAACAAGTTCACCTTAATAATTCAATCAAAGTGCTTTGTGGGTGCTAATAATTGTAGTTTCTGTGTGCCTGCGTTTCTTTGAGTTATCACTGTTTCAGAAAATATCCCCAATATATAATCACATAATTTATGCAGCTCACGCCACAGTGCCGGCACTTTCCCTAAGCATGTTTATAGCTTCCCACTCCTCCTTACCAGTTGAAGATTCTTCTCAGTTTGCATCATCAATCGCGTCCCTGTGTTTTTAGGTCGCGCCTAGGCAACGCTTGTGCTGTCTTCGAGACATGCTGTATCTACAATATGATACAAAAGGGGATGATGGACGGAACGTTTGAGCCAATCAAACACTCACCCCCAGTCAACTGATCTGGGTTTAATCCATCATCATTCTTTAGCTCACTCCACCACCCCAGTTCAGACATGGCCATATGCAAATCAGTCTGACCCTGTGCCTCATGGGAACAGTCCAGCCCGAACTGCCAAGCCATGTCTTCCCTGGACCGGAAACAAGCATCCTAGGACCGGTTTCTGGCATTTCAGCCGTCATCAGCCAGGCTTGCTTGAATCCAGTGGCAAAGTGAGCAAGGGACCCACGTCTGGGCATACCCCCGCCAACTTAGGGCGACCAAAGCGATACAAAAGGGGATGATGGACGGAACGTTTGAGCCAATCAAACACTCACCCCCAGTCAACTGATCTGGGTTTAATCCATCATCATTCTTGAGCTCACTCCACCACCCCAGTTCAGACATGGCCATATGCAAATCAGTCTGACCCTGTGCCTCATGGGAACAGTCCAGCCCGACTGCCAAGCCATGTCTTCCCTGGACCGGAAACAAGCATCCTAGGACCGGCTTCTGGCATTTCAGCCGCCATCAGCCAGGCTTGCTTGAATCCAGTGGCAAAGTGAGCAAGGGACCCACGTCTGGGCATACCCCCGCCAACTTAGGGCGACCAAAGCGATACAAAAGGGGATGATGGACGGAACGTTTGAGCCAATCATTCTTTAGCTCACTCCACCAACCCAGTTCAGACATGGCCATATGCAAATCAGTCTGACCCTGTGCCTCATTGTATCGCTTTGTTCGCCCTAAGTTCCCATGAGGCACAGGGTCAGACTGATTTGCATATGGCCATGTCTGAACTGGGGTGGCGGAGTGAGCTAAAGAATGATGATGGATTAAACCCAGATCAGTTGACTGGGGGTGAGTGCTTGCAATGTTCAACACTCCGTCCATCATCCCCTTTGGTTTTGCATTGTTCATCCTAAGTTGGCAGGGTATGCCCAGACGTGGGTCCCTTGCTCACTTTGCCACTGGATTCAAGATAGCCTGGCTGATGAGGGCTGTGAGCCTGAAACCGGTCCCAGGATGCTTGTTTCCGGTCCAGGGAAGACATGGCTTGGCAGTTCGGGCTGGACTGTTCCCATGAGGCACAGGGTCAGACTGATTTGCATATGGCCATGTCTGAACTGGGGTGGTGGAGTGAGCTAAAGAATGATGATGGATTAAACCCAGATCAGTTGACTGGGGGTGAGTGTTTGATTGGCTCAAACGCTCCGTCCATCATCCCCTTTGTATCGCTTTGTTCGCCCTAAGTTGGCGGGGTATGCCCAGACGTGGGTCCCTTGCTCACTTTGCCACTGGATTCAAGCAAGCCTGGCTGATGACGGCTGGAATGCCAGAAACCGGTCCTAGGATGCTTGTTTCCGGTCCAGGGAAGACATGGCTTGGCAGTTCGGGCTGGACTGTTCCCATGAGGCACAGGGTCAGACTGATTTGCATATGGCCATGTCTGAACTGGGGTGGTGGAGTGAGCTAAAGAATGATGATGAATTAAACCCAGATCAGTTGACTGGGGTGAGTGTTTGATTGGCTCAAACGCTCCGTCCATCATCCCCTCTTGTATCGCTTTGTTCGCCCTAAGTTGGCGGGGGTATGCCCAGACGTGGGTCCCTTGCTCACTTTGCCACTGGATTCAAGCAAGCCTGGCTGATGACGGCTGGAATGCCAGAAACCGGTCCTAGGATGCTTGTTTCCGGTCCAGGGAAGACATGGCTTGGCAGTTCGGGCTGGACTGTTCCCATGAGGCACAGGGTCAGACTGATTTGCATATGGCCATGTCTGAACTGGGGTGGTGGAGTGAGCTAAAGAATGATGATGGATTAAACCCAGATCAGTTGACTGGGGGTGAGTGTTTGATTGGCTCAAACGTTCCGTCCATCATCCCCTTTTGTATCGCTTTGTTCGCTCTAAGTTGGCGGGGTATGCCCAGACGTGGGTCCCTTGCTCACTTTGCCACTGGATTCAAGCAAGCCTGGCTGATGACGGCTGGAATGCCAGAAACCGGTCCTAGGATGCTTGTTTCCGGTCCAGGGAAGACATGGCTTGGCAGTTCGGGCTGGACTGTTCCCATGAGGCACAGGGTCAGACTGATTTGCATATGGCCATGTCTGAACTGGGGTGGTGGAGTGAGCTAAAGAATGATGATGGATTAAACCCAGATCAGTTGACTGGGGTGAGTGTTTGATTGGCTCAAACGTTCCGTCCATCATCCCCTTTTGTATCGCTTTGTTCGCCCTAAGTTGGCGGGGTATGCCCAGACGTGGGTCCCTTGCTCACTTTGCCACTGGATTCAAGCAAGCCTGGCTGATGACGGCTGGAATGCCAGAAACCGGTCCTAGGATGCTTGTTTCCGGTCCAGGGAAGACATGGCTTGGCAGTTCGGGCTGGACTGTTCCCATGAGGCACAGGGTCAGACTGATTTGCATATGGCCATGTCTGAACTGGGGTGGTGGAGTGAGCTAAAGAATGATGATGGATTAAACCCAGATCAGTTGACTGGGGGTGAGTGTTTGATTGGCTCAAACGTTCCGTCCATCATCCCCTTTTGTATCTACAATATGGGCTTCAAGCACCTTCCATCTTGTTCATTGGTTCCTGTTACTGCCCTTCATAAATGCCTGCTTTTGTTTGGTCAATATGCTTAATAGTTGCTCCTTTTGGTCTTTTGTAACCTCCCATGAGGACTGCCCCTTTTACATGTGCTCTTACTCTTACTTTTATTTGTGATACTCTGTGAGCACTCTTTTCCTGACAATAACGGGCTTCGCGCTTATTCTGTTTTTTTTAATATTAGTTGCTTTCCGACTGCGCAGCTCCCAGCTGCTCCTTCTTGTGTCTTCGGCGCTGCTCCCAGCTGATCCTGTCTTCGGTGCTGCTCTCAGCCGTGCTGCTAATTAATGTAGCATAGGCATGCATTTGTCATTTTGTTTCCGTTTCAACATTTGTTATTTTTATTTATTATTCTCTGCTTGTTTTGTGTGAAAGGTGTTCAGCTGGCGGCATTTGCATTTTCCAAATCAGCATATCGGGAGCCCTCAGAACGCAAGTGAAAAAGAAGTGATAGAACATTAACTTCATGACTGGGACATGCGTAAAGACACGTGTACTCGTGACAGCCATTTTGAACCAGTATGTATTCCAACATTTGTTATTTTATTTTCTTATTCTCGACTCGTATCGAGGTCTCGAGTGAAACGAGCAAGCCAGAAAGTTTCAAAATAGCAGTCCCAGTGTGTGCCGGGCTGAGAAAAGCTGCGGCGTAAGCCACTGCCAGCCTCTGAGCGCAGCAGCCCATACTACTGTGACCAAAACTTTCGGTTTGGGTGCTTTCTGCCCTACTCACCTATCCCTCACAGGGCTGGCCGCGCTCTCACGCAGAGGACCATTAAAGCCATTAACAAAATGCAGGTGTTGGACTTGGCCCTTTTGCCCTGAATTTTTTCGACGGTGTAACAATAAAATATGGTGTGTCTGAACAGAACATAACAAATGCTGTGTAATATGGTACACACTGTTAGCGCCGCCATTTTAGAAAAGCACTGTGGAAAAATGTCACTGTTAAAATGGACGCCATGCCTGCCTGCCCATGTGACGCCTGACTGAGGTGGGTTGGCAGCCTAGTGGTTTGTCCCCCAGCGCCCCCTGCTTTTGGAGGGAAGCGTCGCACCGAGGGTGCTCTACTCCTCCCCCTGAACCAGTTAGAACCGGTTCCGGAGAGAACCTTCTAGCTGCCATGTGAGGAGACAGCGACAGTGCAGAGCCTGGACTGAAGGGGAAGGGACCTTCTGCCAGGGGAGACCGCCACATTGGGCCTGTGTGCTGGCCCCTGTGCCCATCTACACCCCCCCTGTTGGCCCCAGGGCCAATGAAGAGACATTGCCGGAGTGGAGGCTGCTGGGCTGGCAGGATTGCCACCCTACCGGAGGATGACCGTTCTGAGGAGCTGCTGCTTCGGGACTGGTGAGCCGCCCTACTAGCCACTGATCTCGCCCTGCATTACATGTCTCTTGGCCTCTAGCGCCGGTGAGCGCTATATCTGCGGTGCCAGAAGAAGGGAGAGGGTGCCTGCAGCGCTGGATTGCCAGAGCGCTACTCATCCTGGGGGACCCTGGAGGTGGGAGCGTTGCCGGTGCCGCCTGCAGGAAGAAGAGGGCTGATGCCTGCACCCTAGCGCTGTGCCCGGGAGCTGGAGAGCGCTGTAACCCCCCCTGAAGACACCATCTGCAAAGCGCTGTGGGGGACTGTGTAGCGCTAAGAAGGGGAGCGCTGCTCATGTGCTGCTGAGGGGAGCCGATTCCTCCAAGTGGCGGGTGCCCACCCCGCTGGTGTGCTTATACTAGGAGGGAGCCTACCCCTCTGTGAGGAAAAGAGGTGTGTGGCTGAAGAAACGGGTGCCTACCCCGAAACTTGTCCTTGTTGGAAGGCGGGAGCCCACCCCGCGCTTCTAACGTGCCCAGGATCACCGCCGCGGCCGTGAGGGGAAGCGCTGACAAGGAGAGCGGGAGCCCACCCCGCATTTGTGGTCCTTCGCGGGTGCCCACCCCGCGTTATTACTGTTAACATACAGCGGGAGCCTACCCCGCGTGTGTGCTTGTGCTAGGAGGGAGCCTACCCCTCTGTGAGGAGAAGAAGAGTTGCCTGGAATCACCGCCGGCCCGGGAGACCCAGGAGCGCTGCGCGGGCTTCCCCGTGACGTCAGGGGAGCCGCGCTGGGATTGGCGCTGGTGAGAGCGCCTGAGGGAAGTCCCGCCCCGCAAGCCAGCGGCTGAGGGAGGCCGTCGGGAGCCTCGCGGGCTCCGGAGTAAAGTCCCGGGCCCCACTAGGGGTGGCCCGGGTGAAGAGAGTCCCGGAGTAGAAGAACCGGAGCGGGAGCCCACCCCGCCGGTCCGTGTCCCGCAAGAGGAGCGGGAGGAGTCTGGAGCCTCACAGGCTCACCGTCGAAGTCCCGGGTCCCAGGAGGGGGCCCGGGTGAGGCAGAGAGGCGCTGCTGACGGCGGGGCTCCCTGAGCTGAGGAGAGCCCCGCGTGTGAAGAGAGGCCGTCGGGAGCCTCGCAGGCGCCGCCGGAGTAGTGTGGAGCCTCGCCGGCTCCAGGACCAAGTCCCGGTTCCCAGGAAGGGCCCCGGGTGAAGAGTGAGTGCCACGCCTGCAGGAAAGCCGGTGAGTGGGGCCAAGTCTGCTGGTGGTTGGGGGTGACGTCGGGGCACATTGTCGGTGCCCACCTCCCCCCCTTGTTGCTAAGAGGGCACCGGTGTGCCCGCGCTGGCTTCACAGCTGCCCCGTATAACAGTGGGCAGCTGCAACGTGTTGGGGCATACCTTTACACCCTGAGTCCCGGAGGGGGGCTCGTAGAGAATTGCGGGTGCCAGGAGGGCCTCCAGGGGGCCCATTGTGAAGTTGGGGGTGCGTCGGGGCACATTGCCGGTGCCCGCCCCGTTGCCGTGCGGATCCCTACAGCTGCCCCGCTTGGCAGTGGGCAGCTGCGACGTAGGAGGCACTTGCTGTTTAGGGGTCCCAGAGGCACCGTAAGTGCCAGTGACCCTTGGGGACACACAGCGGCACCGCAGTAGCGGGCCGCTGCAACGATTGGGCATATTTACCCTGCCCTTGACTTGGTCGGGGGGTGGTGTCGGGGCACATTGTCGGTGCCCGCCTTCCCCCTGTGTTGCACTGTCTTTACAGCTGCCCCGGATCACAGTGGGCAGCTGCAACGCTCGTTGAGGGACATTGTCTTGCCAGGGGCCCGGGAGTCGGGATCCCCTGTGTGAAGTGGCGCGCAGGCTAATCTGCAGCGAGGGGTTATGCCAGGCTTGTAGGGCCTATGGTGTTTACGCTGATGATTCCTGCGCCATGATCTATGTATATCGCATCTATGCTAGCAGGGCCTATGGTAATGGGGGTTATGCTCATGATTCATGCCTGTTTATGTTCTAGGGCCAATTCCAGAGTGGTGTGCCTCCGATTGGGGCATGCTGTGGTTATCCTTGCGCGGCCTGTTGCCTCACATGATTCATTGCTGATATGAGACTCTAATGTGTTTCCATACCTCATGTTTTCCGGCTACTGCATGGATGCTTTATTCCTACGTCTATTGGTTCCAGTGAACTCACACATTTATCCTGTACTTATAATGATTCTGGCAGCGACCCGATTGGCGCTGCCCTGTACATAGTCCCCACTGTTTTATGTATACCGGGTGCCGGTTGGCGCCGTGTTACCCATGTGGTTTACCATCTGCTAAGCTGTTGCCCAATACAGATGCTAATTTTCTTACTCCAACTGGTGTGGTCTCCTTTTTGTAGTGTGCCTGGTGTGTCGCTCTGTGTGTGCTGCGCGGATGCTTCACACAATGCCCCTAGTTTAGCCTTCCCGCTCCGCACCACGCTACCCCGTTTCCAACATTGGTGCTCAGCGGTGGGATAGGACTTGTGTTTGCGCAGTACCACAGCGGCAACTGGTTGCACTACAAAGGGTGCACCTGAGAGTAATCGCAGATGTGGGGATTGTTTTTCCTGATTGGATTTCCCTCCTAAAAGTGTTGTGTTGAAGTGTGTTCCCCTGTTGCACTGTGGGAGGGGTATCCCGGGTGTATCTCACCAGGATGGGGTTAACCTACGACGAGGATTGCGTGGGGGAGTACACCGAGCAGGAGGTGATAGACCTCTGCCGAGAGAGAGGGATACCCACGGTAGGCAACACCCGGAGGAAGTTGTTCCTCTATGAGGCCCTGAAAAGGGGGAACCCTTAGAGCCCCACGGGGACCTTTCCGATTACCCCTCTGCATATTTAAGGGATGGATTTGGTAGAGACCGTGAGGAGGACTCTGAGAGTGAGGGGTCCCGGTCCATAACCCTGGAAGGTGGTGACTTTGAGGAGGAAGAGGATGTGAGGGCAGAGACACCGGTAGCGAGGGAGGACACCATAGAGAGGGAGTCCCGTGCTGGGTCCAGCCCCAGGGGCACTGCCCCACCCCTTTCCCTATCCCCAGAAGAGTGGGTAGATAGGAGGGAAGAAAGGGAGTATCAGCTGGCGCTGGAAAGGCTCAGAGTGGAGCTAGCGCAGCTGAGGGTTGAGGAAAAAAGGCTAGAGACTGAAAGGGTCCTAGCGCAGGAAAGGATGGCGGAGGCGGAGAGGGCCTTCACCAGGGAGAGACTAGCTCAGGGGGTAGGTTGTCCCCTGAGAGTGGTGTCTGTGGTCTGGATTCACCAGTGAGGGTGGGATCCAGTGGTGGCAGCGAGAGTGAAGCCAGTGCAGGAAGTCCCACTCCCAGAGCCCGGGAGATGGTGCCTGATCCCCAGAAGGAGGGGGCAGGTTGGAGTTCCAGGGCAGGGGAAAACTGTCCCATCAGTCTTGGGGGGAGTATGTGGACGGGTGTTGGACTGCACTGGAGGAGTGGATGGTGGGTGGCGCGGTGACAGATGGGGAAGAGCTGTTCCGCCTGATTATCAGGGAGCATGTGCTCAAGAGTTGTCTTCCCGGGTTGCGCCACCACCTGTTGCAGTGTGGGCTCTCCGACCCCAGGGAGCTTGCACGGGAGGCAGACCTTTGGGTGAGTGCCAGAGAGTCTGAGAGGGCAGTGGGGAGTGATCCTGAAGGGAGTGGTGCAGGGATCTTCCAACCCAGCGAGGTGGGAGAGGTGGAGAATCGCCCAGCTAGGTCCCAGGAAGGTGAGAGGGTTGTAGGGCCTCACATCCTATCCATAGGAAGGAGTGAGATGGGGAGGTGTCCCGAGGTGCCCCAACCGCAGTCTCAGGGCCTGGAGAGTTCCATAAGGGAACCCCAGGTTGGGAGCCTAGGCTGTCCCGATGGGCCGTCCAGGGAAGGGGATCCCCTAGTGTCAGGAGAACCCGGGGCGTCGGTAATCCGAGCTCCAGGGGTTCTGGGGTCTGCCCAGCCACAGGGTTTAGATCCTGGGCTGGGGTGCCAGGTTCAGGGGCTGCCTGACCTGGAGGGAGGGGCACTTGTAAGCAAGGTCCCTACCGGTTTCACTTCCAGGGGTACTTCTCCAAGTGGGAGGGTGCGGAACTCTGGAAGGGGGTGCAGAGGGAGGAAGGACTCGCCTCTGGCACCGGCTCAGCCACAGGGCTTAGATCCTGGGTTGGGAGGCCAGGGGCAGGTATTGCCTGACCTGGCGGGAGGGACGTCTGTAACCAGTGTCCCTCCGGAGCTGACTTCCAGGGGTACTTCTCCAGGTGGGAGGGTGCGGAACTCTGGAAGGGGGTGCAGGGGAGGAAGGACTCGCCTCTGGCACCGGCTCAGCCACAGGGCTTAGATCCTGGGTTGGGAGGCCAGGGGCAGGTATTGCCTGACCTGGCGGGAGGGACGTCTGTAACCAGTGTCCCTCCGGAGCTGACTCCCAGGGGTACTTCTCCAGGTGGGAGGGTGCGGAACTCTGGGAGGGGGTGCAGAGGGAGGGAGGACTCGCCTCTGGCACCGGGGCAACCTAAGGGTTTAGACCCTGGGTTGGTGGATCGGATGCAGGGTCACGGCCCTGGGAGAGAGTGGTGTTCTGAGGGTGCCCCGCACAGGAGGAGAGGGCGGAACCCCAGAAGGAGAGGTAGGGGGAGGAGAGCCTCGCCCCTACCTGGTGGACAGTGTGAGAGTGTGGTCCCTAGGTGGGAAGACCATTGGCAGTTTGGGACTGCACGGAGGAGGAGAGTGGTCAACGGGTACTACGGGCCTGGGGCTACTGCCCCCCACTCTGTGAGACAGCCAGGGCCAGAGACATCTGGATGGCCTAGGGCCCGGTCCTGGCTGCAGCCAACTAGGGAGCACCAGTGGGGTGGCCTAGTTGGGTCAAGAGGAGTTGAGAGAGGGAACCATCGGGT
Source organism: Calotriton arnoldi (assembly GCA_963921515.1). NCBI lineage: Eukaryota > Metazoa > Chordata > Amphibia > Caudata > Salamandridae > Calotriton > Calotriton arnoldi. The sequence continues at coordinate 1,948,830 of CAWUFW010002457.1, read as the reverse complement.
TCCAGAGTGGAGAAGAACCTGCGGGTGTTCCTGCAGTTGTGGGCCCGCGTCCAAGTTCTCTCGCTCTAAGCAGGGAAGCCCATCAAGGCATTGATCGGTCTACCCTGGCTTTTGGCTGGGAGGGGGTTGTGTTGGACTTGGCCCTTTTGCCCTGAATTTTTTCGCTTGTGTAACAATAAAATATGGTGTGTCTGAACAGAACATAACAAATGCTGTGTAATATGGTACACACTGTTAGCGCCGCCATTTTAGAAAAGCACTGTGGAAAAATGTCACTGTTAAAATGGACGCCATGCCTGCCTGCCCATGTGACGCCTGACTGAGGTGGGTTGGCAGCCTAGTGGTTTGTCCCCCAGCGCCCCCTGCTTTTGGAGGGAAGCGACGCACCGAGGGTGCTCTACTCCTCCCCTGAACCAGTTAGAACCGGTTCCGGAGAGAACCTTCTAGCTGCCATGTGAGGAGACAGAGGCAGTGCAGAGCCTGGACTGAAGGGGAAGGGACCTTCTGCCAGGGAGACCGCCACATTGGGCCTGTGTGCTGGCCCCTGTGCCCATCTACACCCCCCTGTTGGCCCCAGGGCCAATGAAGAGACATTGCCGGAGTGGAGGCTGCTGTGCTGGCAGGATTGCCACCCTACCGGAGGATGACCGTTCTGAGGAGCTGCTGCTTCGGGACTGGTGAGCCGCCCTACTAGCCACTGATCTCGCCCTGCATTACATGTCTCTTGGCCTCTAGCGCCGGTGAGCGCTATATCTGCGGTGCCAGAAGAAGGGAGAGGGTGCCTGCAGCGCTGGATTGCCAGAGCGCTACTCATCCTGGGGGACCCTGGAGGTGGGAGCGTTGCCGGTGCCGCCTGCAGGAAGAAGAGGGCTGATGCCTGCACCCTAGCGCTGTGCCCGGGAGCTGGAGAGCGCTGTAACCCCCCTGAAGACACCGTCTGCAAAGCGCTGTGGGGGACTGTGTAGCGCTAAGAAGGGGAGCGCTGCTCATGTGCTGCTGAGGGGAGCCGATTCCTCCAAGTGGCGGGTGCCCACCCCGCTGGTGTGCTTATACTAGGAGGGAGCCTACCCCTCTGTGAGGAAAAGAGGTGTGTGGCTGAAGAAACGGGTGCCTACCCCGAAACTTGTCCTTGTTGGAAGGCGGGAGCCCACCCCGCGCTTCTAACGTGCCCAGGATCACCGCCGCGGCCGTGAGGGGAAGCGCTGACAAGGAGAGCGGGAGCCCACCCCGCATTTGTGGTCCTTCGCGGGTGCCCACCCCGCGTTATTACTGTTAACATACAGCGGGAGCCTACCCCGCGTGTGTTCTTGTGCTAGGAGGGAGCCTACCCCTCTGTGAGGAGAAGAAGAGTTGCCTGGAATCACCGCCGGCCCGGGAGACCCAGGAGCGCTGCGCGGGCTTCCCCGTGACGTCAGGGGAGCCGCGCTGGGATTGGCGCTGGTGAGAGCGCCTGAGGGAAGTCCCGCCCCGCAAGCCAGCGGCTGAGGGAGGCCGTCGGGAGCCTCGCGGGCTCCGGAGTAAAGTCCCGGGCCCCACTAGGGGTGGCCCGGGTGAAGAGAGTCCCGGAGTAGAAGAACCGGAGCGGGAGCCCACCCCGCCGGTCCGTGTCCCGCAAGAGGAGCGGGAGGAGTCTGGAGCCTCACAGGCTCACCGTCGAAGTCCCGGGTCCCAGGAGGGGGCCCGGGTGAGGCAGAGAGGCGCTGTTGACGGCGGGGCTCCCTGAGCTGAGGAGAGCCCCGCGTGTGAAGAGAGGCCGTCGGGAGCCTCGCAGGCGCCGCCGGAGTAGTGTGGAGCCTCGCCGGCTCCAGGACCAAGTCCCGGTTCCCAGGAAGGGCCCCGGGTGAAGAGTGAGTGCCACGCCTGCAGGAAAGCCGGTGAGTGGGGCCAAGTCTGCTGGTGGTTGGGGGTGACGTCGGGGCACATTGTCGGTGCCCACCTCCCCCTTGTTGCTAAGAGGGCACCGGTGTGCCCGCGCTGACTTCACAGCTGCCCCGTATAACAGTGGGCAGCTGCAACGTGTTGGGGCATACCTTTACACCCCGAGTCCCGGAGGGGGCTCGTAGAGAATTGCGGGTGCCAGGAGGGCCTCCAGGGGGCCCATTGTGAAGTTGGGGGTGCGTCGGGGCACATTGCCGGTGCCCGCCCCCGTTGCCGTGCGGATCCCTACAGCTGCCCCGCTTGGCAGTGGGCAGCTGCGACGTAGGAGGCACTTGCTGTTTAGGGGGTCCCAGAGGCACCGTAAGTGCCAGTGACCCTTGGGGACACACAGCGGCACCGCAGTAGCGGGCCGCTGCAACGATTGGGCATATTTACCCTGCCCTTGACTTGGTCGGGGGGTGGTGTCGGGGCACATTGTCGGTGCCCGCCTTCCCCCTGTGTTGCACTGTCTTTACAGCTGCCCCGGATCACAGTGGGCAGCTGCAACGTTCGTTGAGGGACATTGTCTTGCCAGGGGCCCGGGAGTCGGGATCCCCTGTGTGAAGTGGCGCGCAGGCTAATCTGCAGCGAGGGGTTATGCCAGGCTTGTAGGGCCTATGGTGTTTACGCGGATGATTCCTGCGCCATGATCTATGTATATCGCATCTATGCTAGCAGGGCCTATGGTAATGGGGGTTATGCTCATGATTCATGCCTGTTTATGTTCTAGGGCCAATTCCAGAGTGGTGTGCCTCCGATTGGGTCATGCTGTGGTTATCCTTGCGCGGCCTGTTGCCTCACATGATTCATTGCTGATATGAGACTCTAATGTGTTTCCATACCTCATGTTTTCCGGCTACTGCATGGATGCTTTATTCCTACGTCTATTGGTTCCAGTGAACTCACACCTTTATCCTGTACTTATAATGATTCTGGCAGCGACCCGATTGGCGCTGCCCTGTACATAGTCCCCACTGTTTTATGTATACCGGGTGCCGGTTGGCGCTGTGTTACCCATGTGGTTTACCATCTGCTAAGCTGTTGCCCAATACAGATGCTAATTTTCTTACTCCAACTGGTGTGGTCTCCTTTTTGTAGTGTGCCTGGTGTGTCGCCTGTGTGTGCTGCGCGGATGCTTCACACAATGCCCCTAGTTTAGCCTTCCCGCTCCGCACCACGCTACCCCGTTTCCAACAGCAGGCATGTGTTCCCTATTCACTGTGCGCCTGTCCCCACCGATATTTGCATGCATGCAATTAGAAAATCACTTGAGCACATGCATCATTGGTTTTGTGGGGATGTTCTTCTTTAATTATGCAGACAATATTTATAGGCGGCAGAGCCAGAGCTATAAACAGCCCCCTCGGCTAGCCGGAGCTTGCCTTTGTGGTGCTCATCAGAGTAGTACTCTAGTTCTTTATTGCTGTGTGGCTGGGACTTTAAGACGTAGCCTCGTTCCCTCGACCAAACCCACTAGTTTACTAACCTTCCCACTGAAGACGACGGCCGACTGGCCTAGGCATTCAGCCTCAGCCATTCACTATCCCTCCCAGCCATGTCCTAAACTTTGGTGCCCCGTACATACCCCCAGCATTTTCCCAAACATTGGTACTAGCAGACTTTCAGATGCTGTTTCCCTACTTGAATGGCAGAACGACTGGGTTTCTCCTTCGTGGTGAGTCTCCGTGGAATTGGGGGTCCATAGGTTATATGTTTACACTACCTATGTTATAGTATTTACACCATAGGGAAAATAAAGTTTTACCTATTACTTGCCTAGATCTTCATTCACCGCTGAACATTGTTGGTTCTGTCAGGCAAATATCGGTTTGTTAATCTGTTACATGTGCCTTCAATTTACTATGCTTTAACTCCTTCCTGCCTACCAGTGTGAGGTTATTGCACTATGGGTGTTTAACAATATATTTTGAAAACATCAATCTAAACATATTTTTTTTTTAAATTAATTCCTGGCAAACAGTTTTGAGTTGGCTTCCAAAAGCAAGCATAAAAAAACACTTTGAAAAAGGGGTAAACACAGGCTTGAAAACATACATACTTCGATGTTAAAGAGAGATTTGAGGCAGAAGGAACACTCTGCTGTCATGGGCTATTTTTCTATGTGGTAAGATGATGATTGAATGATTTATTATGATTGGAAATTGATAAAGCGCTTGGTTACTCCAAACGGAGTGACCCAGTGCTAGGAAATCATCCACCAAGCTGTGCAGAAAGAAGAGAGACTATTTAAATTAATTTAAAAAACAGATCTCAGGTTTTTTTCCGAAAAGTCAGTTCTGAGCTTTCTTGCCTCAGGTCTAATGGAAGGGTTTTGTAGAGCTTGGATGCCAGGAGGCTAAAGGAGTGACCACCCATCTGAGCTCTCTTCAACCTTGGAACTACAACGAGCCCTGTTTCAGGAGATCTGAGACACCTGCTAGGTCTATAGGGCTTGATCAATGCCTGAAGATAGCAGGTCCTTTGTTGTTTAAGATTTTATGGCAGAAGAAAAGAGCCTTGATGGATACTCTTTTACTGATCGGGAGCCTGTGAAGTTTAGTAAGTGCTGGACCTAGAGAAGAGTGTCTGGGGATGTTCAGCAGCAAACGTGCTGCTACGTTTTGTACTCTTTGGAGCATTTGTAGCATGCCTTTGGTAGCACTTAAGTAGAGTACATTACAATGGTCTAATCTAGAGACCAGAAGCGCCTGAATCACTGTCTTTCTGGCAGCTTCTGGAAGAAGACCTACGATCTTGCATAGCATTTTCAAAATGCCAAAGCAGGCCACCGCAAGATTAGATATTTGGTTATCAAACGTGAGGTTGGTGTCGAACCAGATTCTTTCCTTTTTGTTTTGGGATCGTTTCAGGCCCCAAAGTATCCAGCCACCACGCGGTGTACCAGATGGATGGGTGTTTCCCCAGAATGAGTACCTCAGTTTTCTCAGCGTTTAATTTGAGACAACTATGGTCCATCCATTCTGATAGGCTGACAGACAGTTTCGAAAACAAGCTGCAGAGGTTCCATCATCCTGTGTCAGAGTGATAATAAGTTGTGTTTCATCAGCTTAGGACTCAATTTTAATGCCACGACATTCAATCACATCAGCAAGGGGGCACATATACAGATTAAAAAGCGTCTGGCTCAGAGCTGAGCCCTGCGGAGCCCCCTGTTGTAGTGCGAAAACTTCCAAAGAACAGAACTGTTGGACCACCCAAAAAGTGCGGTTTTGGAGGAAACAGATCAGCCATTTTAAGGCTAGGTCTGTGACACCGTATGATCACAACCGTTAAGCCAGAAGGCCATGGAAGACAATGTTGAATGCTGCACTTAAATCTAGCATAATCAGTGCTGCAATTTTGCCTTCATCAGCAAGGAGTCTGAGAGATTCAGACGCCAGCAGCAGTGCGGATTCAGTACTATACTGGGGACGAAACCCTGATTGAGTCTCATGCAGCAAGTCATTTGCCTCGATGTAACTGACGTGTTTTTCCACCCTTTTAGAGAAAAACGGGAGCAGGGAGAAGGGCCTGAATTGTTCTGGTTTAGCTGGATCCAGAGTTTGCTTCTTCAGTAAGGGCACCACAATTGCATGTTTCCACTTCCGGGTAAGTTGGCCTGTCTTAAAAGATTGATTAAGTAGGTCGCATAGTCTAGGTAGTATAGCCTCCAATCCCTGCTCAAGCACTGAAGATGGGGCTGGGTTGAGCGGAAAGTCGATTTCCCTTTGAGTGCCAGCATACGCAATTCTGATATACATAGAGTATTGATGCTAAGGAACCCGCTGGTGGGATTAGATGGAGCAGGCCAGGTTTCAGGGTAGAGAGTCTCTCTGGGTTCTTTAGGAAAAGCCCCATATATCTTGGCAATTTTGTCTGAAAAAAATTGGGGCGATTGCATTACATTTTCTCTGCTGAGGGAGAGATATCAGGAGAGACACGCTCCAAAGAGGACAAGGAGTTCACTATATGGAAAAGTTTGCTGGGTGAGTTCTGAGCTTGCTCAATCTTATGAACATAGTATTGGCTTTGCATGAGCCTAATCTGTTTGCAGTAGATCTTCAGCGCCTTATCATAATTATTCTTTCCTGTGATGTTGTATTCCTTGCGCCATTGGCGCTCTAGGCGTTTACAATTCTTTTTTATTATTAGGAGCTCTTCATTAAACAACTTCACAGATGGTTTTGAACGGGAGGCTGTTAAAGGACCAATACAGTCTATTGCATTTAATCCAGTTTTCTACTTGCGTGTTTGCTGTGTCCATATTGTCACTAATGGACGGGCAGTTAGCCCTCAGTGTCGCTGTAAGGGTCGCTGGGGTAATTCTAGATTGCACATCAGTTTTAAAGGGTGGGTTAACTTATTGCACCGTAGAGACGGCTTTTTTATTTTGGAGGTTGCGCCGTCTTTTCCTCTCACTCGGTTGCTCTTTGCCTCCATTGCATGTTTTACAGAGTGGCCATGCTCCCTTAACATACAACACCAAACAATTCCTCACCACACAATTAACTGCCACACAATTCAACACCACCCAACATAATTACACACCACGTAATACCACTCAACACAACATGATTCAACTCCACATAATTACACTCACCCCAATACCAGATAAATACACCCAACATAAAACCACTTGATGTCACATAGCAACAATCCATGGAAAAAACACTGCACAACATGCCACATAATTCCAATCAGCATAATTTCATTCAACTCTACACAGTTCAACGCCACACAATTCAACTCTACTCATTTCCATTCCACACCACATAATTCGACAACAAACCACATATTTCAACTCAACAACACAATTACACAAAACACCACATACATCCAAACCACACCACAGAATTCCACATCATGCCACAAAATTAAACAGCACACAACATAATTAAACTCCACTACATACTACTCCACTACACAAAATACCAATTCACATAATTCCACTCCACACTTAATACTGCATAATTGCTATCCATATATTTCCACTACACACCATGCCACATATTTCCATTCCACACCACTCTATTCCACGCCACACAATTCCACAACTAACAATTCCAATCCAACCCACATAATTCCACTCCGCACCATATACATCCACTCCACTCCATAACACATAGGTAAAACACATTATCATTTACAACGCCAATGTTTAGTTTTAGGTAAACCCAGCCCACATCCCACCCAGCTCCTCTGTTGTTCCCCTAACGCCCTATTGCTGCTGCAGCTCCTGTGTTTGTCTTCATAATTAATCTTTACAGACCCCAACCCCTAGCTATTCACCATGCCACATAATTACACTCCACAAATCCACTCCACACCACACAATTCCACCCCACACATTTCCACAACTAACAATTCCATTACAACACATATACTTCCACTCCAGACCACATAAATCCACTCCACTCCAAACCAAAACACATAGGTAAAAGAAATTGCCATTTACAGCACCAATAGCTCTAACTCACTTTATTATAACTTTACAACATACTGCACAGCAGCCACGCTGCTCTACAACATAGCTTAAAGACATTGTCAAAGCTAATAGCTTAGGCTAAACACTTATAAGGTCCTCAAGGCGACACCTGTTGGCTATGCCAATGCTTGTTTTAATATTGCCGACGTGGTGCCTTGTCTCTACTGTTGCTCACTGCCTGCAGTGTCCTTTAATTGTTCTTATGGCTGACTTTCTATGTCTTGCTCTGACGCAGCGTTGCATCAGGTAGCTTCCCTCTTAGTATGGCTGAGCGCGTTTTGGATCTACGCCACGATCTTGGGCTGCCGTACGCCTTCAAAGCTCATCAGCCTCTCCAGTGGTGGAGGTCCCCTCTGCCGCTGTCTTACAATATACTGCCAAAATTAAATGCTTGTGTGGGGTTCCGGCCCTTGGAACTCAGCAAGAACGCGTTTTCACGGATCTCCACCTGGCCGTGCCCCCTTCAAGCGTATTTAAAATATGTATGAAATGGATATTGATACATTTTAAACTAGCATAATCCTCGTGTCTGGTCCTGACATAGAGTGTAGAATTTCCTAGCTTTTGTATTAAAAAGTTCTCAGTTCTATTAAGAACATGGAAGATTATCCTATCCGGGGATTCTGAAACTCATAAATGTGGTTATTTTATTCATGTTCATGTTCGTTATGTCAACATAAATTATGAATAAAGTAGTTTATGTGAGTTGAGTTGTAGATTACGTTGCATTTTGAAGTTCTCTTTGTTGACAAAGACGACTTTGTATGTATACACTTTTGTTCTAGGGAATGATAACAAACAAGAATAAAAATAAAGAAATTTCCTGTATTCAACTGCTTTGCTGCAAAGAAAAGAGAGTGATTGGCAGGGGAACGACGTTTGCATGGCTGTGCACCATCCTAATTGGACATTGAGTTTGATGTAATTTTGTGGTTCTTTTGTTTTGATACTCATGGGATATGTAGTACTTGTTGTGATATAATACTCTTTGAATGATGTTTGAACCTATTTGCTGAGTTCAGTAATCAAAAAAGGCATAATCCTCACCTTCGTGTCCAAGATAGTACTGAAAACTTTCAAATGGTGAAAGCTACGACACATTCAACACTCTTCCAACTAAGCACTCATCCATGGTGTAGCTTGATATTGCTTCACCAATGCTCTTCGTTGACTCATTCGGGGCCTGAAGGCACTATAAAAAATGTGTTTACTTTACTATCATAGTCTTAACAGCTAAAAATAAGTAATGAAAGTTTGCAGTATGTGCATTCTTGCCATGGCTCCGTATTAATGCGAAACACCTTTCAACAATTGAAGCAAATTAGCTCACCGCACGTTGCATTTCTGGTCTTGTCATTTTGCGTTTTTTTGAGTTATGTTTATTTTCAAATTCAAAAATACCTGAACAACTCATAAAGTGTTGGCAGTACAAGAACAAATGCAAAATTGCATTAAATTGTATCCTCTTACCCCCACAGCATTTCTATATTTTTCAAAGGAAGAAAATTGAAACCCCACCCAAGAGTATCATAACCTCTCATTTGTGAGTTTATGTCATTGTACCTGAATATGTCTTCCATTTAAGATATAGCAAGTGCCCCATCCAAGATCTCTCTCTGGTTTTCTGTTATCTCACTTATTCAAACATCCTTAGAGTCCTTAATCTTGGCGGGTAGATTACAGTTTTGGCTCGCATGACTCGCGGGTGGGAGGGTCGCGCGGGGGTTCGTGCGGGGGGTTAAAAAAACCTTATCTTTCCGGGTCCCGCGCCGCCTCCACTCCTGGCCGGGTACTGTATTTTCCTGCTGCCCTGCTGCTTTCCTGCAGGCAGCTTCCCTCACCTTCCCTAAGCCAATCACAATGCTGCAATGGCTGCGTTGTGATTGGTGGGGACAGCGCCCAGACGGGCACTTATGGGGAGGCCATTTTCTATATGTAGGCTGCATGCAGCCTACATAGAGAAAATGCAGAGTGCGCATGACTGGTTTGGTCGGCCCCAGAGGGCCGACCAAACAGTCCGGGCCCACAGCATTGGGCAAGCCACTCCTCCCCGACCCGCCCACCCGCCCGCCCCCAACCAGGCATACCCTTCAGTTTTCTCGCAGCGCGAGAAGCAGAAACATAAAAAGGTATTTAAAATACCATTTTATGTTTCTGCTTCTCGCACTGCGAGAAAGCAGTGGGGCGGCGGTCCTCTGCCCTAATGGAGGAGCCGCCCCTATTTGAGTAAGCCCACTGGGAATTTGTAGAGAGTGGTGTATTCATCACCTTCCAATGGAACACAGAACAGTTAAGCAGCCTGTATAAAGTGGGCACTGACAAAAACCAAACATAACTGTTAACAAACTAGAAACATATTGGAAGATTAAAGACGTTACAGGCACACAAGACACAGGGGATATCACAATGAAAGAGACACAGATGGCAATAAGGGTGACAAGCACTTAAAAAAGGAGGATGTCCTAACATTTTGCCTTTAAGATTCACGCCAAGAACAGATGGTGTATTTATGATAAGAAATGGAGGACCTTGAAAAAGAGCCTTACCAAAGGGGATAATGGACGGAGCGCTTGAGCTAATCAAACACTCACCCCCAGTCAACTGATCTGGGTTTAATCCATCATCATTCTTTAGCTCACTCCACCACCCCAGTTCAGACATGGCCATATGCAAATCAGTCTGACCCTGTGCCTCATGGGAACAGTCCAGCCCGAACTGCCAAGCCATGTCTTCCCTGGACCGGAAACAAGCATCCTGGGACCGGTTTCTGGCATTTCAGCCGTCATCAGCCAGGCTAGCTTGAATCCAGTGGCAAAGTGAGCAAGGGACCCACGTCTGGGCATACCCTGCCAACTTAGGGCGAACAAAGCGATACCAAAGGGGATAATGGACGGAGCGCTTGAGCTAATCAAACACTCACCCCCAGTCAACTGATCTGGGTTTAATCCATCATCATTCTTTAGCTCACTCCACCACCCCAGTTCAGACATGGCCATATGCAAATCAGTCTGACCCTGTGCCTCATGGGAACAGTCCAGCCCGAACTGCCAAGCCATGTCTTCCCTGGACCGGAAACAAGCATCCTGGGACCGGTTTCTGGCATTTCAGCCGTCATCAGCCAGGCTAGCTTGAATCCAGTGGCAAAGTGAGCAAGGGACCCACGTCTGGGCATACCCTGCCAACTTAGGGCGAACAAAGCGATACCAAAGGGGATAATGGACGGAGCGCTTGAGCTAATCAAACACTCACCCCCAGTCAACTGATCTGGGTTTAATCCATCATCATTCTTTAGCTCACTCCACCACCCCAGTTCAGACATGGCCATATGCAAATCAGTCTGACCCTGTACCTCATGGGAACAGTCCAGCCCGAACTGCCAAGCCATGTCTTCCCTGGACCGGAAACAAGCATCCTGGGACCGGTTTCTGGCATTTCAGCCGTCATCAGCCAGGCTAGCTTGAATCCAGTGGCAAAGTGAGCAAGGGACCCACGTCTGGGCATACCCTGCCAACTTAGGGCGAACAAAGCGATACCAAAGGGGATAATGGACGGAGCGCTTGAGCTAATCAAACACTCACCCCCAGTCAACTGATCTGGGTTTAATCCATCATCATTCTTTAGCTCACTCCACCACCCCAGTTCAGACATGGCCATATGCAAATCAGTCTGACCCTGTGCCTCATGGGAACAGTCCAGCCCGAACTGCCAAGCCATGTCTTCCCTGGACCGGAAACAAGCATCCTGGGACCGGTTTCTGGCATTTCAGCCGTCATCAGCCAGGCTAGCTTGAATCCAGTGGCAAAGTGAGCAAGGGACCCACGTCTGGGCATACCCTGCCAACTTAGGGCGAACAAAGCGATACCAAAGGGGATAATGGACGGAGCGCTTGAGCTAATCAAACACTCACCCCCAGTCAACTGATCTGGGTTTAATCCATCATCATTCTTTAGCTCACTCCACCACCCCAGTTCAGACATGGCCATATGCAAATCAGTCTGACCCTGTGCCTCATGGGAACAGTCCAGCCCGAACTGCCAAGCCATGTCTTCCCTGGACCGGAAACAAGCATCCTGGGACCGGTTTCTGGCATTTCAGCCGTCATCAGCCAGGCTAGCTTGAATCCAGTGGCAAAGTGAGCAAGGGACCCACGTCTGGGCATACCCTGCCAACTTAGGGCGAACAAAGCGATACCAAAGGGGATAATGGACGGAGCGCTTGAGCTAATCAAACACTCACCCCCAGTCAACTGATCTGGGTTTAATCCATCATCATTCTTTAGCTCACTCCACCACCCCAGTTCAGACATGGCCATATGCAAATCAGTCTGACCCTGTGCCTCATGGGAACAGTCCAGCCCGAACTGCCAAGCCATGTCTTCCCTGGACCGGAAACAAGCATCCTGGGACCGGTTTCTGGCATTTCAGCCGTCATCAGCCAGGCTAGCTTGAATCCAGTGGCAAAGTGAGCAAGGGACCCACGTCTGGGCATACCCTGCCAACTTAGGGCGAACAAAGCGATACCAAAGGGGATAATGGACGGAGCGCTTGAGCTAATCAAACACTCACCCCCAGTCAACTGATCTGGGTTTAATCCATCATCATTCTTTAGCTCACTCCACCACTCCCAGTTCAGACATGGCCATATGCAAATCAGTCTGACCCTGTGCCTCATGGGAACAGTCCAGCCCGAACTGCCAAGCCATGTCTTCCCTGGACCGGAAACAAGCATCCTGGGACCGGTTTCTGGCATTTCAGCCGTCATCAGCCAGGCTAGCTTGAATCCAGTGGCAAAGTGAGCAAGGGACCCACGTCTGGGCATACCCTGCCAACTTAGGGCGAACAAAGCGATACCAAAGGGGATAATGGACGGAGCGCTTGAGCTAATCAAACACTCACCCCCAGTCAACTGATCTGGGTTTAATCCATCATCATTCTTTAGCTCACTCCACCACCCCAGTTCAGACATGGCCATATGCAAATCAGTCTGACCCTGTGCCTCATGGGAACAGTCCAGCCCGAACTGCCAAGCCATGTCTTCCCTGGACCGGAAACAAGCATCCTGGGACCGGTTTCTGGCATTTCAGCCGTCATCAGCCAGGCTAGCTTGAATCCAGTGGCAAAGTGAGCAAGGGACCCACGTCTGGGCATACCCTGCCAACTTAGGGCGAACAAAGCGATACCAAAGGGGATAATGGACGGAGCGCTTGAGCTAATCAAACACTCACCCCCAGTCAACTGATCTGGGTTTAATCCATCATCATTCTTTAGCTCACTCCACCACCCCAGTTCAGACATGGCCATATGCAAATCAGTCTGACCCTGTGCCTCATGGGAACAGTCCAGCCCGAACTGCCAAGCCATGTCTTCCCTGGACCGGAAACAAGCATCCTGGGACCGGTTTCTGGCATTTCAGCCGTCATCAGCCAGGCTAGCTTGAATCCAGTGGCAAAGTGAGCAAGGGACCCACGTCTGGGCATACCCTGCCAACTTAGGGCGAACAAAGCGATACCAAAGGGGATAATGGACGGAGCGCTTGAGCTAATCAAACACTCACCCCCAGTCAACTGATCTGGGTTTAATCCATCATCATTCTTTAGCTCACTCCACCACCCCAGTTCAGACATGGCCATATGCAAATCAGTCTGACCCTGTGCCTCATGGGAACAGTCCAGCCCGAACTGCCAAGCCATGTCTTCCTGGACCGGAAACAAGCATCCTGGGACCGGTTTCTGGCATTTCAGCCGTCATCAGCCAGGCTAGCTTGAATCCAGTGGCAAAGTGAGCAAGGGACCCACGCCTGGGCATACCCTGCCAACTTAGGGCGAACAAAGCGATACCAAAGGGGATAATGGACGGAGCGCTTGAGCTAATCAAACACTCACCCCCAGTCAACTGATCTGGGTATAATCCATCATCATTCTTTAGCTCACTCCACCACCCCAGTTCAGACATGGCCATATGCAAATCAGTCTGACCCTGTGCCTCATGGGAACAGTCCAGCCCGAACTGCCAAGCCATGTCTTCCCTGGACCGGAAACAAGCATCCTGGGACCGGTTTCTGGCATTTCAGCCGTCATCAGCCAGGCTAGCTTGAATCCAGTGGCAAAGTGAGCAAGGGACCCACGTCTGGGCATACCCTGCCAACTTAGGGCGAACAAGCGATACCAAAGGGGATAATGGACGGAGCGCTTGAGCTAATCAAACACTCACCCCCAGTCAACTGATCTGGGTTTAATCCATCATCATTCTTTAGCTCACTCCACCACCCCAGTTCAGACATGGCCATATGCAAATCAGTCTGACCCTGTGCCTCATGGGAACAGTCCAGCCCGAACTGCCAAGCCATGTCTTCCCTGGACCGGAAACAAGCATCCTGGGACCGGTTTCTGGCATTTCAGCCGTCATCAGCCAGTCCAGCCCGAACTGCCAAGCCATGTCTTCCCTGGACCGGAAACAAGCATCCTAGGACCGGTTTCTGGCATTCCAGCCGTCATCAGCCAGGCTAGCTTGAATCCAGTGGCAAAGTGAGCAAGGGACCCACGTCTGGGCATACCCTGCCAACTTAGGGCGAACAAAGCGATACCAAAGGGGATAATGGACGGAGCGCTTGAGCTAATCAATGCTTGTTTCCGGTCCAGGGAAGACATGGCTTGGCAGTTCGGGCTGGACTGTTCCCATGAGGCACAGGGTCAGACTGATTTGCATATGGCCATGTCTGAACTGGGGTGGTGGAGTGAGCTAAAGAATGATGATGTATTAAACCCAGATCAGTTGACTGGGGTTGAGTGTTTGATTGGCTCAAACGTTCCGTCCATCATCCCCTTTTGTATCGCTTTGTTCGCCCTAAGTTGGCGGGGTATGCCCAGACGTGGGTCCCTTGCTCACTTTGCCACTGGATTCAAGCAAGCCTGGCTGATGACGGCTGGAATGCCAGAAACCGGTCCTAGGATGCTTGTTTCCGGTCCAGGGAAGACATGGCTTGGCAGTTCGGGCTGGACTGTTCCCATGAGGCACAGGGTCAGACTGATTTGCATATGGCCATGTCTGAACTGGGGTGGTGGAGTGAGCTAAAGAATGATGATGGATTAAACCCAGATCAGTTGACTGGGGTTGAGTGTTTGATTGGCTCAAACGCTCCGTCCATCATCCCCTTTTGTATCGCTTTGTTCGCCCTAAGTTGGCGGGGTATGCCCAGACGTGGGTCCCTTGCTCACTTTGCCACTGGATTCAAGCAAGCCTGGCTGATGACGGCTGGAATGCCAGAAACCGGTCCTAGGATGCTTGTTTCCGGTCCAGGGAAGACATGGCTTGGCAGTTCGGGCTGGACTGTTCCCATGAGGCACAGGGTCAGACTGATTTGCATATGGCCATGTCTGAACTGGGGTGGTGGAGTGAGCTAAAGAATGATGATGGATTAAACCCAGATCAGTTGACTGGGGTTGAGTGTTTGATTGGCTCAAACGCTCCGTCCATCATCCCCTTTGTATCGCTTTGTTCGCCCTAAGTTGGCGGGGTATGCCCAGACGTGGGTCCCTTGCTCACTTTGCCACTGGATTCAAGCAAGCCTGGCTGATGACGGCTGGAATGCCAGAAACCGGTCCTAGGATGCTTGTTTCCAGTCCAGGAAGACATGGCTTGGCAGTTCGGGCTGGACTGTTCCCATGAGGCACAGGGTCAGACTGATTTGCATATGGCCATGTCTGAACTGGGGTGGTGGAGTGAGCTAAAGAATGATGATGGATTAAACCCAGATCAGTTGACTGGGGTTGAGTGTTTGATTGGCTCAAACGTTCCGTCCATCATCCCCTTTGTATCGCTTTGTTCGCCCTAAGTTGGCGGGGTATGCCCAGACGTGGGTCCCTTGCTCACTTTGCCACTGGATTCAAGCAAGCCTGGCTGATGACGGCTGGAATGCCAGAAACCGGTCCTAGGATGCTTGTTTCCGGTCCAGGGAAGACATGGCTTGGCAGTTCGGGCTGGACTGTTCCCATGAGGCACAGGGTCAGACTGATTTGCATATGGCCATGTCTGAACTGGGGTGGTGGAGTGAGCTAAAGAATGATGATGGATTAAACCCAGATCAGTTGACTGGGGTTGAGTGTTTGATTGGCTCAAACGTTCCGTCCATCATCCCCTTTTGTATCGCTTTGAAAAAGAGCCTGGCAGAAGAGTCACATCATTATGCAAGAACAGAGAATGACCATTGCTCACTAATGGAAACCAAGATAGAGTCATTCTTGATAAGTGCAGTGCTGGAGTTTGTGGGAAGCAATGGCCATAGAGGAGGTGCCAGCACATATTTGCAGGGAAAAGTATGACTTTCTAGCCATATGGAAACAGGTCCTGCAGTACATGGATGGAGATTATCATGAAATAATCTACCAGGCGCGGCTCCTCCATTAGGGCGGAGGAGCGCCGCCCCACTGCTTTCTCGCGATGCGAGAAGCAGAAACATAAAATGGTACTTTAAATACCATTTTATGTTTCTGATTCTCGCTTTGCGAGAAAGCAGAAGGGTATGCCTGGTTGGGGGCAGGCGGGTGGTTCAGGGAGGAGTGGCTTGCCCAATGCTGTGGGCCCTAACTGTTTGGTTGGCCCTTTGGGGCCGACCAACCCAGTCATGCGCACTCTGCATTTTCACTATGTAGGCTGCATGCAGCCTACATAGAGAAAATGGCCTCCACATAGGCACCCGTCTGGGCGCTGTCCCTACCAATCACAACGCTGCCATTGCAGCGTTGTGATTGGCTTAAGGGAGGGGAGGGAGGCTGCCTGATTCCTGTTCCTGCCGGAGGCAGGAGAGCAGGAAAGCAGCAGGGCAGCAGGAAAACGTGGGACCCGGCCATGAGCGGAGGTGGCGCGGGACCAGGTAAGTATGTTTTTTTTTTTTAAATCCCCCCCGCCTGACCCCCCGCGCGACCCCAACCCGCGAGTCACGCGGGCCGCGACTGTACTCAAATCAAGGAGGTACACACATTTAGGTTTTGCCAGTCATGCAGCCCCTTGTTGTATTAATTCCCACTCATTCCACAGATCCTTTCTGAAATGAGCTCTCTTTTACTGTAATCCCTATATTGCAAGCAGATGGCACCCCATCTCTCTTCAACAGGGTATGCCAAACTTATCTAATACTGTGTAGTAAAAATGTATGCTACAGCTGCCTCTGTCTCTTGGGATTTCTTAAGTTTTAATCAAATCAGTTATAGGAGTCAGAGTGCCTTTAGTGCTCAGCTCATTATGAGCAACTATTTACAGAGTTTTCATTGGGCAATAATTATGATATCTGACTGCACCCCACCCGGCTAATGGCTATCACCTAAGTTCTTTGCTTGTTCTCTCCGCTTACTTTTGCTTCAGTTTGTGTGCTCATGGCAGTAGCCTTGTTGGGATTTAGCTCCTTTTCTATCTAATGTGTCAATGTAAGGCCTGCAGGCAGACTGGAAGAGGTATTATTCCCCTAAGGATTTTGTTGCTCTTCAGCTGGATCTGGTCAATGGTCAATATTCAGTAAATTTCAGAATTTAATGTAAAACCCATAAGACCTTACAATGAAGACTGACAAGTATTATAATCAAATCATTAGGTTTTGTTGAAAGAATTAAAGGGATTACAGAAAACAAAATTAAACTGTTAGGAGTCAGTCAGTTAATCAATAGCATGATGATTAGAATTTAATCCAAATAATAGAAGAGCAGAAGCAAATATAGTTCAGCTCTAAAGAATTAAATCAGAGGCCAGACCCGCGTGGAGTCACCTTCTAAAATTCAAGGGAAAGTGGGCCCAGCCCCCTCAAGAATGCCCTTCTTTTATAATACAAAAAGCAATGAAACCTATATGTGAATACAATTATATTGAAATTTCACAGGTTAAACCAATCAGGGTAAAAAAAGAGTTTCTGAAATGGTTTCTCAGCAAAATCCCACAGATTCACATAATGTAATTCCCATCCACAGTGGTGTTCAGGCACCTCAGTAGTTTGTATAAATATCACTTTTTTGTATACAAGAACACGTTGTCATGAGAATCACATTGAGATCCCATTAGATAAAACCTTTGGAACATTCACTCTCAATAGAGCAGTGTGCTACAGAGTCTTAAAGAAAAGAACTTCATTCTGTGTCTGGGAAAGTTCCACTACATTTCAAACATTGTTTACAAAGTTAATCATGTATGAATCGTCTGTGTGCCGAGTGAGTCAGAAATTGAAAGATGGCTGCATGCAGAGTTTGCCATTTTGAATTTGTTGCCTACATTAGCTAATGTTAGCATAAACACCCCCTCTGTTTTTTTAAAATCATCACAATTCACACTTCAATAACTATGTTCCCTCATACTACAGTTTTCTCAAATTTCAGCTTCTTGAACCTGTCTTCTTCCATCTCCTTCCTTCCATCATACTTTTTGGATCGGGATGTCTTCAAACTCATAATCGTTCCGTTTTCTTTTCCTTCGGCTCGTTGCTGACAGCTTCTTTGTACACCCTCAATTTAACCCACCTTTTGTTGACAGGCATCTAACACCATGCATATTAAAACAATTATTATAATAATATAGGGTTTAGTATGAAGCTAAGGATGCCCTCTCCCACATCATCAAACCACTCACCAGTCTTTGAGAACCATTTCTCAGTGATCTGAACACCGAGCTAACTCCCTCCCTTGCATCTGATTCGTCAAGAACCTTCACCTCACGTTTAATGTTACTGATGTTGAAAATATAACTGTTAATTTGTTTACTATTATTAGGCACATACATGCAACATTTCGGTACTTGCAACATGCAGCAGACTCTGCCTTCTTTTGCTAACGATATACCTACAGCTAGCCTGTTTTGCATAACTATTGCTTGCATAGCTATGGATATGCAACCTCTCTTTGTTAATGGTTGTTAAGGCAACGGCTGTGTTAGTAAGCCAATCGATCTACCAATTTAGACAATTTTTTAAACTCCACATCATTTAAGGCTAAACCAACAGAAGGAATCATAGCGATAAATATATATTCAACTTCCTGACCAGGACTATGTTTCCTCCTCCTCACAATTGTATCATCTTTCTCACTAAATTCATTCATGTAATAGACGCATGGGGGGAGGAATTAAACCTAAGTATCAACTACCCGCCTAATTGCGAGAGAGTTTAAAATAGGCATTCCTACCATACACAATAGATCTCTTTCATAACGGCTCTCATCCTGTCAAATCAAATCAAGTTTTATTTGACTACATTTGATGGCATAACATTGAATACAATAAACCATGATCCTTAAAATACAATTAAAAAATACAAAACAATCCATCTCTCTGTAGACACCTCAATCTCATAATAGCTTTTAAAAAGCAAGCAAATTAAAAATAACTAATTAATCTAACAATAATCGTAAAAGCATTAGATCGGGTTGAACTTGTGGGAATTTCAAGGCCTTCAGGACGGGAACAATAAAAAATTTCCTGGGCTCATCATAAAACTGCATAGTATCTTGAGGAGACACTTGGTCGCAGCCACAAGGACCCAGTGAGCTTGCCTCCTGCCATCCCCTGGGGGATGCTAGTAGCAAATACAATAAGTTAAATCTAAATCTAGTGAGCAAAAAGCGCTCCATATTATTTTTTATTCTTGACAGGTAGGGTTCAATTGACTGTGTCATGTTCAATAAAACATACCCCTGTACTGTTGGTTTAAACAGCTCCCCTGTTCCCTGTCCAACATCCTTCGGTTTAAAAAGTGTTCCTTCACCCACTTTCGATCGGCTTTAGACATATCCCGGGCTTAGAGACTAACTCTGCCCTCCCAATACTTTGAAACGACTCCTTAATGTATTTAAGCCAGGGGATTTTGAGAGCATTTTCAAGGGACATAAGATGTCCTTATTCAAGTTGGTTTCCACTCTGGTCCAAACCTTAATCCAACAGAGCTGAGGGCGAAGGGCTGAATCACTGACAAAATATCGAAGGTCAGAATATCGACCTACAGAAATATCGACACAAGAATATCGAAGTCAAGAATATCGAGATCCTATCTACACTATGGTAAGTACAAAAATATCGAGAAAAAAATATCGATGTCAAAAATATTGTTGTTAAAAATATCGTTTTTTATTTAAGTAAAAAAAATTAAGTAAATAATACATATAATTAAAATAAACATAGTTAAAAATATTTTAAAATGTTTAAAAATTATAAGTAATATATATGTAATGTAAAAATAAATTAAACATATACATATAATATATATACTTACTAATAATTTTTAATAATTATTTTAATAACTTATAATTTTTTTTAAATATCATATAAATTATAAATACATCTATACACATAAAACAATAATATAAATAAAAATTAAATAAATATATATAACAAATTAAAAAATTAAAATTGTTTTTCATCTTTTTAAAATTAATTATATACTACATTAACTAAAATAATACAAAAAATATTAGATAGTGAAAGTAATAAAATTACTATTCCAACTCCAAACAGTGCAACAGTAGGGAAAATGTTGGATAGCGTAGGGGTAAAAATTACTATTCCCACCCCAGTGAGTGCAACAGTAGGGAAAGTGTTGGATAGCGTAGGGGAAAAGGAAAGTGTTGGATAGCGTAGGGGTTAAAATTACTATTCCCACTCCAGGGAGTGCAACAGTAGGGAGAGTGTTGAATAGCGTAGGGGTTAAAATTACTATTCCCACTTCAGTGAGTGCAACAGTAGGGAAAGTGTTGGATAGCGTAGGGGTAAAAATTACTATTCCCACTCCAGTGAGTGCAACAGTAGGGAAAGTGTTGGATAGCGTAGGGGTTAAAATTACTATTCCCACTCCAGAAGTGCAACAGTAGGGAAAGTGTTGGATAGCGTAGGGGTAAAAATTACTATTCCCACTCCAGTGAGTGAAACAGTAGGGAAAGTGTTGGATAGCATAGGGTTAAAAATTACTATTCCCACTCCAGGGAGTGCAACAGTAGGGAAAGTGTTGGATAGCATAGGGGTAAAAATTACTATTCCCACTCCAGTGAGTGCAACAGTAGGGAAAGTGTTGGATAGCGTAGGGGTTAAAATTACTATTCCCACTCCAGTAAGTGCAACAGTAGGGAAAGTGTTGGATAGCGTAGGGGTTAAAATTACTATTCCAACTCCAGTGAGTGTAACAGTGTGGAAAATGTAGGATAGCGTAGGGGTTAAATTAAGATACTTATTAATTAAATAATTTTTGTAAAATAAATAACATATTAATAATTAACTAAAAAATTAATAATAAATACCAATAAAATTAAATTAATATTTACTTAAATAACATTAAATGACTTCCCACCTTATTCCCCCATAAACACACAACTCGCTACACATAAAAAAGAACACAATTAATTTAATTATCAATTAATCAATTAATAAAAATTAATTACCAATTAATAATAAACAATAAATTAATTAACAATAACAATAAATAAAAATAATAATAAATTAATTATAATTAATATAATTATAAATTAATCAATTAATAAAAATTAATTAACAATTAATAATTAATTAACAATAAATTAATTATCAATAACAATAAATAAAAAAATATGAATTAATTAATTATAATTAAATTACTTCCCACCCTATTCCCCTATAAACCCACAACCCGCTACACATAAAAATGAACATAATTAATTTAATTATCAATTAATCAATTAATAAAAATTAATTACCAATTAATAATTAATTAACAATAAATGAATTAACAATAACAATAAATAAAAAAAATAATTATAATTAATATAATGATAAATGAATCAATTAAAAAAATTAATTACCAATTAATAATTAATTAACAATAAATTAATAATCAATAACAATAAATAAAAACATATTAATTAATTTATTATAATTAAATTACTTCCCACCCTATTCCCCTATAAACCCACAACCCGCTCTGATACTAAAACGCAAAATTTACTTTAAAAAATTACAAATTTCTAAACATTTAATACATATATTTTAAAATAATAAAAATACATTACAAAAAATGTAGAACATACATATAAAATACATACTAAAATACATAACTCTAATATAAATATCGATATTATTAACAAAGATATTTTTGCTAACGATATTACTTACTTCGATATTACTTACTTCGATATAAAAAAAACCGATATTACTTACCTTAAGGTCGATATTCTGGTCACCGATATTCTTGACATCGATATTCTGTCCCTACGATATTAAAAACTCGATATTAGTGTAGGTCGATATAAAAAAATCGATATTTTGACTGTGCACCGAAGGGCTAACAGGTCACTGAGATAATTAACACCCAGCTCTTCATGTACACAAAATGGTGCCATACTTTGGGAACACATAGCCAACATTTGAAACATTTGTTTTCTGTAATCTGAAGTTGTTTGAATTCTGCATATCCCCAGGTATCACAACCATATGAGACCTTGGAAATACAATTAGCCTGGTCAACCTTCACTAATGCCTTATTCGGTCTACTTCCCAATCTCGAGGCAAAGCTGAACAAAGGTAACTTGACCCTTATAAACTCGGCCTTTTTTCCTACTAGCAAAGGTTTCTAAATTAGATTGAAGTCAAACAGGACACCTAGGTAAGGGTAGGCCTTTACCTTGGATAAGATGTGGCTCCCTATCATAAATGATTTAGACTTGGTTGAGCGGAGGCCTACCACCGAACTGACAATTCTATTTCCGCCATGAGGGCCACAAAGGTGTTCAGAAAAGTTTGTAGGCCATTTGCAGTCCTGGCCATTAAGGCAGCGTCATCTGTGTAAAGCAGAATCATGAGAGAGCGTGAACCTATTTGAGGGCAGTCTACCTGGGCAGCCACTAGGACCTGTTTGAGCCTATTTATATATAAGGTAAAAAGGAACAGGGCGAGACTACACCCTTGGCGAACCCTCCTCCAGTTTTAAAACGTTGAGTACAGGCAGAATCGTTGGTATATCGAACAGTCCCTGAGGTGTTAGCATGGAGGTCCCTCAAAAAATAAACAATGTCCAGGTCCACCACCATCAACAGAAGGATACTGCACAATTTACCATAATTCACCCTGTCAAATGCTGTGGTAAGGTCCATAAATGCCAGAAGGACAGATTAAGAACGGGCCACTGTATATTTGTTAGTAATCATATACAAATTCAGGCACTGGTCAATGGTAGACCTGCTAGGCCTGAATCCATATTGTACATCCCAAATTATATTGTTCACTTCTGCCCAAGAAGATAGTCTATCTAACAATACCTGCTCCAGGACCTTTATGACTGAATGCATCAGGGATATTGGCCTATAGCATTGAAGGTTATTCTTAACCCCTTTTTTAAAAGACTGGAACTATGATGAAGATGGCCCAAGATGAGGGAGGTCCCTCCCTAACTTCGGCAATTAAAGTCTGGGTTAAAACTGGGCCCCACACCGCAATGTCGCTAATATATAAATCTGGAGGGATCCCATTGGGACCAGGGTCCTTATTTTTCGAGAAGCCTAATATTCCCTGCTTGACTTCATCTAGCGTAAATACTAGTTTTAATGTCCCCTCTATAGGTTTCCCTATCCTTTAGGCCATTGAAGGAAACACACAATTATATGTCCCTTCAAAGTGATCAACCAATTGATCAGCGGTAATATGCTGACATAACACACATGCATTGAAAAACAGGGTTGGTTAATGAAGCCCCAAAAAGTGGCACTGTTTTTCCAACAACTAGCTTGAATTGAATCATACCAGACTATAGCTCTTTGTGCATTTTTCCGCCTACTTAATTCAAGCTTATTGGTGCTGTGACAAGTTACTATATGGGCAGTATCTCTAGGTCTAGAGTTCAATGCTTGCTTCAAGCTTCTTAGTCCCTGGGAACAACTCCTTTCAAACCATTTAGGTGTGGACAGAGTGTTGGTAGCTACCAGTAAATGAAGAAGAGCTGCCACTCAATGGGACATACTTCCAAAAGGAACCAAAATCACCTGGTTAGAAGATTTAGGGCCATATGTACGAAAGGAAGTTGCATTTCTGAATGGACTGAATCGCAATTTCACGCCGTTAAGAAATGCAATACTGCCTTTCCATATGTACAAAGGCCTAAACACAGTCGCAAAGTGTGATTTTTACCCAGTAGAAATCACATTTTGCGATTCTCTAAATAGGATATCGCAAATAGGGATTTCCTATTTGCGATTTCCTAAACACATGTACAAAGCATATCCTAAATGCGAAATGGTCATTTAGGAAATGCTATTACCATCATCTCCAAGATGAAGGTAACCACGTGCAAATTAGGATATGACACCCAAAACTGCAGTTTTGGTAGTGCCATAGAGCACACACTTGCCTCTAGGAGGCCCATAAGAACGAGTGGTTTAGCATTTCTTAAATAGCAATTTACTAAAAGGAAATCCGATTCTGTAGGAATCGCTATTAGAAAATCACAATTTTTGTACATTCCATTTTTCATTTCCTGAGTAGCGATTCCTTTGGATTTGCTATTTAGGAAATGCAAAATGAAGTTTCGTACATATGGCCCTAAGTATCAAAACAGGTGGAGAAATCCGGTGTGCAACTGGAAAACAGGAACTCTCTAAGGGCCAGAAGTGCGACTCGTTTTTGCATGCCTATTTAGCGAGTCGCTATTTTTTTGCGACTCGCTAAATAGGTTTTGCGACTCGCTATTTGGAAGGGGCGTTCCCTTCCAAATAGCGAGTCTCAAAACCATGTACAAATGTTTTGCGACCGCAATTGCGGTTGCAAAACACTCGCAATTACCACCTACTTCAAGTAGGTGGTAATGCATTCGCAAATGGTAAGGGGTCCCCAGGGGACCCCTTCCCCTTTGCAAATGCATGCAAATTTATTTTTTAAGGGCAGGCAGTGGGCCCATGGAGTCTGGAGGAGCTCAGGATCTGCAGACCTGTCGACTTAGTTGCGGTGCCTGCAAATGCAGGGGAGTGACTCCTTCACTCCAAGGGAGATTACTTCAGGTGTCTTTGATGCTTCACAGGCCTTGGGAGGTTCCTGTATGATGCACAGGCACTGACGATGCAGCAGACAGGAAGGGAGACGAAGTCAGGCTCAAACAAAGTCCAGCAAAGTCCAGAGTGCCCAGACGGGAGAAGTGCAGTGGTGTCTGATCTGAATCTTATCCCACGATGAATCTAGGGACCTACACCCAGGTAAGCCCTTAAGTACCCTAGGGAAAAGGGTTGGGGAGATTCAGGGGACCCTCACAGGGGAGGGTCTGGACAGGGGGGAGGTTACTCCCATGTCCTTTGTCCACTTTCACGCCAGAGAGGGAGCCAACGGCTCCCAGGATTGTAAAGGCCTGCTATAGGGGTGACTTTTAGGTTTTAAGTGCAGTGACCCTTAGATATAGTAAACCTATATCTTTAGTAAGTGGTGCATGCACCAACTTACACAGGCTGCAATGGCAGGCCTGTAGTTCCATTTTGAATGGTCTCTCATGGGTGGCATAATGCATGCTTCAGCCCATGGGAGACCTCTGGGGTACATATGCCTTGGGTACATGGGTATCATATACTAGGGACTGACAAGGGTACCCCAGTATCCAATCTGGGATGTACCTAAGTACTGAACACAACAATTTAGGGAGAAAGCAGATAGACTGGGCTCCTGATTAGCAGGATCCCAGTCAGACTAGTCAAAAACCAGCATAGCACCAGGCAAAAAGTGGGGATCACCATGCAGGACGATCTTACCTTCCTTCAAGGACTATGGTTCAAAACCTTTGTGCTTAAAATGGCAGAGTTCCTTAGCAGCCGCATCTAAGGGTTTGAGGAAGAGGGCTCAAAGCTGTTACTATTCCCTTGAGAATTCCGTGGCTGGGAGCCACTCCTTGCATCATCAAATCTAACAAATGAAACACTGTGTTGTGGAGCAGGAATCAACACCCTTTCTTCAGCAGGTTGCCCCCGTTTACAAGATGCCCTTATAGCACCCTTACCAAACGTATTCCATAAGGTTGCTCATTAGGCATCTCTAAAATGTGAGACATCAGGTCTGGCTGAGGCTGAGCAAGAGTTTTTAGTCCCCCCCAGTTTTAGAGCATAAAGCCTCATCCCTCATAAACACAGGGACAACCGCAGAGACAGGGGCACTTACAGCTGACCGGCCAGGTATGTTAGCATTATTATGAGAAGGAGAACAAGAATCCCATTCAGCCTACATTTGGAGGGCCAGTTCTTTCTCTGCATTGATAATCTCCCCATTAAGGGCCCCCACGCTGATGATAAAAAGGATAAGATACTAGACTTACCCTGGGGGGGTGGGCTTAGAGGTATTCAATTCTTTCACCAGTGCAGATCCTGTACAGGCAGCAGCCTTCCATTTTTCCATTTCAAGTTGCCAAATCTTAGCCAAGTGCAGAAAGGAGTATTGTTAGAGGGGTGGCCTGTTCCGGTCTCGCCCGGGCTCTGACAGGCACAGATGGGCCGGCTCTTTGCCTGGGCACGTGACCGGGTGTGTCCCGTGCCACGGGTAGGGAGTCTGCTGTTTTTAGCACCTGACCAGTGCGAATCAAAGGCCCCACCTCCTTGCTGCAGGGCTCGTGGGGTATGGAGTCCTGCTCCATTCCACTCCGTCAACTGGCGCGTCCCACACAGCAGGCAGGGAGTCTGCTGTTTATGGCGCCCAACCAACGCGACTCAAAGGCCCCGCCTCTTTGCCTCAGGGCTTGTGTGAGAAAATGGGGTTCTGTTGCAGCACCCCCCCCACACACTTTTTGCCTGGCTTTTGATGCAACTTTGACTGTAGAGTACTGGGTCCCTGCTGTCCAGTTTCCCAGTACCAGTGTTCCTTCCCTAAATACATGTCCATAATTGGTACTTCTACCCCCCTGTAAATCCCTAGTAAGAGGTACCCTGGGTACCTAGGGCCTGGAGGTTGAAGAGGGTCCCCTGGGACCCCACCCCCTCACTAGGACCATGTCACTGCCCCTGCAGCTGGCATGCCCCTGTGAGGTGAAAAAATGACCAAGTCGACATGCTAGCACTGCCTAGGATATATGTAAGTCACCCCTTTAGCAGACCTTACCAGCTCTAAGGCAGGGTGCACTATATCCCAGGTGTGGGAATATCTGCATGAGCAGATATGCCCCTACAGTATTAGGGTATATTTCTTGATATTGTAAGTGCCAGGGAAGCCATAGAGAGTACATGGGCTGGGAACTTGATAACTCGAGTTTCACAGCACTATGATGGCTTAACTGAACCCAGGAGTGTTTGGTACCAAACAGCTCCTTGTAATGAGTCCACACTGATGCCAGTGTGAAATTTATTAAACCATGTACTTAGAGGGCACTTCAGAGGTGCCCCTGAAAACCTATCGACCCTGGTGTGGGCCCGACTGGCTTTAGGGAGCCTGCCACACACAGACATGTTTCTGGACCCCTGGGCGGAGAGCCTCTGCTCTCCGGGACCAGAAACAATGCACATCCTGGGCAGAGGTGTCACACCTCCTCCCCCAGGATGGGCCAGTGCTCGAAGGGAAGGCTTCAAAGGCCTGCCGCTTTTATAATGCGACCCCCAGCCTCTGCTGCTAGCAGTAGATGGTAGCTCCCGGTTTACACCCCCACTTTGGGCAGGAAAATTGGCGGGAAAACTCAAAGACTAGGAGGTGAGCCCACCTTTACCAACTTCACCCCTCATGTGGAGGAGGCGGAGTTAAGCACAGATTTCAGTCCTCTCCATCTTGAAGATGAGGTGACTCCTCCAATCAGAAGGGTGGCATAATAGTGGGTGTAGTCACCACAGGTAAGGTGCCCATTGGCCCTACCTACTACTCCCCTAAAATGCCCCCTAATTGTAGTATTTTGGAGGCTCCCCCAGATCTAGAAACTTGATCTGCGATGACATAAGAAGCAAGAAGACATCCTTGCAAAGAAGACTGAAGATGAAGACTGCCTTGACCCCAGCCCTACCGGCCTATCCCAGCTTCTTCGAACCTGCGACCTGTCTTGCCGCTAGTGACCTCTGAAACCCTGGGAGGACTCCTGCCTTTGAAAAAGACTCCAATCTCTCGTGGACAGCGGACCTGTCCAGAGGAAACCAACTCCCAGGACTCCGGATCCAGGCAGACCCGTGTCTCCTGCCCACTCTGCACCCAACGCCCATGGCCCAAGTCTGAGTGGCACACCTGTGCAGTGAAGTCTCCCAGTGAGCCTGACCTCGAGTCCAACTTTGGCTCACCTCTCCTGATCTCCACAGCAGCACCTGCAGTGTGAATCCAGAGGCTCCCCCTGACTGCAACCAGCTCTGGTAGGAAGACTCCAACGTCAAAAATCACCCCTGCATCAGAAGTCCCTGGGCCTTGGTGAGCTGAACCGACAGTGCTCCTATGACCCCCTACATCTCTACTTACCTCTGCTGTCATTGGTCTCCCTCCTGCAACCTCCAGTTCAGCACCTGCAGCCTGTTTGCCAAAAGAAGAATCTCCATTGAAAAGAAAAGGGCGCCCAACTCTGAATTTGCACCCTGCAGCCGGCCGGCCCTGTGCCCCTGGTGGTGTATGTTTGGTGCTGCTTTGTGGCCCCCCATGTGCTTATGCTAACCCCCAAAGCTTGGCCCCTGCAACCGATCTACTTACCTACAAGCAGTGTGGCTCCAGGCACCCCCAGTCTCCACTGAAAAGTATTGAGCCAAACTCCAATTTTGACCTCTGCACCCGGCCGCCCCTGTGCTGCTGCTGGTGCAGTTTGGGTACTCACCTGACCCTTGTCCCCTCCTGACCTTTGGACTCCCCACAGGATAACCTTGAACTGTTCTGAAAAGTTTCTAAGTGAAAATTATTTTTATTAAAAAACTTACTTACCTTATTGCAAAGATCTTGGTCTTAAAATAAAATACAAACAAAGTAAATTTTTCTAAAATTGGTCTGGATCTCCTTCTTGAGTTGTGTGTCCATTATTGGTCAATGTTGTGCATTAAATGTCTTACGCTCCTCTGTGTTAGGCCTAAGGCTGCTTGCCCACACTACCACTAATAGAGCACTTTGGGTTTTTCATTGAGCCCTGTACACTTTTGGGGAACCCCTGGACTCTGTGCACGGTATAACCACCTAGTGGCAATACCATATACAGAGCCAGCTTCCTACAGCTTGTGAGGTATGAAGTCCTGCCTCACTCCACTCCATCAACTGGCACGTCCCGCACCCCGGGCCTGGAGTCAGCTGTTTATAGCATTAGACGGGTGTAAATGAATGGCCCTGACTCCTTGCTGCAGGGCTTATGGGGTATGGAGTCCTGCCCCAACCCACTCCATCAACTGGCGCGTCCCGCGCCGCAGGCAGGGAGTTCGCTGTTTATAGCACCCAAACTGGAGCAAATCAAAGGCCCCATCTTCTTGTTGCAGGGCTTGTGGGGGTGTGGAGTCCTGCCATACACCACTTCGTCAACTGGCGCATCTCATCCAGTCAAAATCATATTATTTGCCACATAACCTTCTTCAGAATCACTCCAACCCACTACTTACTCCATTTCGCTCTGTCCCTTTTCATGTACCATATAGATGAAAAATTGTTTTTCAAATGTGCAAATCGGCATGACAAATTATTTGTGCGAATCTCTTATTTTTAGGTTCTATATAGTCTTAATTGAAATGGTAATATTGTCCTTTGAACGACAAACAAAGGTAGTTCAGAAGTGTCTTAAAACATAATTTAGTCATGTCATATTTTTGAGTAAGAGACCATTTTAATAGAAATAGATACAGTTTTCTGCAGACATGGCAGGTGTGACGTCAGTTGTGCCATCGGTTAGAAAGCATGCATTGTGAATGAAGTTTTCTTTGTGTTCCTAATGTATCATTTTGAAGGACTTCCACTGGAAGTTCTGATGTAGGCTTGCCAAAGGCATTAATTTGTGTAGGTGTTGTCTAGAAATGTTTCCCATTGTATTACTGCATCTGTGGACTAATGTTGCTGAGATAAGACTTAATTTTTGTGACGCTTTTTATTCTGATTTGCCCAAAGTGAGCTAACCATGATTATGCCATGCTGAATCTGGAATTTTGTTAATTGCTTATGCATAAAATGTGTATAAAATCTTATTTTTATGTCTCAGGGCAACTTTTCATTTTACTCTTGAAACTTTGTCCGATTCTAGTGAGATTTCCCTTACATAGAAGGCTGTCAGACCTCTTATGAGTATGACACTTAAACTTAGGGAATATCTATTTACTATGATTAATATTTCTGATTCTTATTTTGTATTTCTGTATCTGAATCTTTAGGACATTTCCTACTATATTCTCTGTAAGGCCTTATGAGATTTCCTGTAATTAATCTTCTGAATATATTTGTGATCTAGAACTCACTTATTGAGTGGCCCCAGTCCCTATATGATCATATTTGTCTATACTCTGCTAATTTGATGGAGACCAGCAAAGAGGATGGTGTCTCTATCCGCTAGATCAACTGGAGTGAACGCGTTGAGCTACCAAAGTAAAACTTGGGGTGTCTGAAAATATTATGGGTCCACTTGATTATTGGGGTTTGGTGCCCACAAATGTGTTTTGGTAGCAGAGGATGGTTAGCATTAGAGCTCCTCCTCTTTAAGGGGTCCCCAAATGAACTCCTGTGAATATTGAACCTTCTCACCAAAACTGAACAGAAAAGAGCTTTGGAGTTTTTCCAGATTTCTGATGCTGCACTCTCCTGCAGAGTGACTGGCTAGTTGGCTGTACGTTCCTGAGCAAGATTGTACTGTAAGTATGACCAGCAAGATACATTGAGTTGAGAAAGTGTGCATTGTTTTGGGTGAGTTTGTGGTAATGGATTTCTGCTTTTGTGTTTAATTGTTTGGATAAGTGATGATGATCGTAGGTTCGATTGGATTAATATATGTAAACTGTATTTGAACTATTGATTGATGTTTAATAAGTGTTCAGATTGTTTTACTGAGGTTGTTAACGGATTCATTGAAATCCTGTGTCGCCGCTTACACACTGAAAAGGATTCTGAGCAAACGACTTGTCCTTTTCTAGGTTGTGCGTATTAATTTGGGCTGGTGTGACCTGCTCATGAGTGCCCGGGTGCAGAGCACACTGATCGGGTAGACAACTGCAGGTCAGAAGGCTGCTTGTAAGGTAATTGTAGTCGGGTTGAATAGAGACCTATTGGTCTTAAAAGCTTTATTTTTACTGTTCTTTCCTTTCTACGATAAAGGGACAAGGGGTTTATTTAGTTTTGAAGTTTAAAAGAGGGTTTGTAATTGTTTTCCTGTTCACGGATAGCTCCTGTTGTAATTGGTTGTCTAGTCAGGAGCTGCACTGGGATGGGTAAGATGTCACCACAAAGCAGTGATCCAATTGGTTAGTTACTGACTAAGCTGTGCTGTGATAGGTTGACCTTTGACAGATTTGCGCTGCTGTTGGTTGTTGTTCACTAATTTGTTTGTTGTAGTTTTCGACGAGATTTTCGAGCTTGAAAGAATCTTTTTAGCAAAATTTGATAATAGGTAGTTTACTGACAAAACCCAATCTTGCGGATGGGCTAACAGAGGGTCAGAAATTACCGGCCGAAGGAATGCCAGCCTATGAAATCATGAAAGAGGTTATGTATTATACATGCACCTAGATCTCTGAATGGAATACATATACAGCTCATGTTGAGGCTTTACAGTTCCCATTGGGGAGTACCTTCAATGTTAAGAAATTAGATTTCTTGAGATAAATCATGTATGACATGAAGCCAATGCCTAGGTCTATGCAATATGAGGCACTTAATAAATGGGATTGAATGTCTACAAAAAAAGAAAAAAAAGAAGTTCTCTAAAGAAGCAAATAGTTTAATTAGACACTTCCTTGAGAATAAGCTAGATCGCAGGGAAAAGAGTTGGATAGAAGGAATGATAGCATGTGTAAAGACATTTCCTGCTATTGTTTCAGAGGAGGGAGAAGAGAGGAAAAATAATAATAAAGCAAAACAAAAAAATGAACGGGCGGAGAAGACAGACAAGAATCATAAATTCATATGCAAGCTTTTGAATTCCAGACCGCCACAACACACAGACAGAGCTGTTGGGACAGTTCAAACTGCTGTCGGGGTTGATGGTGGTAGTGAAGATTGTGTTGTGGGACAAACCCATACGGAGGTTGTACCGAGTGAACCTATGGATGCGGCAGTCTCAACAGAGATTCCTAGCATAATTGGAGAGGTACAGATAGAAATGCAGGCATGGGTTACTCATGTGTCAATTGAATTGTCACATAAAGCCATTAGCGCTGGCATTCAAAAAATTAATTAATTAATTTTGGTGAAATGTTACAGGGCAATGTTGATTTGACTATGCTTTTGACATACAATACTGAGGAAATGAGAAATTTAACAAAATAAGCGGCTAGATCTGCTAATGAAGCTGATGATAAATTGAAAGAGTTAGCTTATGAATTGGAAGTTGACATCAGCAAAATGAAAAATGTAAAGCGATGTTACAAAATTGATTTGACACATGATGAAATTAAATAGATGGGTTTGATTACCTGCCACAAGAGGAAATGCATGACCCAGACGAGCCAGTAAGTTGCAAAACAAGATTTATTAGTGGAGGTAACCCACTCGTGCAGTACACATAAGTATCCACATCCGATTCTTTCGTTCTCAATTCTCTGTACAGGATCGGGGATTTCACTTCCTCTTGATGTCCCAAAATACGAAGACTGTACCCTCTAGGGGAAACAGAAGGGGGAGGCATGTAAGACATCTATTATAATACTAAAACA
The DNA here is from genome assembly GCA_963921515.1 of Calotriton arnoldi. NCBI lineage: Eukaryota > Metazoa > Chordata > Amphibia > Caudata > Salamandridae > Calotriton > Calotriton arnoldi. Next base: position 1,916,701 of record CAWUFW010002457.1, on the reverse strand, counting down.
ACCTGTCACCAAAATCACCATCAGATGCCTTTAATTAACAAGGATAGAGTCCCCTATACTGGTTACAGTCAGTAATATAACTCTTATGACCTCTTATGACTCACTTGTACCACTGGACTTCCAGTCTCAGTCCATAAGTACCGAGGCTTAGGTGCTTTCTCACAGGCGCTCTGACACCCGTGTCCCCTTAACCCTGGCCTCTCGCTCCAATAAGGGACAGAAACAAAGTATGGCAGAAAAAAGGAAAAACAAAGGAATACAGTGCTGTAAGAAATGATAGACCAGCAAGGTCAAGTGCCCGACTCAATCATTCCAAAGACCGTCATTTGTGCAGCCTCATAAGCCCACTAGATATGCCCGTGATAGCAGCCACCAAGTAAGATTGCGGGCCCCCTTCCCCGAGTTACTTGCCTGAAGCCGTGACTCATGGAAAGAGTCATGGCTGCCTCGTTCTGCTTGCCTTTCCCCAGGTTGTCGGGAGCGTCTCCAGCTCTTTGGGATTGGTGCTTCAGTCCTTCGGCTGGGCTCGCCATCCCTCTGGTCCATGTGGTAACCCCAGTTGGTGGTCCAGTTCCTCTCCCGTCCTTCTCGAGCTGGTCGTCCTCGCAGCCTCCCAACACGCTCTGCTTTTCGCCTCCTTTCCACGCTGCTGTTGCCGTCGGTCCTCTTCCTGGTTTGACATCATGCTCCTCCCTTCCTGGGTTTTCGGGCCTATGAACCTGAAACGAGTGATGAGGGGGCGTGGCTTCAGTGACGACTAGAACGCTAGTCGACACTCCTGTGGTGCCCCCAGGGTTACCGCCATGGCTACCTCCGTCAGCCCTGTCACATTACCTAAAGGCCCTATACTTAAGATTGAATTGAGAAAACATGGAATTGGATTGATTTGAAGAAATATAGAGAAAGATGGAAGTAAAGCACAGCAAATAAATATAAATTGAAAGGGGCTGAGGGAAAATAGAGAAACGCTACAAGTGATTCTGAAGTGTTAGCAAGGTCAGTACTAGAGTTTTCCTTCAGAGAGGTTTATGGTGGGAACTTGGTACATGTTCCATGGTCTAGAGCTGATTTGTATAATTTTCTGAAGTTTCAAGAAGACCCAGCAAAATGGTATGATGAAATTCATTGGCATTTCTCCAATGTCATGGACAGATTTTAACTCATTATTTGAAATTCTGGTTCCTGGAGACGTGAGGTTAGAGTGCAAGTATATTTTTGGGTGGCTGACACATGGACCAGCAAGAGTTGGTCTGAACAATGCACCAGCTGTAATATTAGCAGATAAATATGAAGGTGTGATTGAGCACTTCAAAAAGCAAATCCCAGAGAAAGCTGTGAATTGCAGAAAGATTTTGAAAACCACACAGGAGCCAAAAGAATCAGTGCATTCATATTATGAGAGATTGATGCACATTTATAAAAAGTAAAGCAGAGTTGAAAACTCAAACAAGGGGATGGTAGCGGTGAATGGTTTGAGAGCAGAAATTGGTAATCACATTCAGCAAAGTGAATTATGTTGGCAGAGAAAGAGCATTGATGAGAGCATGATGTTGGTGAAAAATAATAGTGAATAATTTGAGGCCCTGCAGAAGAACCTTAAAGATCAGACAAAGCAATTCGAGAGAGGGAACCAGAATTAAATGGGTTCAAATATGAATTTTACACAGAATGAAGTGAACGGAATGAATCAAGGTGTGCACAGTGTTAGGAATGATAGCATGAATGTGAATGTTAAGATGTTGAAAAAGAATTCAGCATGTCATTGTTGTGGAAGACTTGGGTATTGGAAACAAGAGTGTAGACAGAATCCAAACAGGGTACAGGTGAATTCATAACAATTCCCACAACTGCAGAGAAATGGTGGAATGTCGAATATGCAACATTCAGAGCAGAATATACAAAATCAGAAATCATTTTGAATGCCTGTTAGATTTGGGGGTCTCTAGTTGGCAGAGGTAGGTACCTTTGTCCAAATAGGGACCCTTGAGTCTAGTCAGGGAAAGTAGGTACACTCCCGAAATAACCCCTGCTCACCCTCTTGGTAGCTTGGCACGAGCAGACAGGCTTAGTTCAGAGGCAGTGTGTAAAGCATTTGTGAACACATACAGTAATCCAGTGACAACACTACAAATGGACACCACACAGGTTATATATTTATAAAAATAGGTATACTTTATATAGATTTATCACAAGACCATAAACGACAAAAATAATCCACAATACTGTTAAGAATACTTAGTTCTGATCAAAAAGGCTTAATTCAAGGTTCTGTGCGAGTCGGTAGCCTCCTCCGGCTACGGCGATGTCGAGAACAAACAGAGTCTAACAAATCCAGCTGACCGCGTCGAGACGGGCCAACACAGCGTAGACAGACTCGGTCACAGTACCTTTTACTTGAAGCGGCAGGCACGGGCGTGCGAGCCGGATGGCTGTTCGTCGCGGTCGCGATGCAAAAATGGAAGCGTTGCAGGACGCGTTGTCCCTCGATGCGGTGCAGGCAGCGGCTCGTTGACGTCGTCGAGACGGAGTCGGTGAGACCAGGGCCGTGCGTTGCAGGGCGAGACGGTGCTTCGATGCGGTGCTGGCAGGTTGCGGTGCGGCGACGGAGCCGGATTCAGGAGCTGGCGTCGATCAGTCCGGACGGCGGTGCGAGTCGGGCGGTGCGTCGCAAAGCGTGCGAGCGGTGCCCAACTCCGGTGCGGTCACAGGACTCGAACTCAGCAGCAGTGACCGTGTCGGTCGGACCAGTTCGATTCGGCGTAGCGAAGCGTTGCAGGACGCGTTGTCCCTCGATGCGGTGCAGGCAGCGGCTCGTTGACGGAGTCGGTGAGACCAGGGCCGTGCGTTGCAGGGCGAGACGGTGCTTCGATGCGGTGCTTGCAGGACACCGAGTCGGTCGTGAGAGTCGGTCACAGCTCCCTACCTCTGTAGCCACTGAAACAGAGTTTCCAGCAGCAATTCACAAAGGGGGTGAAGTCCAATGGTCCTGGGACTTCGGTCAGGGGGCAAGCTCTCTTCCAAGCCCTTGGAGATCCTTCACAAGTTGATGAAAGTCACAGCAAAGCAAAAGTTCCTTTCTCCTCTCTTTGGCAGTCAGGCAAACCACTGCAGGCCAATCCCCCAAGCAGCACTTCAGGCTTAGGGATAGTCTCTCCTCAGTTTCTTCTTGGTTCCGCTCCTCAGCAAAGGTTTCTTCTTGTTCCCAAAAGTGATCTGATTTTCCTGGGGTCTGGGTGCCCCTCTTATACCCTGATTCTCTTTGTTCTCTGGAGGCAGAGAGGCCTCTGCCTAGTCCAAAACCAGTTCTGGTCAGTCCTGGAGCACTTTGTTTTTCTGACTCCTTCTTTCCTTTCAGAATGTGGGGCAGAGTGCTCAGCCGCCCGGCAGGAGGTGGAGCCAGCATTGTGGAAGGCAGGCACAGCCCTATTCAGACCCAGGTGCAACTCCTCCCTCCACTCTGGATGCAGATCTTTCTATTCAGCCCTGCGCTGACTCACCCTGTCTCCGGTAGCCACCCCCAGCCCCTGTCACTCAATCTCCAGACAAGGAATACACAACCTAGCAGAGGCAGGCTTGGATAGTTAGGCAAGAAAATACCCACTTTCTAAAAGTGGTATTTTCGAACACAGAATGTTAAAACCAACTTCACTAAAAGATGTATTTTATCATCCTGAGTTCAGGCATACTAAATTCGTTTTTCTACCATGTTCCCTGGGTCAGTTCTGACTATAAGGTGTAATAGTCAGTCTGCCCATTCTGGCCTATGGGGAGCAGGTAGCCTTGCACTAGTGAAAAACGAAAATGGCTGTAATTCACTATTAGGACATGCCACACACACCAGGGCATGTCCTACCTTATACTTACAATGCACCCTGCCCTAGGGCCTGCTTTAGGGGTGACCAACATGCAGTAAAGGGAAGGTTTTAGGGACTGGTAAGTGGGTGTACTCACCAAGTCGACATGGCAGCCCTAGGCTGCACACAGGCTCTGCGATGGCAGGCCTGAGACACATTTTACCAGCCGCTTCTGTGGGTGGCACAACCAGTGCTGCAAGCCCACCAGCGGCATTGGATTTACAAGCCCTGGGCACACTGAGTGCACTGTACTAGGGACTGACAAGTAAACCAATCATCCAATCATGGAGTCACTAATACATATATCAATTAACGATAGGGAGCACTTGCACTTTGGCACTGATTAGCAGCGGCAAAGTGCCCAGGAGCATCTAGTCCAGCAAAAACATATCGGCAACAGTGGAGGCATTACGAAAAAGGGAAGGGAGACCCACGCCAAGGATGCCAGGTCTAACACGTGTCCCCTCCAGCTGAAATGTGGGGAGAACTATCCTACCCCTAGGGAGTTCTCATCGCTAAGGCGGAAAAATCTGGACAGTCCATCAGCATTGGCGTGTTCTGTACCAGGGCGGTGTTCCACCGTAAAGTCCATCCCCTGTAGGGAAATGGACCACCTCAACAGCTTTGGATTCTCACCCCTCATCTGCATCAACCATCTGAGGGGCCTGTGGTCTGTCTGAACCCGGAAGTGAGTCCCAAACAGGTATGGTCTCAGCTTCTTCAGTGCCCAGACCACAGCAAATGCCTCACGCTCGATAGCACTCCATCTCTGTTCCCGGGAAGTAACCTCCTACTGATGAAGGCTACAGGTTGGTCTAGGCCCTCCTCATTGATCTGTGATAGAACAGCCCCTACACCATGCTCTGAAGCGTCGGTCTGAACAATGAACTCATTGGAGAAGTTGGGTGCCTGGAGCACAGGCGCCGTGCACATGGCAGTCTTCAAGGTGTCAAAAGCTTTTTGACAGGCGTCAGTCCAAATCACTTTCCTGGGCTGCTTCTTGGAAGTCAGCTCGGTCAAGGGGGCAACAATGCTGCCATACCCCTTGACGAATCTCCGGTAATACCCGGTGAGTCCTAGGAAGGCTCTCACCTCTGTCTGGGTCTTGGGGGCTCCCAAGCCAGAATGGTATCAATTTTCGGTTGGAGGGGCGCCACCTGGCCGCTCCCAACCTGGTGTCCCAAGTACACCACAGAACCCTGCCCAATCTGGCACTTACTCGCCTTGATTGTGAGGCCTGCCCTCCGCAGCGCCATCAACACTTCCCAGAGGTGGCGCAGATGCTCTTCCCAACGGGCACTGAACACTGCGATGTCATCCAGGTAGGCGGCACTGAAATCCTCCAGTCCAACCAACACCTGGTTGACCAACCTCTGAAAGGTGGCAGGGGCATTCTTCATCCCAAAGGGCATCACCCGGAACTGGTAGTGCCCATCTGGTGTGGAGAATGCTGACCTCTCTTTGCCCCATCAGTCAAGGCGATCTGCCAGTATCCAGACGTTAAGTCAAACGTGCTGAGGTACCGCGCAGCCCCTAACCGATCTATGAGCTCATCAGCTCTGGGGATGGGGTGGGCGTCAGTCCTGGTGACGGAATTGAGTCCCCTGTAGTCCACACAGAACCGGAGTTCTGGTGTGGCACCAGGCGCGGCAGCTTTTGGAACCAAGACCACGGGGCTGGCCCAAGGGCTGTTAGAGGACTCAATCACCCCTAGCGCAAACATCTTGGAGACCTCCTCCTTGATGCAGGCTCTGACCCTGTCAGTCACCCTGTAAGCCTTGTGCTTCACAGGAAGACTGTCCCCAGTGTCCACATCATGGACGCACCAATGAGTGACACTGGGAACCAGGGAGAACAGGTCAGGGAACTGTCCCAACAGTTGGCGACAGTCACCCTGCTGCTCAGGTGTCAGGGAGGTAGAGAGGTTTACTCCCTCCACTGATCCATCTTGCTCTCGGGCTGACAGGAGGTCAGGAAGAGGCTCGGTCTCCTCCTCCATTCCATCATCTGTAGCTAAGAGCATGCCCACTTGGGACCTCTCCAAGTGGGGCTTCAGGCGGTTCACATGCAGGACCCGCAAGGGGTTCCTGGGAGACTGCAAGTCCACCAAATAGGTAACTGGACTCTTGCGCTCCACCACCGTAAAAGGGCCGGTCCACCTGTCCTGGAGCGCACAGGGCTCCACAGGGGCCATGACCCACACTTTCTGACCAGGCTGAAGCTCTACCAGAGTGGCATTCTGGTCGTACCACCGCTTCATCTCCTCCTGGCTGGCTTCCAGATTTGCCTCCGCAAGCTCTCTGAAACGCCTAGTCTGGTTCCTGAAGGCCAGCATGTAACTGTATACATCCTGGGGAGGTTTCCTGGGAGATTGCTCCCAGCCTTCCTTGACCAAACTCAGAGGTCCTCGCACCGGGTGTCCATAGAGGAGCTCAAAGGGACTGAACCCTAGAGACTTCTGTGGCACCTCCCGGTATGCAAACAACAGGCATGGTAAGAGGACGTCCCATTTACGCCTCATGGGTTCTTCCAGACCCATAATCATGCCCTTGAGGGTCCGGTTGAATCTCTCAACCAGACCATTTCCTTGAGGGTGGTAAGGAGTGGTGAACTTGTAAGTTACACCGCACTCCTGCCACAGGGACTTCATGTACTTGGACACGAAGTTGGTACCTCTGTCAGACACCACCTCTTGAGGGAATCCCACACGTGAGAAAATTCCCATCAGTGCCCGTCCCACCACGGGGGCCGTCACTGTCCTCAGAGGGATGGCTTCAGGGTACCGGGTGGCATGGTCCACCAAGACCAGGATAAACCTGTTGCCCATGGCTGTCTTGGGGTCCAGTGGCCCCACAATGTCAATACCCACCCGTTCAAAGGGGGTGCTGACCACAGGGAATGGCTGGAGAGGAGCCTTGTGCTTCCTCCCACTCTTTCCACTTGCCTGGCAAGTCTGGCATGTTCTGCAGTGAGTGGCGGCACTCCTGCGCATCTGGGGCCAATAGAAATGGGTAACAAGCCTGTCAAAGGTCTTGTCCTGCCCCAGATGTCCCGCTAACGGTACATCATGAGCCAACCCCAGTAGGAAGGCTCTGAAGCGCTGGGGTACCACCAGCACACGGGCTGACCCAGGCTCAGCAACCTTAGGCTCTGAATACAGGAGACCATTCTCCCAGTAAACCCAATGTGATCCAGACTGAGCACCTGCTGCCTGGTCTGTGGCCTGTTGCCTCAGACCCACGAGAGAAGGGCATGTGTTCTGCTCCTTGCAGAACTCTTCCCTGGAGGGTCCTCCTTCTTGCTGCCAATGGGTCAGCTCAGGTAGGTCCCCCAGTTCAGCTACCTGTTCCCCTGTAGGCTCCAGGGCATCCCCTCAGGGTCTGCCTCCTCCTGGACCGTGGGAACCTCGGGGCCGGTTTCCCGCGCCCCTGCCTCCTCTCTCTCCGGCAGGCACCTGGGCCTCCCTCTCAGGCTCCAGGTCCTCTTGAACACCTTTAGCTGCCATTGACCGGGTGGTCACACATGCCCAATCAGGCAAGCCCAACATTTCTAAATGCGCACTCCGCTCCACCTTAGCCCAAGGTGAGCTCTCCAAATCGTTCCCTAACAAACAGTCAACAGGCATGGCTGGCCTCACAGCTACTTGAAGAGTACCCGAGACCCCCCCACTCAAAGGGAACCTGAGCCACCTTGCAGTGACTCTCTGTGTTGTCAGCGGCAACAACCGGATAGAATGCATCAGGGATAACCTGCTCTTTAGACACCAGGTGACACTTGACAGCTGTCACACTGGCTCCTGTGTCTCTCAGAGCCTCCACCCTATGGCCATTGATGGTCACCCACTGCCTGTATTTCTTAGTGTTCTCAGGCAGCGGGGTCCTAGGGACCATCTCAGAGTCTCCTAATGAGACAAGGGAAAACACTGTGGGATCCCCCACCTTGGGCACCCAACTCCTCCCCCAGGGCTACACTAGCCAACTGCCGGGGGACTGCACTGGTGGGTGCTGGTTTTCCATGCAAAGGGCAACGAGGATCGTTTGCCTTGTGGCCAGGGGCGCCACACTTGTAACATACCAGTGGTCCCTGGTGAACAGGGGGCCTGTCAGGGCCACTGGCTTCTTCTCAGGGGAGGCTGGGAACCTTTCCCTTGGTTCCCTTGGGGTCTACTTTGGGGCCCTTTATGGAACTCCTTCTGTTTACCCTTGTCCCCCCACTCTTCTGCTGGGGACCCTGCCCACCCTTGGCGGAGTCTCCCACGTGACCCTTGTGGACCCGGGTACTCACCCAGCGGTCCGCCTCCTCAGCAAGCTGCCTAGGGTTAGTCAGCTTACTATCAATCAGGTGCTGGCGTAGCTCAGGAAAACAATTACCGGACAAGTGCTCCCAGGCAATCAAATCAAAGAGCGCCTGAAAATCAGTCGCTTTGCTACCCTTTACCCAACCATCCAAGGCTCTGCAAAAGAAGGTCACATATTCAACCCAGGTACTGCTTTCAATCTTACTACAGTTCCTGAACCTTTGCCTATAAAGCTCAGGGGTCAAACCATATCTAGTCATTAAGGCATCCTTCATGTGGCTGTACGAATTATAGACTTCAGAGGGCAAATCCAACAAGGTATCCCGCCCTTCACTGAGGAACCGTCCCCACAACCCCGCTCCCCAATCCTTCTCAGGGACCCGGTGGGAAGACATGGCTACCTCATAGGCTTTGAACCACTGCCCTATGTCGTCATTTTTAAAAACTCCTTCACCACATCTTTGGGAATATACACCCTAGCTTCAACAGGCACAGGCGGTACACTGCCACCAGAGGGAGTAATCTCTAAGCTCTTGGCCTTCAATTCCAACTCCCTCAAAACTTTCTCATGTTCAAACTGCATTTTCTTTTCCTCTAGGGCTAATTTCCTTGTTTGCATTTCGAATTCTAACTGCTTATTCAGCTTGAGTTTGGTCAGCTCCATTTCGTGCATCCTACTCTCTTTCCTGTCCTCCAACTCCTCTGGAGACAGTCCTCTGGCAGAAACACTGCTACCTACTGGGGAAGGTGGTCTTCTAGCCCCTAGACCCAATAGCCCCTCCAGCTGCCCTTCTGCATTCTCAGCCCCCTCCACAGGGGCACTCCTTGATTCGACCCAGGCCCTCAGCGCCTTTTGGAGGTCCTCCTTCCTGGAGATCCCGGTCATGGACACTTTAAACTTTTTGCAGAATTGCTTGAGCTGCTTAAGGGTGTAGCATTCTAGCCTCTCTTCTTCCCAATCACATTCAACAGAGGCTACTGATGCCGGTTTCTCCATAGTGACTGAACTTGGCATTTGCAAAAATAGGAAATCCCAGAAAAAATGCTATTAAAGTATGTGGTTGCGTTTTGGTCTGCACTCACTAAGTAGTGTTCACCAATCACTGTACATGAGTCACAAATGCAAGTCCAGAATCCTCACCGCTGACCACCAATGTTAGATTTGGGGGTCTCTAGTTGGCAGAGGTAGGTACCTTTGTCCAAATAGGGACCCTTGAGTCTAGTCAGGGAAAGTAGGTACACTCCCGAAATAACCCCTGCTCACCCTCTTGGTAGCTTGGCACGAGCAGACAGGCTTAGTTCAGAGGCAGTGTGTAAAGCATTTGTGAACACATACAGTAATCCAGTGACAACACTACAAATGGACACCACACAGGTTATATATTTATAAAAATAGGTATACTTTATATAGATTTATCACAAGACCATAAACGACAAAAATAATCCACAATACTGTTAAGAATACTTAGTTCTGATCAAAAAGGCTTAATTCAAGGTTCTGTGCGAGTCGGTAGCCTCCTCCGGCTACGGCGATGTCGAGAACAAACAGAGTCTAACAAATCCAGCTGACCGCGTCGAGACGGGCCAACACAGCGTAGACAGACTCGGTCACAGTACCTTTTACTTGAAGCGGCAGGCACGGGCGTGCGAGCCGGATGGCTGTTCGTCGCGGTCGCGATGCAAAAATGGAAGCGTTGCAGGACGCGTTGTCCCTCGATGCGGTGCAGGCAGCGGCTCGTTGACGTCGCCGAGACGGAGTCGGTGAGACCAGGGCCGTGCGTTGCAGGGCGAGACGGTGCTTCGATGCGGTGCTGGCAGGTTGCGGTGCGGCGACGGAGCCGGATTCAGGAGCTGGCGTCGATCAGTCCGGACGGCGGTGCGAGTCGGGCGGTGCGTCGCAAAGCGTGCGAGCGGTGCCCAACTCCGGTGCGGTCACAGGACTCGAACTCAGCAGCAGTGACCGTGTCGGTCGGACCAGTTCGATTCGGCGTAGCGAAGCGTTGCAGGACGCGTTGTCCCTCGATGCGGTGCAGGCAGCGGCTCGTTGACGGAGTCGGTGAGACCAGGGCCGTGCGTTGCAGGGCGAGACGGTGCTTCGATGCGGTGCTTGCAGGACACCGAGTCGGTCGTGAGAGTCGGTCACAGCTCCCTACCTCTGTAGCCACTGAAACAGAGTTTCCAGCAGCAATTCACAAAGGGGGTGAAGTCCAATGGTCCTGGGACTTCGGTCAGGGGGCAAGCTCTCTTCCAAGCCCTTGGAGATCCTTCACAAGTTGATGAAAGTCACAGCAAAGCAAAAGTTCCTTTCTCCTCTCTTTGGCAGTCAGGCAAACCACTGCAGGCCAATCCCCCAAGCAGCACTTCAGGCTTAGGGATAGTCTCTCCTCAGTTTCTTCTTGGTTCCGCTCCTCAGCAAAGGTTTCTTCTTGTTCCCAAAAGTGATCTGATTTTCCTGGGGTCTGGGTGCCCCTCTTATACCCTGATTCTCTTTGTTCTCTGGAGGCAGAGAGGCCTCTGCCTAGTCCAAAACCAGTTCTGGTCAGTCCTGGAGCACTTTGTTTTTCTGACTCCTTCTTTCCTTTCAGAATGTGGGGCAGAGTGCTCAGCCGCCCGGCAGGAGGTGGAGCCAGCATTGTGGAAGGCAGGCACAGCCCTATTCAGACCCAGGTGCAACTCCTCCCTCCACTCTGGATGCAGATCTTTCTATTCAGCCCTGCGCTGACTCACCCTGTCTCCGGTAGCCACCCCCAGCCCCTGTCACTCAATCTCCAGACAAGGAATACACAACCTAGCAGAGGCAGGCTTGGATAGTTAGGCAAGAAAATACCCACTTTCTAAAAGTGGTATTTTCGAACACAGAATGTTAAAACCAACTTCACTAAAAGATGTATTTTATCATCCTGAGTTCAGGCATACTAAATTCGTTTTTCTACCATGTTCCCTGGGTCAGTTCTGACTATAAGGTGTAATAGTCAGTCTGCCCATTCTGGCCTATGGGGAGCAGGTAGCCTTGCACTAGTGAAAAACGAAAATGGCTGTAATTCACTATTAGGACATGCCACACACACCAGGGCATGTCCTACCTTATACTTACAATGCACCCTGCCCTAGGGCCTGCTTTAGGGGTGACCAACATGCAGTAAAGGGAAGGTTTTAGGGACTGGTAAGTGGGTGTACTCACCAAGTCGACATGGCAGCCCTAGGCTGCACACAGGCTCTGCGATGGCAGGCCTGAGACACATTTTACCAGCCGCTTCTGTGGGTGGCACAACCAGTGCTGCAAGCCCACCAGCGGCATTGGATTTACAAGCCCTGGGCACACTGAGTGCACTGTACTAGGGACTGACAAGTAAACCAATCATCCAATCATGGAGTCACTAATACATATATCAATTAACGATAGGGAGCACTTGCACTTTGGCACTGATTAGCAGCGGCAAAGTGCCCATGAGCATCTAGTCCAGCAAAAACATATCGGCAACAGTGGAGGCATTACGAAAAAAGGGAAGGGAGACCCACGCCAAGGATGCCAGGTCTAACAATGCCCATACCAGCAGATGCAGTAATACAGCAAAACACGAGAAACAAAATACCATATAATTGATGGTATCGACAAAATGCATTGATCCTAAATCATGAATTGGCAGGGAACAGTTCACAATGACAGCGTCTGAGGGGGAGAGGGGAGGATTTCTTTCTTGGAGCAGTTCTAGAGGTAGATCAGAGTGGGCCATACATTAACGGACAAGTCAATGGCTATCCTGTTTCATTTCTAATTGATACCGGAGCTACCCATTCGACAGTTCATTCTGTGGAAGTCCCAAATCTAGTCCTCTCTGAAAAAGCAGTCTAAGTTGTAGGGATCAGCAATAAACAGATTGTAGATCAGATTACAGCAGATGTTCCAGTTAAAATTGGTCAATTCGAGAATAAGCACCAGTTCATCGTGTGTGATTCAAGTCCAGTGAACCTCCTTGGAAGGGATCTTGTTTGTAAAATGAACTGTGTGATTTATTGCACACTGAAAGGTGTTGAAATTGAAACCCAAGATGAAGATTCATTTTTCAAACTTAGCTGAGAAGACACACAAGTTAAATTATACCCAGTGTTGACAAAAGAAGACTTGCCTCTGGATTTAACACATACTGTCAGGGAAGTGTATGGGATTACACAGGCAAAGACATTGGATTGATCAAGGGAGTAAAGCCAGTTAAGATAAAGATAAAACCAGATGTAATAGTCCTATGAGTGAGGCAATACACGTTGAAGAGGGAGGAAGAAAAAGGAATGAACCCCCAAAAAAAGGAGAGTCACCCTTAGTGGCAAAAAGGGACAGGGTAATTTGCAGCAAAAAAATGATTCCCCTTTTGTGCTTTACTTATGTACTTAGAACTCTACTAGGCAAATCAAAACCTATCCACATGAGTACACATCTTAGACAAAATACAACAATATATAAAATCAATCTCTGTCTCACTATAGTTCCAAGAATTATTAGTTTATAGTTAAAAAATATACACCTCATTTTTAGTTAAAAATACATCCATTAATGAAAAACACCTATTACATTTATATAGTGTTCAAATACAAAACATTAATTACTCAATTAGGATAAAATACACTAATTAAAAAGAATCTGTTGACACGGTGTTACGGTGGAAATCGATATGGTTCACACCTCCTTCATCCAGACATATATTTAAAAACAAGGACTTTTCACTGGTTTCTGTAGAATCTGTAATCTCATCAGGGATTTAAGAGGTTATCACTGCTATCTGCGCTTCAGACTGACATAATACTAGCAGTTAATCACTTCACTCAAGATGCCTTCTTCAGTTAAGTCAACCATGACATAATCTGTAGTCTCAGGAATGGTTATATCAATGCTCACACAGTGCTTCAGGCTGAGTCATTTAAAGAAAAAGCCCTGGTCGCAAGCTGCATTTCGTTTGGAGTGGGGGTACTTAAATAAAAAGAGTCAACATCACAGGGTCCTCTATGGCTGACCAGCACTGGATCACCAAATCCTTATTCTTATATAAAGGGATTCTTGCTATTTGTACTTAGTCGATCCTCATTCAAAAAACGAAGGCATTAGCTCATCGTTTTACACTCGTTTTACAGAAGAAGTAATGAAGCCAGTGATCGAAAAAATGATTAAACAAGGAATCCTTTGAGAGGTGCTTTGTAGTCCTTGCAACTCTCCGACCATGGGGATTAACCCTGGGTGCCTTGGACATAATGATTACATCCAAGGCTGTGGCGCTCCGGTGCCTTGGACATAACTGTTACATCCAAGGCACACCATTCAGAAATACCTCTGCTGTGAGCAGCAGGGGGATTTCATTTTTACTTTTTCAGCCTCAGGAGCTGGGGAATAGCTTTCCCAGCTGCCTGATGCATTTTTTTTTAGTGTAAAGACGATCGGCGCACATGGCACCGACGTCATTACACTGAAAGTGAAATGAGCCGATTGGCTTATTTCACTTTCACTGCCTATGTGCTCACAGGGCTATCTCAGCCCCCTGAGCACATGGGCATACGGGAGAGGTACCATTGGAAAGGGGGCAGAAAGCACACTAAGCACCAGGGACTATTTTTATTTCAATATGTAGGGGTAGGGGCTGCCCAAAATGGCCATGCCAATTTGCCCACCCTCCCAAAAATTAAAGGGACAGTCTTTCTGCCCCCCCTGTGGGGCAGGTGGGGCAATAACCCTGATCTTCCCCCCAGGTGGGGCAAAAAGCACACTAGGCACCAGGGATTTTTTATTTTGAATATGTAGAGGTGGGGGCTGCCCAAAATGGGCATGCTAATGCCCCCACCCCACCAAACACTGAAGGGACAGTCTTTCTGCCCCCCGGTGGGCAAATGGGGGCAATAGCCCCTGATATGTCCCCCCACCGGGGCAGAAAGCCCGCTAGGTGCCAGGGATTACATTTTTATGTAAATTTAGTTTAGGGGAGGGGGCTGCCCAGAATGGGCATGCCAATGCCCCCACCCCCAAAAGAAAATAGCCACAGTCTTTCTGCCCCCCCTGGAGAGCAGATGGGGGCAACAGCTCTCGATCTGCCCCCCACCCGGGGTGGACAGAAAGCCCACTAGGAACCAGGGATTACATTTGTATGTACATTTAGGGGTGGGGCTGCCCAGAATGGGCATGCCAATTCCCCCACCCACCCAAATAACTGCCACAGTCTTTCTGCCCCCCTGGGGGTCATATGGGGCAATAGCCCCTGGTCTGTCTTACCGGGGGGGGCAGAAAGCCCACTAAGCACTAGGGATTATTTTCTTTAGCTAGGCACATTGCAAAAAAGGGTCAGTTTTCACTACAAAAATGTGATGTGTCCACGTTGCATTTTGGTCTGCTTCCTGCCGCTGGCACTAAGCCTATCCACACAATTGAGGTACCATTTTTATCTGCAGACTTGAGGGAATGCTGGGTGCGTGAGAGTTTGTGGCTCCCCACAGATTCCCGAACTTTCCATCACAGAAATGTGAGGAAAATATGTTTTTGTTTTACAGAGTTTGAGGTTTGTAAGGGATTCTGGGTAACAGAACATGGTGAGATCTGCACAAGTCATTCCAGCCTGGATATCCCTGGGTATTCAGTTTTTACAAATTTGCAGATTTGCTAGGTTTCCCTAGGTGCCGGCTGACCTAGGGCCCACAATACACAGCTACGCACTTTCTAAAAAAAGGGTCAGTTTTCACTGGAAGAATGTGATGTGTCCACGTTGCGTTTTGGGCCTATTCCTGTTGCGGGCACGAGGACTACCCACACAAGTGAGGTACCCTTTTTATCGGGAGACTTGGGGGAATGCTGAATAAGTGGAAGTCTATGGCTCCATGCAGATTCCAGAACTTTCCATCACAGGAATGTGAGGAAAATGTGTTGTTTTTTTTTTTTACAAAGTTTGAGGTTTGCAAGGGATTCTGGGTAACAGAACCTGGTGAAAGCCGTACAAGTTACCCCATCCTGGATTCCCCAAGTTGTGTAGATTTTAAAAATGTGCAGGTTTTTTATGTTTCCCTAGGTGCTGGCTGGGCTAGGGCCCAAAATCCACAGCTAAGCGCATTGCAAACAAAGGATCAGGTTTCACTGGAAAAATGTGATGTGTGCATGTTGCATTTGGGCCTATTCCTGTGGCGGGCTGGAGGCCTACCCACACAAGTGAGGTATCATTTTTATCTGGAGACTTGGGGGAATGCTGAGTAGGTTGAAGTTTGTGGCTCTCCGCAGATTCCAGAACTTTCCATCACAGAAATGTGAGGAAAATTTGTTTTTGTTTTACAAAGTTTGAGGTTTGTAAGGGATTCTGGGTTACAGAACCTGGAGAGATCCACATAAATCACCCCATCCTGCATATCCCCGGGTGTCTAGTTTTAAAAAATGTACAGGTTTGCTAGGTTTCCCTGGGTGCCAGCTGAGCTAGGGCCCAAAATCCACAGCTAGGCACATTGCAAAGAAAGGGTCAGTTTCACTGGAAAAATGTGATGTGTCCATGTTGGGTTTTGGTCCATTTCCTGCCGCAGCACTAAGCCTACCCACACAAGTAAGGTACCATTTTTATCAGAAAACTTGGGGAAATGCTGCGTGGGTAGAAGTTTGTGGCTTCCCACAGATTCCGGAACTTTCCATCACAGAAATGTGAGGAAAATTGTTTTTTTTTACAAAGTTTGAGGTATGCAAGGGATTCTGGGTAACAGAACCTGGTGAGAGACACACAAGTCACCCCATCCTGGATTCCCCAGGTTGTCTATTTTTTAAAAATGTACAGGTTTGGTACCATAGGTGCCGGCTAAGCTAGGGCCCAACATCCACAGCTCGGCACATTGAAAAAAAAGGGGCAGTTTTCACTAGAAAAATGTGATGTGTCCAAGTTGTGTTTTGTGCCGTTTCCTGTCACGGACACTAGGCCTACCCATACAAGTGAGGTACCATTTTTATTGAGGGACTTAGGGAACCACAGAAGAGTAGAACAAGTGTTATTACCATTTGTCTTTCTTTGGATTTCTGCCTTCTAAATGTAAGACGGTGTGTAAAAAAGAAGTCATTTTGAACAATACTCTCTAATTCACATGCTAATATGGGTACCCACAATTTTAGGGATGCACAAATAATCACTGCTTCTAAACTCCATATCTGGTTCCCATTTTAGAAATACATAGTTGTTCTTGTTACCTATTTTTCACTCCTTATATTTTACTAAATGAATTGCTGTATACCCGGTACACAATGAAAAACCATTGCATGGTGCAACTCATTTATTGGTTCTGGGTACCTTAGGTTCTTGGTGTGCCTACAAGCCTCATATATCCCCACAATCAAGAAGGTCCCCCGGACTTGACGGTATATTGCTTTAAAAAATCTACCATAGATAGAAGAAGTTACAGGTGAAAATGTAGGCACAAATGACAGTTTTTTTCAACTAAATTTCAATATTTCTTTATTTCAACTGTTACTTTCTATAGGAAAACCTTGAAGGATCTACACAAATGACCCCTTGCTGAATTCAGATTTTGTCTACTTTTCGGAAATGTATAGCTTTCTGGGATCCATTATTGGTTTCACACTCATTTCTACAACTAACTGGAAGGAGGTTGAAAGCACCAAAAATAGGAAAAATAGGCTACCCTAAAAAAATGCCAAAACTGTGTAGAAAACATCTACCTGTTCCTGAAAGCTGAGAAGATGGGGATTTTAGCACCAGAAATCCTTCGTTGATATCATTTGCAGAGGAAAAGACAGACGCTTTCCTCTTCAGCACTTTTTCCCAAAATGTCGCTGTATTTTGCCTAATTTCTCGGTCTCCTCCAGGGGATTCCACAGACCCTGGGTACCTTTTAGAATCCTCAGGATGTTGGAAGAAAAGGACACAATTTTGGCATGGATGCATTATGTGGACAAAATGTTATGGGGGCCTAAGCGCAAACTACCCCAAATAGCCCAAAAAGGGCGTGGCACAGGAGTGGGGGGGGGTGGCCTGGCAGCCAAGGGGTTAAGAATCCGAATGGGAAATGGACAATTATTCAACACCAAAATTGTTGTTCCATGCTGTCCAGTGGTAATAAAATGTGCAGTAATTTGTTCCAGGTTCCCTCAGAAGCAGAATGATATCCAATCATTGAATTTTTTTTTTAAACCATCTTTATTGAGATTTTATTATATGCTGTTAGACTTGGCATCTTTTGGCGTGTTTCCCCTGAGTTTTTGCTTTCTGACCTCCCGGTTTTGACTCTGTTTTTGCTGGCTTAGTGTCTCTGCACACTTTCTCACTGCTGATCAGTGTTAAAGTACAAGTGCTCCTGTTGTAAATTGTGTTACGGATTGGTGTTTCCATGATTGGCGTATTTGATTTACGTGTCAGTCCCTAGTAAAGTGCACTGAGTGTGCCAGGGCCTGTAAATCAAATGCTGTTAGTGGGCCTCAGCACTGGATTGTGCCACCCACACAAACAGCCTGTAAATGTAACTCTGGCCTGCCATTGCAGAGCCTGTGTGCAGTCTGGAAATGCCATGTCGACTTGGCAAGTGTACCCACTTGCCAGGCCCTAACCTTCTCTTTTCTTACATGTCAGTCACCCCTAAGGTAGGCCCAAGGTACCCCTGTGGGCAGGGTGCAGTGTATGTGAAAGGTAGGACATGCCCTGGTGTGTGTGGCATGTCCTGATAGTGAATTACTGCCAATTTCGTTTTCACTATTGCAAGGCTACTTGTTCCCATAGGACAGAATGGGGAGTTTGTTTATAACATCTTATAAACATAACTGGCCCGCGGAACTAGGTAGGAAAATAAAGTTTAGTATGCCTCAACTCAGAATCTAAAGATGCATCTTTTAGTGAAGGTGATTTTTACATTCTGTGTTTGAAAATACCACTTTTAGAAAGTAGGTATTTTCTTGCTCAGCCATCCAGTAGGCCTCTGCTGGGGTTGTGGATAGGCTGTCTGGGTTTTGGATGACAGGGGCTGGGAAGGAGCCGTGGCTCCAGATAATCTAGGTGGGTCAGGAAAGGGCTGGATAGACCTGGGCTGCATTTAGAGTAGGGGGAGGAGATTTCCTTTCACCTGAATGGGGCTGGTCTGCCTCTGACAATGCCGTCTCCACCTCCTGCCAGGAAGCCACACCAGAGAGGGCAAAACTGGTTCTGGCTGGGCACAGACACTCTATGCCTGAGAGGACAAAGGATTTTGGGCTATAAAAAGTGGGGCCCAAACCCTTGAACTTTAGAACTCTTTTGGACCAAGAAGACTGCCAAGAAGAAGAGCTGGAGAAGCTGTGAGGAGGAACTACCACTTTGCTGAGTGCTTTGCTGTGTTGGCCTGCAGTGGCTGTTTCTGTCTTGGGCAGTGAAAGGACTGGACTGAACTTTCTGCAACTTCATTCTTTGAGTATCTCCAAGTGCTTGAGGTAGAGTTTGCCCCCTGTTCAAGAAGTCTCAGGAACAGCAAAGACTTCAAGTTCTTCTGCCATCAGCACTGGGGACTGTGTGTTTTGTGCTGCAACAGAAGAAAAATCAACCCAACGCCGTCTACGACGCAGCTGCCGACTGTGTCCTGAAGGCACCGCAGAGGGCACCGCCGCAACGCGACCCTGGTCTCACCGACGATGCCATCTGACGCCACCATGCTGCTCGCACCGCGACCTGTAGGCCCCGCACTTCGCACCGCCTCACTTCACGACGCTGCCTTGGTATCCCCGACGCCGCCGCTCCATGCCGAAATTGACGCCGCTGATTGCACCGTGGTTCGAGGGCACCGCTCGTAAGTTACACAACACACCGTCCTCCTCCCACACCGCAGCCTCCGCCTGCCGGCGCCATCGACTCCAGTTCGTCAGCAGACGACGCCGCTTCAGCCACAACGCTGCCTGCACCGTGACCTGCCAGCACCGCGACGAGCACCGCAACCCTGGTCTTACCAACTACACCATCTGACGCCGCCACTGAGCCGCTGCTCGCACCGTGACCTGAGGGCATCGCACGCTGCACTTCGCACCGCAACACCCGACGCCAGCGCTCCTGACTTCAACCGCGAGGAGTTTGATCTGCAACGCGTGTGACTTCAAGGGCCCGACGACTCCGGAACCGACGCCTGCGGACGGCGTGCTTTCGGAGCTCAACGAGAGGTCGCCGACATCCTGCATTTCTAAAGGTACTGTTTTGCGGGTCTTCCCGACACCGTAGCTGGCCCGTGACGCCGCGGTCAGCCAGAACTGTTTGGATTTGTTTGTTCACGACACCGTGATAGCCTCAGAGGGAGCTATCGACTTCAAGGAACTGTTTTTCAAGATTATTTTGATAACTGAAGATTTCTAAGTACTGTATTGGGGATTTTTATCGTTTTTGGTCTTGTCTTAAGTATATAAAAATATTGGATATTTTTCTAAACTGGTGTGGTGTCCTTTTGTAGTGCTTACACTGTATTATTGTTGGTTATGTGCAAATGCTTTACACACTGCCTCTAAGATAAGCCTGACTGCTCATGCCAAGCTACCAAGGGGGTGAGCAGGGGTTATTTTAGGAGTGTAACTCCCTTATCCTGACTAGAAAGAAGGGTCCCTACTTGGACAAGGTGCAAACCATTGCCAACTAGAGACCCCATTTCTAACATATGCGGTACAGCGGGCATCATAATCCATGTATACATTTCAACAACATCATAATTACAAATGTACATGTGTGATGGCTTGGTAGTATAGGTTCCAGTAATGCAACAAATAGTTCCAACTGTGAGCCTGACCAAAAACTTTCTCTAAATAACATGCAGTGCGTATACAAACATTGACTTATGCCAAGCGTTCTTCTCAATACCTCTTCATGAGGAATCCAAATTTCTTTTTACATTCCAGTTTTTTAATAAAGCAGAATTCTACAAGGGTATTCTGAGAGCCCATTATTTGTCTCCCAAATATTGAAGAAGGATCTAGAGAGTCTAAACTTACCATGCAACTCAGGACTAGTACAGTAAATAGATGATTTACTGATTGCATACAAAACTATAGAAGACTGTAAATTGGATATGATTGCCTTGTTGAACCATTATGCAGAAAATGGGAATAAAGTGTCTCTGACAAAAATGCAGGACTGTAAAAGAGAAGTAATTTATCTCGGACACCATCTTAAGAAGGTTATATGGAAAATCTCAAAAGAACACATTTCTGCAATTCTGAAAATAAATCCATCAACCACCCAGAGGGAGGTTCGGATGTTTTTGAAAATTGCTGGATATTGTCGTCACTGGATTCCAAACTTTTAACTGATTGCGAGGGCCTTCGTGAGATTGACATGTAGTGGTGTCCAAGATCCAGTACCATTTGACAATGAGTGCACTGGAGCATTCAAGAAGCTGAAAGAGAGTTTGTTTCACACGCCCACACTCGGGCTGCTTGACTACAATATGATTTTCTTCCTGTTCTGTCATGAGAAAGATGGATGTGCACTTTTGATCCTTGCCCAGTAACATGGAGGGTTAATACCCAGTGGCATATTTGTCTGCTGTGTTAGATCCAGTAGCTGTAAGTCTCCCAGGCTGACTTAAATCAGTTGCAGTTGTTTGTTTGGCAACTGAACTAAGTGAGGTGGTTGTAATGGGTCATACTTTAATTGTTTATGTCCCACATTCAATTGAGACCTTTTTAACAAGAACAATGACTCAGCACGTGACAAACAATTGGCTGATTCTTTATTAGCAGACTATACTTGCAGCAGAGAACATATCAATTCAGAGATGTCATGTCTTGAATCCAGCCACACTGCTCCCGATTCAAGACAAAACTAATGAAGACAGGTAAAGTGAAATAGATGATGATTTGGATCATAAATGCCTGGAGGTTACCGACTTATGCACAAAACCAAGACCAGACATTAAAGAAATTCCTTTACGAATAGCTGATTTGACACTGTTTGTGGACTGTCCCTGCTTAAGAGATGAATATGGATCATTGAAGGCGGTCTATGCAGTGTGCTCTATTACAGAAACACTAGAAACTTCCCCTTTACCATATGTGATGGCACAAGTGGTAGAATTGGTTGCCTTAACTAGAGTTTGTTGCCTATCTGAAAATTTGAGTGTAACAATTTATACATATAGCCAATATGGTTTTGGTGCTGTTCATGTGGTCACAAAGATGATTTGTGAAATCCTCAGGAGTTTCAATACAAATGTTATATAAATATTAGACTTATTAGGAGCTATTCAAAATCCAAAACAAATAGCTGTGGTCAAGTGCACCGCTCCTAAAATAGGCAAGGATATGGTCACCCTTGGAAATAGATATGCAGACCAGATGGCGAAGTACTGCGCATTACAGGAAGAGTCAGTGGACAGCAAAGAGTAATTGCTGAATTCAAAAATGATGCAGTTCAGGAATTAAATGACGTAATTTGTTTCTTTATCAACTCAATACAAACTTCTTTGAGTGAACTACCTGATTTGCAAGATGATGCTCCAGAAGAAGAAAAGAGAAAGTGGGAGAAATTGGGATTTAAAAAGAATTATCAGGATGTGTATGTAAATGCAGAAGTACATTTTGCAAAATGCAGTGCTACAGCCTATGCGCAAATATTTGCATTATCAGACTCATGCAGATGGAGATAGTTTAGTTAGACGTTCCAAGAAATACTGGAAAAATGTTGGATTTAGACATGTTGCTGAAGATGTTGTAGCCTCTGCATGGTATGTCATTTGAACACTCAGGGTAAGAAACTATTACTATCATGAATCAATTTGGCAAATCAGAAAGCCCATTTACAAGATTGCAGGCAGATTTTATTGATATGCCACATTATAATGGATTGAAGTACATTTTAGTAATTATCTGCTTGTTGTTCAAATGGGTGGAGGCATATCCCATAAGGAGAGCAGATAGCATTACAGTTGCCAAATTGCTGTTGAGGGAGTTGATACCGAGATTTGGCCTACCCACTTCCATTGAAACAGATCATAGTGCGCACTTCAAGAATGAGGTGCTGCAGATAATCTGCACAGCTTTTAATATCAAGCAGCATTTCCATTGTAGGTATCGTCTGCAATCCTCTGGATTAGTAGAGAGAGTGAATGGAACTCTCAAGAACGAGTTAGTAAAAGTGTGTGCTTCAACTGGTTTGATCAATCAATCAATCAGGATTTATAAAGCGCGGCTAATCAACCAATAGGGTATCCAGGTGCTTGTAGGCCCTGGAGGCTTATTCGAACAGCCAGGTCTTGAGGGGCATTCAGAATTCTGGAAGCAAGGTGATGGTCAGGAGGTACGTGGGGAGGCTGTTCTTTGCTGCAATGTGGGAGAAGGAGCGTACTCCACTTCTGCTTCGGTAGATGCGGGGAGTATGGGCAAGTGAAAGGGAAGTGGAGTGTAGTCTTATTGATGGTTGGTCATAGTTCAGGCGGTGGTTAATGTAGGCGGGTCTTTGGTTGTATAGAGCCTTGTGTGCATGGGTCAGCAGCATGAATTGGCATCTCTTCCTTACAGGGAGCCAGTGGAGTTTCCTGAGGTGGGGTGTGATATGGGTTTATCGGGGAAGGCTGAGGATGAGTCTGGATGCGGCGTTCTGTGTGGTCTGAAGTCTCTGTAGAAGGTGTACGGCGATTTCTACGTAGAGGGCATTGCAGTAGCTCAGTCGGCTGATGATGAAGGCTTGTGTCCCTGTGCGTCTCGTGTGTAGGGGTAGCCACTTGAAGATCTTACGTAGCATGCACGGAGTGAGGAAGCAGGCGGACGAGATGGTGTATATCTGTGATTTCATGGTGAACTTGTTGTTAATGATGATTCAGAGGTTTCTGGTGTGGTTGGAGGGAGTGGGTGTAGGTCCTATGTCTGATGTCCACCAGGAGTCGTTCCATGTGTTGCTGCTGAAGATCAGTACTTCCGTCTTGTCTGTGTTTAGCGGGAGGGTGTTGTTCTTCATCCAGTCGGCGATGTTTGTCATGCATCTGTGAAAGTTGGTTATGGTGGTGGAGGGGTCGTCGGTGAGTTTGAGGATGAGTTGAGTGTTTTCTGCATAGGAAATTATGTTGAGCCCGTGGGATCTGACGATGTTGGCCAGCGAGATCATATATGAGTTGAAGAACGTGGGGCTGATGGAGGAGCCTGGGGTGACACCGCAGGTGATCTCCTTGGGTTCAGAGGTGACCGGTTGGAGGTGGATTTTCTGGGTTCTTCTGGTGTGGAAGGAGGTGGTCCATCTGAGCGCGTCCCCTTGGATGCCGGTGTGGTGGAGTCTTTTGACTAGTGTGTGGTGGGATACGGTGTCGAAGGCTGCCGAGAGGTTGAGGAGGATCAAAGCTGCTGTTTCTCCTCTGTCGAGGAGGGGTTAGATGCCGTCGGTGGCTGCAATCAGGGCAGTTTCGGTGCTGTGATTGCTGCGGAAGCCAGATAGGGAGGCATCGAGTAGCTGGTTCTGCTCCAGGTGTGTCATGAGTTGATTGTTGATGATCTTTTCCAGTACCTTCGCTGGGAATGGAAGAAGGAAGATTGGCGGGTAGTTTTTGAGTTCACTGGGGTCAGCGGAGTGTTTTTTGAGTAGTGGTCTGACTTCGACGTGTTTCCAGGCATCTGGAAATTTTGCGGTAGTGATAGAGGTGTTGAGTAGGGTGGTGAGTTCCTGGCCGATCCTTTGCTTTCCGATGTTGAAGATGCGGTGCCGGCATGGGTCTGTGGGAGTTCTTGAGTGGATGGATTTCATGGTGGAGATGGTGTCCTAGGTGGAGAGGATGTTTCAGGTGGTCAGTGTGTGGCTCGTGTCAGTTACGGTGGTGGCGTGTCTGGCGAGGAAGTCTGTAGATGTGGATCGGGGTTTGAAGTTTCTGTACATGGTTGCAATCTTGTAATGGAACAAGTGTACGAGGTTGTCACACAGCTACTGTGAGGGTGTGATGTTGTTTTCGCTGGCAGCTGGGCTGGAGAATTCCTCAACAATGTTGAAATGTTCCTTGGTGTTGTTGGTGCTGGTTCTGATGCATGCAGCAATGGCTGTCTTCTTTGTTGCCCTCAGCAGGGTGTGGTAGATGTTGAGGGAATTCTTTGAGGCTGCCCTGTCGAGGTGTACTTGCTGGTGCACCATCTCCTCTCCAACTGTTTGCTGTCTCGTTTCGCTGTTCTGAGTTCTTGAGTGTACCAGCTGCCCTTTTTAGAGGATTTTCTCTGGATGTTGCTCTTGATCGGGATGATGCTGCGCAATTGGTCATCCACCCGTTGAAGTTTTTCACTCCTTGTTCGAGGTTGGTGGTAGTAGCAAGGTTGGAGGTGTGTAGGGCATTCGCCCAGCTGGTCTCTGAGATTTTATTCTACTCCCGGTAGGGGGCAATGGTCATCTCGGGGGTGGTGGTGAGGGGGCTGGAGATGCTAAAGTGGATGATGGAGTGATCGGGCCACGTGGGTTCTGTGACATGTCTGTATTTGACGTGGTTGCTGGAGGTGAAAATTGGGTCCAGCATGTGTCCTGCAATGTGTGTAGGATCATGGATGATCTGGGTCAATCCAAGCATGTGTCCTGCAGTGTGTGTAGGGTTGTGGACGATCTGGGTCAATCTGAGGCTGCTCATACTGTTGAGGAGGTGTGCTGTGTTTTTGTCATTGAGTCGTCGATATAAAACTTTAGGTTGCCGAGGAAGATGTAATTCTTGGAGTGTAAAGCTAGGGGCGCAATGAAGTCTGCAATGGTGTTGCAGAAGCTGGAGCATGGGTCTGGGGGTCGGTATGCGAAGTTGCCTCTGATGGTTGTCTTGTAGTCCGTGTGGAGCTTGAAGTTGAGATGTTCCATGCGGGTGGTGGTCTTGACGGTGGTGGTGGTACACTGTATGGTCTCTATCTGGATGATGGCTGTTCCTCCTCCCGGCTTGTTGGTGCGGTCCTGGTGAGTGATTTTATATCCGTCGAGGATTTTTGTGGCAATGTCGAGGGCGGATTTGGGGTTGTGCCAGGTCACAGTGAGGAAAACTATGTCGGGTGCGAGGGTGGCGATGAGGACTCATAATTCAGTGGAATGCTTGCCTAGTGAGCATGTATTAAGAAGGGCGCATGCAAGTTGGTGTTTTTGATCAGGTGGTGTTTGTGGTTTGTTCAGGGTGGGGCTGGTCGGTAGGCTGGTGTGTGTGTAGTGGCAGGTGAAATGGCAGTGGGTGCAGGTGAAAGGTCCTACCGTGGAGCGTTGGTCGGCGCGCTGGCAGAGTTTGTTGCGGCATCCGGGGTAGAGGGTGTAGAGCTCAGCGATGTTGCATCTTTGGGGGTGGGAGGGCCAGGGGCCGTGGCGCTGGATGTGATCCAGGCACGGACCAGCACAGATGGGCTTGTCTTTGGCGTGACTTCAGCGTACCTGCTACACAGTTGCACTGCGGCCTACATTAAGTATGTCCTGGGGTGGGTGGGGCTTCTGTTGGTGGGAAGAACGGTGAGTGGGAAAACCTGGTCAGGAAAACTCTAGTGGGAAAACCCGGGCAGCTGCGGTGTCACTGGATCAGTTTGGAACAAGCAGGAACTGGAGGCTAC
This sequence comes from Calotriton arnoldi, assembly GCA_963921515.1. NCBI lineage: Eukaryota > Metazoa > Chordata > Amphibia > Caudata > Salamandridae > Calotriton > Calotriton arnoldi. Next base: position 1,891,065 of record CAWUFW010002457.1, on the reverse strand, counting down.
AGGCAAGTAACAACCTAGAGGAGATGGCCCAATGCTCTTCCTCTTATCGTGATGAGCATAAGAAGTACCCCTAACAGGAAAACGGGATTTTCTGCTAATGAGGTAGTGATGGGCAAAGCAATGAGACTAGTATTTGTATCTTCAGCTGCACTGGTTTCAAAAAATCATGTTAGACTATTGCAATGGTCTGGCTGATATGGTGAAATCTGTCTCTCATCAGGTGAATGTATCAACAGAAGGCTGCAAGGACATACCCTGCCACGGGCTGAATGCTGGAGATTGGATTGTCATCCAAAAGCATGTCCAAAAACGGTGCCTGGACGAGAGGTGGAAGGGCCTTTACAAGGTCATTTTAACAACAAATGCAGCAGTCTAGTGTGCAGGACTGCCTCAGTGAATCCACGCTTCTCAGATGAAAAGAGTGAGTTGAAAGAGTGGATGAAGCTAAGGATCAAGACGCACAGCACACACAAGTGGCTGAAAGTGGAAATCAGAGCCAAGCTCGAGTTTGCAGCGTGTATTGGGGGAGGGGTGAAGATTTTTCTGAAAGTGGTAAAGACAGAGACAGAGATCAATCTCAAAGGAAACGGGAGAAGTGAAGTTTCAAGTGAGCAAGAGTTCTGATGAAGAACCTGAAACTCCAGAGCTCCAATTTCAGTGATCAGAGTGAAGACCTGTTGAAAAGCGAAAAATCAATGCATGAGTGGCAGCAAGAAGAAGAAGTCTCTGATCAGAGTAATGGTAATGACAAGTTACAACTGAGAATCAAAGTCAAAAAGACCCTCTTGGAAAGAGAAAGTTTTCTGTAAACAAAGCAACTGAAGAAAAGGCTGATCGAAATGCAAGTCTGAGATTAAGTCAAAGTTCAGAATTGAGCTTAATTCGGAGTCCTAAAGAAGTTAAGAAAGATGAAACAGCAATTGAAAAGGAAAAAGTTGAAGATATCCAGAGGAAAAGAACTTGCAAATGTAAGCACTGTGAACCAAAGAAAGAGCAACTGAGACAGTTCGACCAGTGGGAGTGAATCGCCAAATACAAAAAGATCAAACAGAAAGGAAAAAGAGTTGTTAAGTGGAAGCATGCTTCACCTGAGTGGCTATAGCTACCTCCAGTACCATAAGAAGATGAAGACGACTAAAACCAGGAGAATTATTTCTTGTTGAAAGAATGTCAGCAAAGCTTTGGGAGTGAATCAGAGTCTGTAATTAAAAAGAGGAAGAGCCAGCTTGAAAGCAGACTGAATTAGAGTAAAGATAATAGAATTTTATCTGAATAGGAAAAGAAAATTTTTGAGTTTGATGAGTTTTTTGTGAAATGTAATAATTTCCTGGAGACTAAGGGCTTGATTTAGGGCTTGATTTAGATCTTGGTGGACGGGTTACTCCGTCACAACGGTGGTGGGTTTTACGTCCGCAGAAATATAAATCCCATAGAATATAGAATATAATGGGATTTATATTTCGGCGAACAGGATATCTTTCGCTGTTGTGACAAAGTAACCTGTCCGCCAAGATCTAAATCAGGCCCTAAAACAGAATTTCAAAGATGGAAACTTAAAAAAATATTTTTCCTTAATTTTTGAATACTGACTCAACACTTGATAATACCTTGAAAAAAACCGAAAAGATGATTTTTGTTTTATGACGTTTTAGCTTTTGTCTTTTTGCCACAAAGGGTTTTGTTTTTCTTCAGTGGAAACGTTGTAAAACTGTAGGGATATTAAAGCTGATTGCAACACTATTAGTATTAGTTGGACTGTTGATAAGTTTGATGATTCCTGTGGGATATGTTTCAAGGCGTAGCAATACAAATGTTGATGTTTTAACAAATCATGACGATTTTAAAACTGCAGCAGTACATAAAGATCCTTAACTCGTTTTTTTTTATAACCAATTTTTATTGTTTTAACAACAATAAATAACATGACCAACAACTTCACATCGACACGATAGGTACAGTGCAGAAGCGCAAGCATTACATTTCCACATCCAGTTCATGATAATACCACCACCTGCCCCAGATCTTCTCATGTTTGCGGTTGCAGCCCCTCGCTTCATAAATAGGTTTGGTCCTGCTCGGTGCGCCAATCCACCCCCATCCTCCATGCCACCGTCGATGGGGGATCTGAGGACTTCCACTTGCAAGCTATATCGCATTTGGCCACCGTTGTTACCACTCCCATACAAGTGTGCTTCATCCTAAGTCCCCCTATCTGCTCCCACAGCCCCAATAGAGCAACCCTGGGGGTGAGGTCAATCTGACGGCCAAGAACCTCAGAGATCTCCTCTTCAATCCCCTTCCAAAAGGAAATTAGTCTCGGACACGCCCAAACCATATGGAAAAAGCCTCAATTGGGGAACAACGGGCACACCGGGCTTGGGAGGTCCTGCCAGCTTGGTGGAACCGCTGGGGAGTCATATATACAAGATGTAACTAATTGAGTTGGACTTTTTGTAGGTGCGCAGAGATGGCCAGTTCCATGGGAGCAAGTCTGCCCTCACACCAGTCATTATCCTCGAGTTCGCTTACCCAGGACTCCCACCGTTCGTGAAGACCAGGGAAGCGGTCAAGATGGTGAATAATGAAAGACGGATAAATCCGAGAGACAACTCCTTTGCCCAGCTTCCCTATCAAGAGATTGGCTTCAAGGGGATTGAATTCTGATGTGTACCCGGGGGGATATTAGCCAGCAGGGCATGGCTGCAGTTGCAGGTGCTGTAGGAACTGGGTACAGGAGAGCTGGTACTGCTCCTGCATTTCCTGAAATGACTGTATGCCGTCATTGTGTCACACATCTCCATATGAGTAATGCCTATTCTGTCTCACCTCGCAAATCCCTGCAGGCTGGCAGTGTGATGTAGCCATATCCCTTGCCACAGTGAGATCAACCCGGTGAGCTTCCGCTATCAGCCAATGAATCTGAGTGCCCCTTCATATGGGGAGTGATGGCCATTAACAAAGGCCTTACACGGGCATCCCCCCACCCAAAGGAAGGTGGCAACTTTTGAAGCCAGCACCTGGAACCATGTCCTGGGGATCGGGTGCGGAAAATTTGAAAAAATATAGAGTTAGCGCGGCAGTATTATCATTTTAAAAAGGGCCATTCACCCTAGGGCATTCAGCGGCAGAGGTCCCCACAGCTAAAGATCTCTATTAATTCTGGAAAACAACGGGGTCAAGTTAAAGCTCCAGAGCAGATCTGGAAGACGAGAAACATAGATGCCTAATTATTTAAAGGACAGACGGCATATCGAGATAGTGACTCGACAGGAGCAGCAACTCTCAGCCCCACCGATAGGCACTACTAAGGATTTGGTTCATTATTCTTGAGGCGGGAGGCCTCCCCATAAAACGTAGGATCTCCAGACAGCATGGAGCCAAGGATTGCAGATTCCCCAGGAACACCACAATGTCATCAGCATATAGTGCTTTGCACTCCTCTGGTCCCCCGTCCCAGGACCACCCCTGCATCCGTGCATCGCATCGAATGAGTCATGCCCCAGGCTCACCCTGAGTGAATAAAAGGGGGGAGAAGGGACTGCTCTGGTGCATGCCTCTACAAATCGGGAAGGGATGTGAAAGGGTCCCATTAAGTTGAACCTGGGTGGATGGGTTAGCGTAAAGGAGACCAACAAGCTTACAGAAGTGAGGTTCTATTCCCGCCCTTCGCAGTACCATCTCTAAGAAGGATCAGTCAACAGTGTTGAAGGCTTTCTTGAAATTTATTAGGAGCAGAGACGGAGGACCTCAAAGGCAGTGAGCTTGAGAGATGCCCAATTGGGCTCTCTGGATACAATGCTGAGTGCCCCTGTGTGGCATACATCTGTATTGGTCTGGGTGAATCAAGCAGGGCAGGGCATGGCTGACCTGAGCCACTAAGATCTTCACATATACCTTAACGTTCACATTAATGAGAGAGATGGGCCTGTACAAGGAACATCAATGCAGTGGCCTACCCGGTTTGGAAATTGCAACAAAAGTTGCTGTATCCAACTTCGGGGGAAATACCCCACCCCTGCATAGAGTTACAGGAAATGGGGGAGTAGGAGAGGCCTAATTCGCTTGAGAAACTCAATCAGAAATCTATCAGGACATTGTTTTTCCGGTGGGCCATGGCGGACAGTGCCTCTCTGATCTCCTCGATTCCAACCGGTCGATCAACCTCCTCCACCAGGGACTGGGGAATCGAGGACAAAGGGATATCCCACAGAACCGGGTGCGTGATTTCTCACTGAGGCCTTGGCATCTCCGCATAGAGCCCCCGATAGTAGTCTGCAAAGACTTGTACCACTTCCAGAGCCCACTCATGAAGGCATCCCCTGGCATCGCAAATTGAGGGCACCACCTTAGGAACCGCATGCCTAGTGGCCAGCCAATACAGGAGTTTCCTGGATTAGTCCTCTTGTTTGTATACACATTCCGTAGATGCCCTCCAACACTGTCTGGCCTCTTTCAGGGAAATCTGACGTAGATTAGACATCACTAGTACCAATTTATGGTCTAGGTCAGCCGAGTGTCGTCGACGTATCTGCTGTTCCAGGGAAAGGATCTGAGTCTCTAGGGCCGTCGTCTGTGACAGTTTGCGTACCTCTGCACCCCGTATATACCCCTTAACCAGTGTACAAAGGATAGGTTTAGTTGCTGCCCAGAGAGTCCCAGCCAAGGTGACCATGCCCCGATTTGTTTCAAAATACGAGTGAATTTCGGTTTCCACAAAGTCGTGGTCAATGAGATACTAGGTGGTGATATGCCACATGGGTCACATGGCCACGGCGGGAGATCCCAACATAAGTAAGAGGGGGGCATGATCTGATATTACCCTAGGAAGGATCCCAATCTCTGTGAGCTGGAGGATATCCGGCACCTGGAGCCAGGCCTGATCAATGCATGACTGGGTCTTGTGTGCCGCCAATGTATGTGTGTAGTCAAGTACATGGGGGTGCCATGTTCACCATGCATCACAGAACACTATCGAGTCCGCCCAGTCTTTAGTTAGTTTTAAGGATGATGTGTATACTAGAATAGTTCGGGACTATGTAGAATGTATGTGAGTTTGTGGGTGCTATGTCTGAGCTTACCTCCCAAAATAAGCTGGGGAAGGCTCCACCCATACCCAGTTACCGATTTCTTATGCACTGTCCTGTAATATTCTAATTGCCACTATTAATCATGAAAAGTTTCTTTCTCCTTATCTGACTGATTTCAACGTGTCTTTAGAGAATTTGAGTATTAAAGAAGATCATAGCGAGATTAAATATGGTGAGTATTTGAGAGTAATTGCACAAAGCAGGTCTGATACTAACCTGGTAAAAGAATATTTGTGTCTCCTGAGTGATGAAGAGCGTGATTTTGTTAGAGAATATAATGAGAGAGGAACAAGAGTTGTAAAAAGTTTAAAGGAACAGAAGATTGCCTTTGAAGAAATGAAGGAAGAGAAAGAATTTAGACTATCGGTTTTACATCCTATATCAGAGGTCTTTAAACTTTTTTGCTCTGGGCCCCCTTAGTCAAAATGTTTAGAAGTTGGACCCCCCCTCCCCCCTCCATAACTATATGGCAAGGAATTGGGGAGCGGGAAGGGGAGGGATGATCGCAGGGGGGGCGGGTATCATGAGATGATTTCAGGGGTGCTATTTCTGTAGCTCGTAATCCACACTAAATATGGGACTTATAAAAAAAAGCGACAGCAGCAAACAAAAACAGAATTGACCAAAAACACTACTCCCCATAATTAGGGAGTTGTGGGACCCAATGCAACTCCAACAGCTGGACTAATGGTGGCTGTAGCCCTGAGAAGATGGCTATCTTCTCTTCTTACACTCCTTTCCCAGCATGTCTGAGCAGCACTTCAATCTCGAAACAAGCTTGGTATCTTTCTGAAAAAAAATGAGCTACTGCATGCTGCCCTCTTTTTGTGCCAAGGGTGCCATCTGCCCTAAGACTAGCAATAATAGCAAGGAAAATGGGCCCTTAGGACCACTTTTTATAGTAAATCATTCATAATTGTGAATCAGTGGGCCCCTTGAAAAAAGTGTTACTGCACCTGCTTCACTAATGATTGCTAATGCCTTGCTGTCACCTCTGACCTTTGTTAACAACATTGGCTCCCGTCTCACCCCATCCCTGTCCCTCCCATCTTTCATCATCCCTCTCCTTCCATCTCTCTGATGCACAAATCAAGTTGTCTCCTCTGCTTCATTTTTCCCCTCCCTTGGGCTATTGTTCCAAAGACTGAAACACTGGCACAGCAAGTATGCCCTGGGCCTCTAAAGCAGCTTCAGCACCAATGATGCCTACAGCTCTGCAAAGTAGGCTGTCTACTCTGCCCTCTGAACAGCCCCATCTCTTCTAGGCCAGATGCCCAAAGCAGGCTTTCTGTCGCTTAGTGTAAAAAAAGCAACAACAAAAAAGTACATTTAGCCCCATTCCTCCTTCTGTTGCTTGGGCCTTGTTCCGTGCGCAGAAATGGCGATGTGGGCGCTAATGCTAACCCAACGTTCTTTTTCATAGTAGGACTGCCATAACTGGGGCCCAGTGGCCACTCACAGAACGTGAGTGGCTCCTGTGCTGTGAAGCAGGGAGAGGAATAGAGAACTTCTAAAGAAGAAACATGCAGTCTCACCAGGGTGCCCGCTACCTGAAAAAAAACTAAATGTGTGCAATTGATTTATCACCAAATATAAAGGCTGCTTTAGAGCCCGTGTAGGTTTTAATTAATGGAGTCACTTGGAGCTTCAGCGTGACAAATATTTATGTTTTTTGAAAGCTAATATATGTGTCCATTAGAAGGAGTGCACCCTTTTAATGGACACATATAAAAATATTAACACTAGATATAGTCTGAATGCTTATCATTAAAATGTGTATTTTTAAAGCGCTTGCTTTATTTTAAACTGTATTTTGCAGCAGCCTGTTTTATACTGTGTAATTCAATTTTAAAATGATGACATTCGCAGTGCTTTCTGTCACAGACTGGGACCTTGTAGCGCTATAAATAAACTAGTCACTATTCCTCACTGCAGAATTAAGGGTTTAATTCTGTGACTCTCTCGTCACACACAGAAATTTGTAGTGATCACATTATGTAACTAAGGTTTCATAAGGTAAAATACTATATTTCCCTTTGATTATTTTAACTTGCATTTATTTTTTTATTTCGAGGTGTGCGCATGTTTTTTATGTTCAGTTACTGAAGGTGAAAAAAACCCAATGAAATGCAGATTTTTTTCTTTTTTTTAGCCATGTCTTGGACCCCGTTTCCACACTCACTAACCCTGCCTCATGCCACTCAGTAATATCGTCCTCACACTTTTTTATGGACTTTAACTGCTGCATGTAAATGAAGACAGTTTGCAAATGTGTGTTTTACACGTCCATGCAATCTTCATTTACATGTAATTGCAGACTCATTTGCTCCCTCCCCCCCACCCCAGGGAACACATCCACTGACTCCCAGGGCGGTGCGCCCCACAGTTTGAAGACCTCTGTCCATGACTGAGAATAGAGAAGGAGATGAGAACTGTGTATAATAAGGAAGATTTCAACAGAAGGAGATAACGTAGAATTTGTAGGAGAGAGTAAATGTGATAGATCTCATGAGGTTAATGAAAACCTTTTTGTTGGAGGAGAACCTATTATGAAGGGGATTTATTATGTCTGCTGGAAGACTACTTATTTTAATCTACCAATAAATTGGGTAGGATCATGTTGTTTGGCTTTAGTTTTTCCTAGAGTTTATCGTGTAGATGAATTAGAAGATGAATCTGGCTTGAGATGGAGCTTTGGACAAATAATATATATATATATATATATATATATATATATATATACATATATATACATATATATATATTTTTTTTTTTGTCCTCATTTATGCAATAAACAGGGTTTGAGGAGATACCAGGGGTCTCGCTTCTCTCTGTGCCATCTTGAGTCAGTTTCTGGATCCAGGGGGCCCTTCACTCCGATAGACCCCTGTCGTCCTATCCCATTAGTTCCAACAAAAAAGGGCTGCTTTCTGGGGCCACCAGCGCAAATACCCTATTTGTGGATTATTGCTGTATTGCGTAATCATTGGACATCGATCTTGTTCCTTGTCCAATTAATTCCCTATATTATATTTCTTCTCCCAGATATCCCAGAAGCCTGCCCTCTTGCTTTGTGTCCCATCTCTGATTATTTTGTTAACTCTCTGGACTGAAGTTACCCACTCCTCTTGTGTGGGCAAGATATTAAGTACCCACTTGATGCAAATCTCCCTCCTAGCTAGTAAGATCAATATAAAGAGTAAATTTCTATGTGTATTACTTAATTTCACTCCAAATATTATTAGTTCTGTGCTTACCTCTATTTGTTGGCCCATCACCTCCGTAAGTATCTTACCCACGTCTTGCCAGAAACCTTGGAGCTGGGGGCACTGCCAGAACATGTGTAAATCATTCGCCCTTTCTTCTCTGCATTTGGGACAGCACTTCACCTCTTGCTTGTTCAACTTTGTTTATTTTTTGGGCGTCTAGTACGCTCTGTGTGCTGTGAATAAATGATTTTTTCTGAGGGGTGCAGATTTAATAACATGCCAACATGTAGACATTGATACTTTTCATATGTCTGGTAGCTCCAGCGTCAGCAGGTCTTTCCCCCAGATCTCCATTGGTAAGGTAAAGTCCCCATCCTCTGCTGATATTAGGCTCCAGTACCACCTTGAAACTTCCTTTTTTTGCCTCAAACTGTCTTGCATCCTTTCTTCCAGGTCCCCTATCCCTGACCCCTTGTTTGTTAATGAATCCGACCAACTCTTTAACTGATAGTATTTGAATTTTGATATATTTCCATTGGTCTTTATTCAGAGCTGCTCCAATCCTATCAGATTGTTTTCCTCTAATAGCTGCCCCCATTTTATTATGCCTTCTCTCTTTAATGGTATTGCCAGTGTGTCTTTCAGGCAGACCGGAGTCCCTGGGGAGTCCCAAATTGTAGCATAGTCACTATAATACGGTATCTTCGTGGTAATCCTGATCTGGGACCATAGCTTGCAGGCAGCCCACAACATCTTCAATTTCACTTTTTTTTTTTTTAACTTTGGGTGACCAAACTTATACAGGAAGAAGCTACCTTCCGGCTGCGTCATGGCTAGTAGGTATGGGGGTACATTTGATGTTCCTGTAGTAGTACTTTTACATTCTTGAAATGAAAGGCTCTATAGTATTGGTAGAGGTCTGGTGTGGCTATCCCTCCATGTTCATTTTTCCTTCTAAGCTTTTTCCAGGCTATTCTAACTCCCTTGTCTGCCCATATAAAACTGCTCAGCTCCCCTTGTAGTTTTTTAAACCAATCCCTCCCAAACTCCAGTGGTATAGTATTAAAGATGTATGTACATTTTGTGAGGATTGACATTTCAAGATGTTAGATCTACCGATAAAAGTTAAAGGGAGAGCCCTCCAACTTTTTAATAGCTTCTTGGTTTCCAAAATTAAGTTTTTGAAATTCAAGTAGGCTATTTTATCTATGTCTTGTACTATTAGAATGCCTAGATATTTTATTCTATCTTTTAAAAGGGGTTTATTGCTTTGGGAGTTCCATTCCATGATTTCTGTTTTTTGTTGGTTTCTTTGGTAGCCAGAGACTTTCCCGAACTTCTCCAGGAACCTTAGCACTATTGGAAATGTGGCTAGAAGGTTGTTTGTGAACACCATTCAGTCGTAGGCGTATATGGCGACTTTCTTTTCCCATCCCTGATAGTAGATGGGGGTAATTTTATGATTATGTCTGACAGCATAGGCTAGGGGTTCTATATATAAATTAAAAAGCAGTGGGGAAAGTGGACATCCCTGTCTAGTGCCCCTTCCTATGGCTATCTTAGGTAGGAGGAGCCTAACAATGGCCGGGAGGACTTGATTCCTCCCAGCTCCCGGTCCGCGTCTGTGACCGGAGCGCACTAGCGCCTTTAAGAACCGCCAAACCGGCTCCAGAGACGGCGGAAACTCGTCCGACTCGGTGGAGGCTGAGCGAGGGCCGTCCACGCTAGGGAAAGACCCCCTTTGGAGACTCCCCGGGGCTCCGTAAGAGTTGCGGCAGTACGGCGCAAAATGGCGGCTGCCGTGTCCGGAGGACGAAGGAGCCTCTAATCGCCCAGGCGCCTTACCGGAGCAAAGGGGAAAAGTCCTGTGGCACTCGCGATCCCTTCGGGTCTCTCAGGAGGAGCGGTGTGCGGGAGGCTATGCTGCAAGATCAGAGCAGCTTCAGACCGTGCAAAGTTTCCATTAACTAGAATTTACACTGATGGGTTTCTGTACAGAGCTTTTATCGCCCCTGAGAATATCCCTCCTAGATTATTCCGATCGATTACTTTAAACAGGAAGGGCCAGCTGACCCTGTCGAAAGCTTTTGCTGCGTCAAAGGTAAGAACCGACAAGGGGATCTTCTTCTGGGAAGCCACATCTATTGCTCTGACCAATTCATGGTCAGTTCTTGAATTTGCCTTCCTTTGACAAAACCCTTCTGATCTTGGTGTATCAAGTGTGCAGCAGTTTCCCCTACCCTTCCGGCCAATATTTGTGTATATATTTTGTAGTCCCAATCTAGTAGGGATATGGGCCTATATTACTTGCATCGTTTAGGGTCTTTTCCTGGTTTGAGTATTAGGCATATGGTTGCCTCCCCCCATGATTTTGGCATGTCCTGTCCTTTTAGAAAAATGACATTAAATAGCTCTGTCAAGAAAGGGGCCAGCTCCTCTATTAAAGTGCAGTAGATTTCGTTTGGTAATGCATCTGGGTCCGGTGCTTTCCCCTTTTTTAATTTTGTTATCGTGCTGGCCACCTCCTCGATTGTTATCTCCGAGTTAAGATCGTCTCTTTGTTCTTGTGACAGTGTTGGAGTTGTTACTTTTGCTAGATAATCATCTATTTGTTCCTCTGTGGCAACGGTGTCCTCCGAATAGAAGTCCTGGAAAAAATTAATAAAAGCCCTCCCAATTTCTGAATCTTCGGTGCTGGGGCTTATCCGGTCTTCTAGTTGTATGGCCGTGATCGTATTGCGGGTTGTTAGAAATGGGATTTCTGGTTGGCTAGGGCATGCGCCTAAGCCAGGCAGAAACCACCACTCTAGTCAGGGCAAGGGAGTTACACGCCGAAGATAACCCCTGCTCACCCCCTTGGTAGCTTGGCACGAGCAGTCAGGCTTATCCCGGAGGCAATGTGTAAAGCGTTTGCGCAACTCACACACACAGCAGCAACACACTAGGCATACCACAAAACAAACTCCACACAAGGTTATATAAAAAATAGCCTTTGTATTACTCATAAACACATTAGATTCATAATCACAAATGTACACTGTGCCACCTGGCACTAGGCAATACTTCACAGGGGATTATATACAGGACAGGGCCAATCGGGCCACTGTCAGAACCATAAGAACAGGTAAGTAATGAAACAACCAGTGACTACTGGTAAAATACTGTACTTAGCGGAAAAATATTATGCATAAACACATTAGGCATAAATCACAGTTAGAAGTGTACCGTAGTGCCACTCCCTAGGTGCATACATCACCTCAGGCATAAACACATTATGCACAATCTCCGGGCCTTGCACCCTACCAGCACCTCATTTGCTCATAGGCCCACTGGCCTTCCTCTGGGGCCCATCTGGGCTGTCCCAAATGCCCTCTGTCCAAAAGTCAGGCCTTGCTAATCATAGGGCCTTTCACCCGGCCCTTCGGCTGCCAATGCAGCAGAAAAATGTGTGTAATGCACAGGGGGGCGGGGGATGCATCTCACCCCTTCCTCTATATCAAAATAAACATGCCCCCATTGTTGCAGCTGCCCGCACTCTCGCGGTGCAGCTGGGAAAATCAGCCTTGGCACCACAGTGCCTGTCAAGCCCCACTCTGGGACTCTAAACAAAGTGCCCCCTCGTTGCAGCTTCCCGCTCTCTTGCAGGGCAGCTGGGAGAATTAACACTGGCACCAACCGTGCCTTGAGAGCCCACTTCACCGGGGCTCTTCCGGTGCCACCCACGGCACCAACGCTGCTCAAACATCAGCCCCACTCACCGGGTCTTCTTGTGTGCAGGTTCCAGGCCCCCGCTCACAGGACCTCTCCTCACATCGCCCGGTCTCCTTACTGGGGCCGTCAATCCCCGGGGCCCACCTCTCTCTCTACGAGACGGGGGAGGCAGAAATGGAGGCCGCAAGGCTCCGACTCCTCTGGCAACATGCGGGGCTCCCACCGGCACACGGGGGCCCCACCTTCCTCCAGGCACGATCTGCCTGACTTGCACGTCGCGCTGCCTCGCCTCCGGCCGGCCGTCAGCTTCCTTTTCCTGGCCCCGCCCACAGCCAGGCAACAGACGCCTGGCTTCCGGGTCGCTTGTGGCGGCAGCTCTTTTTGTGCATCAAAAATGAAGGGTAGGCTCCCGCTCCATGGCTAGGCAGCACGGGGGGATCCCCACGCCGGGATTCCCTCGGAACACTTTTGCAGCCCAGCGCTGCAGGGCACAAGCGCTTCTCCCGTCCTGGCACCAGCAATTAAGATGTAGCGCTCACGAGGCGCTAGGTCTCAGTCCAGAGAGGCAGAGCTTGGGCAAAGCTGGGCCCAGGCAGGCCAGCTCACATGGCCCTCCAGCAGAGGGGCAGTCCCTTGTGGCGGTTCCTCCTGGGGCCCAGCAGGTACAAACAAGCACCCAAAACAGCACACTGACATGGGGTCACAGCCCCAATATTTATACTGGGTTTGTCTTTGTTCTGCCCTGGCACAGGGCTTGGGGAACCAGTCCCAACTGGTTCTGGGGGGTACTGAAGCACTTTGTTTACAGGGCTTCCACCCTCCTTTGTCAGGTTGGGCTCACCACAGGGGAGCGGAGCCAGCATTGAACCAGGCAGGCACAGACCCATTCAGGGTCAGGGACTACTCCTCCCACTACTCCAAATGTAGATCTGCCTAGTCAGCCTAGCGCTGACTCACCCTGCTCCTCTGCAGCCACACACCATCCCAGCCCCTGTCACTCCAGAGCCAGACATGCAATACACATCAGACAGGCAAAGACACATAGCACACAGAAATGCCAACTTCTAAAAGTGGCATTTCTAAAATAGTGATCATAAATCTGCGCACACCATTATGCAGCATTTATTATCACTATTCCAAACATGCCAAACTTGACCGCTCTGCTCCTCTCATATCAGGAATTACCACTGAAACACTTATCAGGGAATCCCCAATGCATTCCTATGAGAGGGCAGCCTCACAGCAGTGAGAAACCAAAATGGCTGTTTGTCACTACCAGGACATGTCACACACTTACGGTACATGTCCTACCTTTTACCTACAATGCACCCTGCCCAATGGCTTAGCTAGGGCCTACCTTAGGGGAGACTGACATGCAGTAAACGGGGGGTCACAGACGTGGCAACCACTTTGCGTGCCACGTCACAGCGGCAGTAAACTGCGCGCACAGGCCCTGCAATGGCAGAAGCCTGGGACAGGATTGAAAGGCTACTTTGGTGGGTGGCGCAAGCAGCGCTGCAAGCCCACCAGTAGCATTTAATTTTCTGGCCCCGGGTATCTGAGATACCACTTTACAAGGGACTGACAGGTAAATTAAATACCCCAAACAGGGGTAGACCAATCTTACCATGTTTACCGCAGAGACCACACGCACTTTACACTGGACAGCAGTGCTAAGGTGCCCAGAGTCCTAAAACCACCAACACCAGGTCAGAAAAAAGACTAGGAGGAAGGCAAAAAGTTCAGGGATGACCCTGCAAAAAGGGCCAATTCCAACACGGGTTTGTTCTGTTTTGAGTTTCCAGGCTAGCAGTTTGTCGCAGCCTTGCCCATATTAATAGTGTGAGAGCTTGCTTGCCTCCCACTTGTTTCTAACTGTGAGTTCCAGGATATTAACTAATTCCTCATTTTTCCTTTCTATCTCTTTCTCTATTTTATCTATTTCCTGAGGCTGATTAGTTTGTTCTAGTGCTCCACCCAGACGTTGTAGTTCGGTTTCTATCTGAATGAGGTCTTACTTCTTGTTTCTGTGTTTCTGTGCTGCTAGGCTAATCAGGTTTCCCCTTAGGACGGCTTTATATGCATCCCATGTGGTCTGTATGGGAGTTCCAGTTTTGTTTATTGCGAGATATTCTTTTGTCTCTGTTCTTAATTTCTCCTTCATCTTGTGATATAGAAGCAATGGTATATCTTGAGTCCATCTTGGAGGGGATTGTGTCTTGCCTACTAATAATTCCAATTGGACCGCGGCGTGGTCGGACAGATGTGCAGGTAAATGTTGCATTTTCCTGATGTTTTTGCTTAGCATTTTGTCTATTAAGAAGCAATCTATTCTAGAAGAATGGCCATACTTTTTGTTTTTGAAGGTGAATTTATGTTCTTTAACTCCTTTAGTTTCCCAGAATCCTCTAGGCCAAGGTCTTCCATGTAGCGCTTCAGCCACTCTCTCATTTTGGCAGATTAGATACCTTTCCTTTAGGTAACCTATCTTCGTTTGGGTTCATTATCAAGTTGAAGTTATCAGGACCGAAAAATCTAGGAGATGGCTATATAGAGATTGCAAAGGTGTAGGGTCGTCTGTGTTTGGCCCGTAGTGTCCTGCCAGGACATGTGTTTTACTGGACAATGTGACTTTAGCCGTGACCCATCTCCCCTTACTGTCGGTCCTAGTTTCTACCACTGTTGCTTTAGCTGACTTCTTAAACAATATTGCCATCCCCTTGACATTACAGGCTTGATTGGTGCAGACATACATATCGATCCACTTTTGTTTTTCCACTATCTCTATCCATTCTTCTTTTCGTAAATGCATTTCTTGTAAAAGTATGATTTCACTATTTGTTGATCTTAGATATTCCAAACTTTTTTGTCTTCTGCTCCTGACTCTAAGGCCATTTACATTCCACGTTAGTATGTTAACTGACATCTATATAGTTGGAGATGTTTTTAGTGAGCCTCTGCGTCTCCCTGTTTCTTGATTTACTCATGACAGACAAATGATTTTTTGATTTTTTTCCCTCTTGCTCCCACACCCAGTGCAAATATATATACACGCTTTCCGTATGTGTTCCCTTCGGTTCCCCCCCTTTCCCTGGAGAACCCTCCCATTCTTCTTTGGGCGAAAACCATTTTCACCCCTTTTGAGATCCCTGCTCTCCAGACGTTTCATGCTTTCCTCTTCTATCTTCCCATTTTCATCCTCTTGTTTGTGACTTAATCTAGTCAATATGTGCTCCGACCTTCTTGGGGTCCCTTATATTGTGCATTTGGTTTTTCCACATTATTCTCAGCGTGGCTGGGAAGCGCATTTGTGCTGATGCCCCCAAGGGCATTAGTTCCTGTATGCGCTGCCCTAATTCCCACTGACGATCCTGTGTGGCTTTGGAGATATCCGACCGCATTTTGAAGGTCCAATCACCTTTGGTATAGGAACCGGTTTTGAGGGCTTCGTTTAATATTTTCTCCTTCAGGACATAAGATTTGAAATTGATTAATATTTTCCTTGGGTTTTTCCTTAATGTTCCTTTCCTAAATGGATCTCGGTGAACCCTCTGGATATCCTCGGCCAGAAGTGTTGGCTCTATCCCAGGAACAAATTCCTTCAAGAGATCGATGATAAAAAACACCTGATATTCGCTCCCTCAGCCCCTTCTGTTACATTCAGGACCCTCAGATTGTTTCTTCGTGCTTGATTTTCAATCGCTTCGATTATTTCCCTGAGGTCCTTCTCGCTGGATTTCAGTATCTGTATCTCCTCCTGGTTCGCCTCCACCTCTCTGCCAATTTCCTCCAAAGACGCTTCCACCCTTGATACTCATTCCATTAAAGTGTTAATCTTGGCCTCAAGGGCTTCACATGTCCCTTGTATTTTCTCTTGGTTATTTTTGGATATAGTGAAGTTAGCCCTCATTTCTGTTATTAAAGTCTAGATCATCTTCTCCACGCCTGCGTGCCCACTTGATTCTTGGGGCCGTCGTCCCTCGTCTTGTCCTCCAAGCTCATCTTGCTCCTGCCGGTCTAGATGTTGAGTTTGGGGCACTTCTTGTCTGGCAGTCTCCTCTCTAGCTAGGGCTTGGTTGGGTTGCTGCATAATATTTTCTCCTCTACGGGGTTTTCTCTGACTATATCAGAGCCCTCTTTTCTCTCCATCTGGATTCCTGCAGAGAGCTCTGTAAGCATGGGGGGGCGGGTCTGTTTAGATTGCACTTTAAAAAAGGAGCGTAAGGAAGGGTAATCTTGATTTTGGTGCCTACAGGTCTGACCCTTCCAAAGTGGGATTCTCAAATTGGTCTAAGATGCCTTGTTTTGCCTTTTTTTTATTAGTTGCTTTTCCTTGTTCCCCCAGCTGTGGTATCTATGTTTAAGACCCTATTTCTCAAACAGTAGCTTATTCCCCGTTTCTGGGTATGGCTCTGCTCTTGTACCTGGTTTTTTATGGTAAAGGATTTTTTCCGGCGAGGAGGTGAGGCATGCAGTCATAGGTGCAGCTGCAGGAGATCCTTTCATTAACAGGCGCGTGACCTAATGGGTCTTCCTTACTCACTCTACCTATGGGGCAAGTAGGTCCCAGGGAATAGGGCTGGAACATTTTAGCCGCAACTCTGTGGAGTGTGATCTTGATCACCCCACTTAGTGGATACCTCACCTATATTGAATGGTAAGGTAGGAGCCCGTTGGTATATGATAGGTCCTGATGAATGCCGCGGACCCGGTTGGGCCACTAGGCAGAAACATGTTGACCATTAGTTATACGGTGGGGGGACTACAATATCCCCAACACACCGATCATTTCTTTTAAATACCATACAGATGTCAGTCACATTAAAAAGAGGTTTGACATCCGTAATGGCTTTTTAAATTTCACTTTTTTGTTAAGGGCCCCCACTTAGTCTTAGAAGTGCATCCCTGTCTTCAGGTGTATGCCCGCCCTCTATCAAACCAAGTTTTTAGAGGGCGAGGACTGGTCAATGATGAAGCATGACACCAGGTGGTGTGTGAGACCAGTCTTTTACCTTTTGTGAGATGTCTAAACTCATATAGAAGACATAACAGCAATTAGGTCAATAACTAGGAGAGGCTTCTTGTGTTAATCAGTTTGATGTGGAGGCTGCCTACTCCTAATACCCCGTGCCTCTAGTTCCCTACCTTGGATCGCTTCCAGGTTTTTGTGGTTGAGAAAGGATTTTTTCCCCCTTCTTTTCTCTGCATTTGAACTAATGTCCATTTCAGGCTCCTTTTTTCTCCTCCTTAACCTCACATTGCTCACTTACCGAGCTCATGCATGTCCAGACGGCTTGCTCCTCTGCTTGTGAGCTGTATAGTTGGCGAGGCGCTGCTCCGTTGAACTGGGGCTTCCCAGCCTGCCCCGGAAGGAGGCCCGAGCAGTGGCCTTCCTCCTGACATGGAGAACTGAAGCTGCGTCTGCCCAGACTGTGCTTCCTGGGCTGGATCGGGTCGCCGGTCTCCCTCTGCTCTCCACGCTGCTCCGTTACTTTCCGGGAGTCTTGATCGGGATCAGGCACCATGCTGCATGACCTCTGAGGTAGGAGGGATGATATCCCAGGGTTGCGGTCTGTGTTTTTCGAGTTTGTATCGTGTTACGCCTGGACAGCTCAGGAGCGCCCGACCGGGCTATTCAGCCAGCCGCCATGCACCCCATTGGACAAATAATATTAGATATTTTAGGGGCTACTGTTCCTTCTGTAGGAGTGCAAAGAATAATTTAAAGATTAGACAATGGTCCACAGTAGTGGATAGATTTGCTTTCAATACAGCAGGATCTTTGAAGCTGGTGAATGAGAAAAGTTGGCAATAAGAGCGATGACTATTCAAAATCACTTTGCTCTAGATATTCTTTTGGTGAAGGAAAGAGGAGTCTTTTGAGTGATTAAGGCTAAGAGGTGTTGTACATATATACCCGATCCTAATAGAGCTATTGATTCTTTCATTACTAATATGACTAACTTGACTTCTGAGATTAGGTTACTGGAGAACCAGGATTCTGAGAAGCTCTAGGAACCTGATTTAGTGAGATAGGGAAGGGTTTGGAAAAATAGGTGAATGGCTAGGCAATATTGGTGTAGGTGTCCTTAAGTCAATTATAACACCTGTGATAATCATAACGATTTGTGCAATTGTTCTGTCTCTTTTGTTTAAATTGTTAGGGTGTATGATTAATAACCGAAGAGGAGTTATAAGGTCAACTTACAAAAAGGTAACAATCTATGGGCTTGCAAATGGAAGATGACTATTCAAAATCACCTAGCTCTAGATATTCTTTTGGCAAAGATAAGAGGAGTCTGCAGAGTGATTAAGGCTAAGAGGTGTTGTACATATATACCTGATCATAATAGAGCTATTGATTCTTTCATTACTATCATGACTAACCTCACTTCTGAGATTAGGTTACTGAAGAACCAAGGTAGTGGGAAGCTCTAGGGGCCATATCTACAAGGCCCCGCGATAAAATTATCGCCGCTTTAGCGTCCGTTTTCGGGCGAAAAGCGGCAATAATTTTATCGCATTATCATCAAGGACACGCTAGCGCGTGATTCCTTGAGTTAGGGCCCGTTTTTCACACGCCTCGCATCGATAATGAGATACAAAGGAGGCGTGGCTGTGAAAACAACATGGGATAATATCGCGAAGGCAGCTTCGCAATATTATAAAGGAGGGGTAGCGATATTTGAAATCGCGTTAAGTATGCCTTAACGCAGGAATTTAACGTCTGTTAAATTCCTGACTAAGGCATACCTAACATGGGGGGTGGATTGTGTGGCTAAGACCACAGGCCCAATCATCAAGGATATCGCCGTTTTCCATGGAACATCGCTGGAAAACCAGCGATGTTCCATGGAAAACACCGCTATCGCTGGAATAATTATCGCCATTGCGCTATGCGTTGTTAATACAGCGCTAGCATGGCGATAATTTCCAGCGATAGACGGCGATAAAAATCCTCACGCTAAGAGCGGCCAGCGATAATTATCGCTGCCGCTTGATAATATGCCCCTTGGAACCTTGTTTAGTGAGATAGGGAAGGGTTGTGGAGTAATAGGTGAAAGGCTGGGCAATATTGGTGGAGGTGTTCTTAAGTCAGTTCTAAAATAATCATAACGATTTGTGCAATTGTTCTGTCTCTTTTGTGTAAATTGTTAGGGTGTATGATTAATATCCAAACTAAAAGGAGTTATAAGGTCAACTTACAAAAAAGGAAACAAGCTATGGGCTTGGTGATGGAAGAACACAAGGATAAAGTTTATCAACAACTAAAGATGATGGAGGAGAGTGATCAACTGCCTAAGAAGATGAAGACATCTAATAACTGATTGATGGCTAATTAATAAAGTTTAATGGGGTTTTTAGTGATTACTTAAAAATAATCAGTGGGGTGGTTGTAGAAGTTTTTTTCAAATGTGCAAATCTGCGTCACAAATTATTTGTGCAAATCATATTTTTAGATTGTATATAGTCATAATTGATGAAATGGTAATATTGTGCATTAAACAACAAACAAAGGTAGTTCATAAGTGTCTTTAAAACATAATTTAGTCGTAATATTTTTGAGTGAGACAGCATTGTATTAGAAATGGATGCTGTTACTCTGCTCCTGCTCATATACCCCATCTGATCAAAGCCCTTCTGGAAACTTTCTCTCCTCGCAGTTTTCTGCAGACATGACAGGTGTGACGTCAGTTGTGCCATTGGTCAGAGAGTGTGTATTCTGAATGAAATTTTCTTTGTGTTCCTAATTTATCCTTTTGAAAAACTTCTGTTGAAGTTCTGATGAAGGCCTGCCGAAGGAATTAATTTGTAAGGGTATTTGTCTAGAAATGTTTCACATTGCATTACTGCATCTGTGGAATAATGTTGCAGGGGAAGCAATGGGAGATTTACCTTACCTTAAGAAATGGATAAGTACTAAGACTTAATGTTTGTCACACTGTTTATTCTGATTTCCTCAAAGTGAGCTAACCAAGATCATGCCATGCTGAACCTGCAGTTTTACTAATTGCTTATCCATAAAATGTGTATAAAAACCCCCTAGTTTTTATGGATCGGGCGACTTCTCATTTTACTCCCAAAACTCTGTCAGATTTTACTGAGATTTTCCTTACATAGAATGCTGTCAGAACTCTTATGAGTATGGCACTTAAACTTAACGAATAGCTACTTACTTTGATTAATATTTCTAATGCTGATTTTGTATTTCTGTATCTGAGTCTTTGACATTTCTTACTATTCTCGGTAATACCTTTTGATATTTTCTGTAATAAATCTTTTTAAAACATTTTTGACCTAGAATTCACTTATTGATTGGTCCCAGTCACTATTTGATCGTATTTGTTTATACTCTGCTAATTTGATGGGGATATAACAATCACGTACTTCCATGAATTTTGAATTTTCATATAACATTCTAAAGTATACATTTTCCCTCAAATTAATTACAGAATTACTTCTATGCCACAACTTGTAATCTGATTTTCTTCTTTCAGCTTCTAAGTTATGGGTAATTTTTATTTTAGGTGTGGTATGCCCAACTAAGGTTCAAAATTCAATAATAAGTCAACTATAAAAATTAATACTATATTCACCAAAATTAATTGTATGATTTGACAGCAGTTCTTTTTGCTGTCTGCCATGTTTCTTCTACAAAAACTCTAAAAAAATAAAATCAAACCTAACTACTAATTTTAGGGTGCAGAACTTGATAGTAACACAGTTAGTTTGTATATCTTCAGAAGGAGCCCTATTATCTTCGACTGGATATCAAAGGTGCAAAACAAAACACACTTTAATTCAACATCTTAGTTCGAATCTCAGTTCAAGATTTCATTAGAAGTTATTCCCAAATGACTGTTTTAGCTTTTAATCAGTTAATGTTCATGGAAATTCTTCAAAGATGAATTGACAGTCTGACAAATCGATGGGTTCTTCACTTGACTGTTCTGATTGCTGGACATCAACTAAATATGATCTTTCAGAAGATACAAACTTTCCTTTAGGTACTCTTATTTACTTTGATCTTATGACCTTTGGTTGTTCGCCATCACTGTCACCTTGCTCTGTTTCTTCTTCTTCGCCTTAGGTCTTTGCCCCCCTTTCAACATTCTTTACATTTTTCCTACAACCCTTGGCCACTCTTCCTCGTGATACACTCTTCCACTTGAAGTGCTTATGACTGGCTCCGATTCACAGTGCTCATTTTCATCTTTTGAAGATCCATTTTCGACCACTGCAGGTTACTGACTGTCTTTGGTTTGATCATCTTCACCCCTTACAGCAGACTAAGGCTTGCCAGGGGTTCGGAGATACGAACCTCTAATCTCAGGCTCTGTTTATTTCTCTGGATTTGAAACGCTTCACTTTCCTTGCCTTAATCTTGCCCTTGTAGCTCTAGGGCTTGGTCAGACTGGACCTACTGACACTAATCTTGCAGAGACTCAACTTGTGCTTCATCTTCTTCTGAGCCCTCACACTGACTGAGATGGGATTTAATTTGGTGAATCAATGGCTGTTGTCATCAGCTCGTCTTCCCTGATTCTTCAACATTGTAGCAGAATACGCTGCAAGGTCCAGGGTGCACCATTGGTTGAACACTTCACCTCATTTGACCATTCAGCTGACAGCCTGAGATAGCTTGTAGTTGAAAAAGTGACAATAAACCAGAGGGTCGTAATTTTTCCAATAAATTAAACATGAGGTAGTGCAAATGGATACATATGTTAGATACAGTGTCAAGAGGTTTGGACGACTTTGAGGAAATAGCAAAGCAAGTGGCCACACTGAACAATGGTTGATCATTGATTACTCATTTTTTAGCATCATATATGTTTTTTCTTCTGGTTGATGAATATCATTTTACGTTTGTCTATTGTCTCTTATGATATTTATGTTGGTTTCCAATAATTACCCATATGCAATATCCTTGTTGCCTTGTCCATTGTCTCTTACTGTATATAATTTTGTTTTCAATACCCACCCAATTGTAATGTAATGAACTGTTCTGCACCCATATGTAATCCTTTCATATCACGTTGTAACTAATCCTTCCGGATCTTTGTTCAACTTTGTATGTGATACTTTGTACCTACTCATTTCTGACCAGCGTTTTTGATAGGATTATCAGGATCAACCTCAAGTTCTTTTATTCTTACTGGCCCGCTTGATGAAGTCTTTATAGTCACTTTGTTTCTTTGCCCTCCACATTCTTGAGATTGTGCGTTTAACCAGTGCACATATCTTCATTTCTCTTGAGTGCGAGCCACATGCCTCCCCTCAACCACTCAATAAGTGTTATTCACGACCCTCTGCACCGCTGTACTAGTTACGGGTCCAGTTTTTGAAGCATAGATCGCTGACTGTGGCTCCGCCATCTTGGAAGGAGCCCTGCATGAGCAGCATCGTCAGCGTGCACGCTCATGCTGTTGGGATCATCTCGCTTATCTTCTCTCCCCGGGATGGCTCACTTTCAGCGCGGCCAATTCTAGGGATGAGTTGACACGCCGAACAGCGGTAAGAATGGGGCAGTTACATTCTATCTCATGATCTTTTTCTTTTGTCTTGATGCATGTCTTGACTTAGAGGGAGTTACTTATTGCCTTTTCCACTTTATATTCTAGCCCATTGTACATTCATGGTAAAGGGCTTGTTTTTCTGACACACCCACATTAATGCAGGATTATGGTGAGTGCAAATCGCTTTTAGTTTTGTCTAGACTCACTTCATTTTTGTCAGTATCAGTTGGTAAAGTGATTATTGCCTCCGCATATAGACCCTTTGACTGAGTTTTCCAGTCTTTAAAGAAGAGCCTACAGCCATTGTTTTTCCAATGAGATAACACCCATTTGTGGTGTTAGGTCATGTGACTTCAGGTGAGTCTTGCAAGGCGCAGCACACATATGAGAAAACACACCTGATATGATTTTAATACAATAATGTCCCCAACGAGGTTTCCCCATCCACTTGTCCTGATGAAGACCCTTGTGAACTTTTTTGAGTAAACACATTTTCTGGGTTGAAACACTGACAATCTATTTACTGGCCAGTACTGTACCATCATACTCTAAGGGGCTATGAAAAAGAAGAACTTGGGTTCACCCTTGCATTAAGGATACAGACATTTACATTGAGCCCAGACAGGCTTTGCGCAGTCACTTGTTGAACTGCAATTCATATTTACTTTGTGTCTGTACCATTTATCACTTGTCACATTGCACAAGCAGTTTATTTAACTTTTGTCACTCAATGGAGCAACCAGCTATCATGATCCAAATATTCTTCACATAATATGATTACCTCAATACACGCAATATATTTCAAATCTATTTCTGGTGTTGTATATCTTTTTCTCCTTTTCTCCACAGGATTTGTTTTGCGTCAATTTATGTCTCACATGCTTTTGAGTAAGCATGACTTTTTAGATAAATAAACAGTTGTCCTGGCAGGACCATTTGTTGACTATACTTAACTATACCCAGGTCCTGTGCTCTATTGGGTTAACCCACTGTTGTGTAATGGCATGTTGGAGAAGTGTGGCACAGACGAGTCAATGTCTTGGACTATCTTTGACTCCCTGTCGACCCCCACCAGCACAGTGCGACCTTGAAACAGGTAGGCACAACTGATACTGATAGGTATCCTGATGATGCTCCCATGTAGTGGTGCAGCCTGGTTCGTGTTGCCTGCCCAGGATAAAGTAGGACACGTCAGACAGGGAAAGAGGTTTCTGGGGTTCACAGGAGGGTTCCCTATTACCTAGTCAATGATAAAAGGAATATTAACAATCAATTTTAAAACACTTCACAGTTAAAGAAAAAAATCTAAATGAAGAAAAGGATATGTCTTGTTATGTGACAATATATATTTTTAGAGCCAGATGTGTACTGCTATTATATTAGTAGTTTGTGGCAGATTCAGTGATGTACATTGCCGGAAATACCTATCTTAAAAGAATATGCCTCTTTTTTCCGCTTGCCGTCACCCCGCATGTTGTTACAACGCAGTCGTTGCAACGACTGCGTTGTAACAACGCAAACCATTACCCCGCAAGTCGTAACAATGACTTGCGGAGGGGGGCGCTGGATGTTGGAATAGTATAATTCACTATTCCAACTCCAGTCTGTGCAGACAGTAGGGAAGGTGTTGGATTTTAAATCCAACACCTTCTCCCCCCTCCGCAAGTCGTTGTAACGCCTTGCGGGGTAATGGTATGCGTTGTTACAACGCAGTCGTTGTAATGACCGCGTTGTAACAACATGCGGGGTGACGGATGGGTAGTAAGGGCTGTTTACCATCTTAAAATGTTCAAAGGTCATGGGTGCCGAGAATGTAAATAGATTTTATGCATTTCCATCACTTACCCACCATAACACTCTGTTGTGTCTGTGCCGTTTCCAGCAAGCGGAAGCAATAAAAGTGCTCCCGCTTGCTGGAAGCAGAGTTTTTATCTCTTTCTCTGCCCACAGACATGTGGGCAGGGAAAGAGATGAAAGATTGCTCTCGCAAGCAGGGAGATGCATTTTCAGCAGCTCCTTGCATGTAAGAGCAATGCTGGCTCCCACAGGAGGCGGGCTGGCAGCTGGGACTGCGGTGGCCTTGAGGCTCCCCCTGTGGTCGCCATCCTGCACACTGGATGCCCTGGGTGGGACCAGGGCACCCAGGGACACATGGCCAGGCCCCAGGGGATGGGGTCCCCGGGGCTGAAATCGGTCGGGGGGCGCGTGGCCCCCTTCCCCCATTCAGTTAAGGCAGGGTGATGGGGTCTCCAGGGCCGAAATCGGCCAAGGGAGGAGGGCCACGCGGCTCCCCTTCCCCATTAAATTGTGGCTGGGATCCGGGGGATGGGGACCCCAGGGTCAAAATCAGCCCAGGGAGGGGGGCCACGCAGCCCCCATCCCCAATAAGTTTCAGCCTGACCCAGGGGCTGAAATGGGACTGGGGAGGGGGGCCGCGCGGCCCCCCTCCTCATTACAGAAGAGGGGAAAATAGAGGGCAGAATACCTAGCAGAAAAGGCAAAATGGGGGCATGAAATTGAGCAGAAAGGGCAAAACAGAGGGCAGAAAAAAAAGCAGAAAAGGCAAAACAGAGCAGAAGAGGGCAAAACAGAGGGCAAGAAAACTAGCAGAAATGTCACAACAGAGGCAGAAAAATGAGCAGTAAAGGCAAAACAGAGGGCAGAAAAACAAGCAGAGAAGGCAAAACAAAGCAGAAGAGGGCAAAACAGAGAGCACTCAGTGCTCAGACACCCACTCACAGATTCACTCAGACACACGCACCCACTCACAGACCCACTGAGACTCATACACCCACTCACAAACCCACTTAGACTCATGCAGCCACTCACAGACCCACTCGCTCACCCACTCTCAGACCCACTTAGACACGCACCCACTCACAGATGCACTCAAAGACCCACTCAGAGCCTCACGCACCCACTCACAGACCCACTCAGACTCATGCACCCACTCAGAGACATAACATAACATGTATTTGTAAAGCGCACGTTCACCCGTAGGCATCTTGGCACTAAATAACAGATGTTTATTGTTACCCAACTCAATGGTACTCATTTTATCGACCTCAGATGGATGAAAGGCTGAGTGGACCCACCAGGATTTGAACCTGTGACCATGAGGTCAAACACAGGCCCCTGCAGAGGATGCATTAGTCCACTGAGCCACCAGACCCAGCACCCACTCACAGACTCATGCACTCACTCACAGACCCACTCACAGACTCATGCATTCACTCACAGACCCACTCAGAGACTCACTCACACCCCCACTAGCAGACTCACTCAGAGACTCACACACCCACTTACAGACCCACTTAGACACTCATGCACTCACTCACAGACTGACTCACACTTTTGGAGGCACTCGCAAACCTAGTCAGACGTTCTGACACCCACTCATAGACCCAGCAAGCGGAAGCTATCAAAGTGCTCCCGCTTGCTGGAAGCAGAGTTTTTATCTCTTTCCCTGCCCGCAGACATGTGGTCAAGGAAAGAGATGAGAGATTGCTCTCGCAAGCAGGGAGATGCATTTTCAGCAGCTCCTTGCATGTAAGAGCAATGCCGGCTCCCACAGGAGGCGGGGAGGCGGCTGGGACTGCGGTGGCCTTGAGGCTCCCCCTGCGGTCCCCATCCTGCACACTGGATGCCCTGGGTGGGACCAGGGCACCCAGGGACACATGGCCAGGCCCCAGGGGATGGAGGCCCCAGGGCTGAAATCAGCCCGGGGCGCGTGGCCCCTTCCCCCATTCAGTTAAGGCACGGGGATGGGGTCTCTGGGGCCAAAATTGGCTGAGGGAGGAGGGCCACGCGGCTCCCCTTCCCCATTAAATTGTGGCAGGGATCCAGGGGTTGGGGTCCCCGGGGCCGAAATCAACCCAGGGAGGGGGGCCATGCGGGCCCCCTCCCCCAATAAGTTTCAGCCTGACCCATGGGCTGAAATGGGACTGGGGAGAGGGGCCGCGGGCCCCCCTCCCCATTACAGAAGAGGGAAAAATAGAGGGCAGAATACCAAGCAGAAAAGGCAAAATGGGGGGCATGAAATTGAGCAGAAAGAGCAAAACAAAGGGCAGAAAAAATAGCAGAAAATGCCAAACAGAGCAGAAGAGGGCAAAACAGAGGGCAAGAAAACTAGCAGGAAAGTCACAACAGAGGCAGAAAAATTAGCAGGAAAGGCAAAACAGAGGGCAGAAAAGGCAAACTAGAGCAGAAGAGGGCAAAACAGAGAGCACTCAGTGCTCACACACCCACTCACAGATTCACTCAGACACACACACCCACTCACAGACCGACTGAGACTCATACACCCACTCACAAACCCACTCAGACTCATGCAGCCACTCACAGACCCACTCACTCACCCACTCTCAGACACACTTAGACACGCACCCACTCACAGACGCACTCAGAGACCCACTCAGAGAGTCACGCACCCACTCAGAGACCCACTCAGACTCATGTACCCACTCAGAGACATAACATAACATAACATAACATAATGTGTATTTGTAAAGCGCACTTTCACCGGTAGGCATCTTGGCACTGAATAACAGATGTTTATTGTTACCCAACTCAATGGTACTCATTTTATCGACCTCAGATGGATGAAAGGCTGAGTGGACCCACTGGGATTTGAACCTGTGTCAAATACAGGCCCTGCAGAGGATGCATTAGTCCACTGAGCCACCAGACCCAGCAACCCACTCACAGACTCATGCACTCACTCACAGACCCATTCACAGACTCATGCATTCACTCACAGACCCACTCAGAGACTCACTCACAGACACACTCACAGACTCACACCCCCACTAGCAGACTCACTCAGAGACTCATACACCCACTTACTTACAGACCCACTTAGACACTCATGCACTCACTCACAGACTGACTCACACTTATGGAGGCACTCGCAAACCTACTAAGACCTTCTGACACTCACTCATAGACCCAGCAAGCGGAAGCTATTAAAGTGCTCCCGCTTGCTGGAAGCAGAGTTTTTATCTCTTTCCCTGCCCGCAGACATGTGGACAGGGAAAGAGATGAAAGATTGCTCTCGCAAGCAGGGAGATGCATTTTCAGCAGCTCACTGAGTGTGGGAGCACTGCCGGCTCCCACAGGAGGCGGGGAGGCGCTTGGGACTGCAGTGGCCTTGAGGCTCCCCCTGAGGTCCCCATACGGCACACTGGATGCCCTGGGTGGGACCAGAGCACCCAGGGACACATGGCCAGGCCCCAGGGGATGGGGTCCCCGGGGCTGAAATCGGCCCGGGGGCGCATTGCCCCCTTCCCCCATTTAGTTAAGGCCAGGGGATGGGGTCTTCAGGGCCGTAATCGGCCCAGGGAGGAGGGCCAAGCGGCTCACCTTCCCCATTAAATTGTGGCTGGGATCCGGGGGATAGGGTGCCCGGGGTTGAGATCAGCCCAGGGAGGGGGGTCACTCAGCCCACCTCCCCCAATAAGTTTCAGCCTGATCCCGGGGCTGAAATGGGAATGGGGAGGGGGGGCGCGGGCCCCCCTCCCCATTACAGAAGAGGGGAAAATAGAGGGCAGAATACCTAGCAGAAAAGGCAAAATAAAGGGCATAAAATTGAGCAGAAAGGGCAAAACAGAGGGCAGAAAAATTTGCAGAAAAGGCAAAACAGAGCAGAAGAGGGCAAAACAGAGGGCAAGAAAACTAGCAAGAAAGTCACAACAGAGGCAGAAAAATGAGCAGGAAAGGCAAAACAGAGGGAAGAAAACAAGCAGAAAAGGCTAAACAGAGCAGAAGAGGGCAAAACAGAGAGCACTAAGTGCTCACACACCTACCCATAGATTCACTCAGAAACACGCACCCACTCACAGACCCACTGAGACTCAAACACCCACTCACAAACCCACTCAGACTCATGCAGCCACTCACAGACCCACTCACTCACCCACTCTCAGACCCACTTAGACACACACTCACTCACAGACCCACTCAGAGAGTCACGCACCCACTCACAGACCCACTCAGACTCATGAACCCACTCAGAGATAATACATAACATAAAATGTGTATTTGTAAAGCGCACGTTCACCCGTAGGCATCTTGGCGTTGAATAACAGATGTTTATTGTTACCCAACTCAATGGTACTCATTTTATCGACCTCAGATGGATGAAAGGCTGAGTGGACCCACCGGGATTTGAACCTGTGACCATGAGGTCAAACACAGGCCCCTGCAGAGAATGCATTAGTACACTGAGCCACCAGACCCGGCAACCCACTCACAGACCCACTCACAGACTCGTGCATTCACTCACAGACCCACTCAGAGACTCACACACAGACACTCGGAGACTCATGCACTCACTCACAGACCCACTCAGAGACTCATGTACTCACTCACAGATCCACTCAGAGACTCACACCCCCACTAGCAGACTCACTCAGAGACTCACACACCCACTTACAGACCCACTTAGACACTCATGCATTCACAGACTGACTCACAGTTATGGAGGCACTCACAAACCTACTCAGACCTTCTGACACTCACTCACAGTCCCTCTCACACACCCAGAGAGACAGTTATGCAGCCACACCCAGACCCACTCAGACACTCACACACTCACTGACTGACCCACTCACTCTCACACCCATTCACAGACCTAATGAGACACTCATGCACTCACTGTCAAAGGTTACTGGTTACAGTTAGGAAATAAATAAAAATTAAAACCCCTTACAAATTCGACGTTAAAATTAGTAAATAGAATTTTAAAAAACTGTAGAAATTCACTGAAAAAACCAAAGGTTACAGAGACTTTATAGTTAGGCTCAAATTTCACTTGTACAAACCATAAAAATTCAGCAGTTGTAGTTACGTGAACTAACTATAACTGACACCCCCACAATGCACTGCTTATCACCTCACATATTACATCACTCATGACATGGTCAGTGACATCACTCATGACATCTCAAATGACATCATTGATAACATCATCCACAGAACCACTCACACACTCACTCGCACCCCTATACAACCTCTCATACACCCATTCACAAACCCATACAAGTACTCACACAACCACTCACTCCTCCATAGAACCACTCACTCACTCATACAGCCACTCACACAACCATTAAGTTACCCATACAGCCACTCACACAACCAGTCGCACACCCATACTGCCACTCACACAGCCACACACTCACCCATACAGCTGCTCACACACACTTATTCACCTACACAACCACTCACATGCCCAGTCACACATCCATACAAGCACGCCCACATCTGCTCATTCACCCATACAGCCATTCACAGAGACACTTGCACACCAACTCACTTAACCAAACACTAACTCAAACAGCCACCCACTTACACAATCAGTCATACACTCATACACCCATTCAGACACCCACTCACTCACGCATACAGTCACTCACACACCCACTCACCAGGGGCACAACTAGACCCGAACTTCAGGGGGCTAACACTCCCAGCCAGGGCTTGCCCTAGCATAGGTCGCACACAGTGCAACAGTCTTTTTAGGCACCCCCGCCCCCATTTCCTCCTTCTCCATGAATTCCCTCACTACCACTCACCTCTCTATAGCACCTTTCTGACAAAAATTTCATGTTTTTATAGCGCTACTCATAGTTTACTCACACTCTGTTCTGTGATCTGCATGGTACACGCTCTTTGTAGCATGCACATTAACCATCTGCACTGTGTGGGTGGCAGGAGTGCCCATGTGAGTGTACGGTGAGCGATACAACGGTATGAGAGTAGGGTAAGAGGAGTGACTGCAGGGTGAGTGAGGTGAACATATGGATTTGGGTGCAGATGTAAGTGCAGAGTGGGACGAATGAATGCATGGTTAGTGATGGGCTTGATTGAGTGAGATTGCAGATTGAGCAGTGAGGGGAACAGGTGAGTGAAGTGTCACATGAGTGCAGGGTGAGTAGTGTGCTCGTGTGACTGCAGGGTAAGGTACAGGGTGAACAGTGCAAGTGCACTGTGAGTGCAGAGTGATCACTGTGGGTGCAGGGTGAGTGGGTGAATGGTGTGAGTGCATGGTGATTAGTGTGAGTGCATTGTGATCGCTGTGAGTGCAGGGTGAGCGTGAAAGTGAAGGGCGAGAATGAGGAGTGAGTTGTCTGAATGCAGGGTGCATTCCTAGACACTTGAAGTAACTCAGCATGTTATTGACGGCGGCATAGGGTTTCAGATATAAGTTAAACTATTGCTATTATGGCATTAATCAGGGATTGAGGGTGGAGGAAATAAATAATGTGCTGATCCCTCAACAAACTTCCAGTCTTATGATTAGGGTTGCCAGCTCATTATTTTGATGTCCCTGATGGTACAAAAATAAGCAGTCAACTAATGCCGCGTTTTCAGCACTTATCTGTGCATACTTCGAACAGCAAATATAAATAGAAAGCACTTTTAACTGTGTTCTAGGGCTGCCTGAATGATCCATGGCTGATAATTAACCCCTTCCATGCTCATGACGAGCTGGACTCGTCATGGCACACAGTGCTCGTGTGCTCATGACGAGTCCAGCTCGTCATGGAACCCAGTCAAGGAAATCCCTCTGGTGCGGGCACCAGAGGGATTCCCTTCATCCCCTAAGCCTCGGGAGCTGGGGAAGAGCTTCCCCAGCTCCCGAGGCTCCCTGGTTTCCCTGAAATGACGATCGGCGCGCACGTCGCGCTGATCTCATTTCAGTGAAACTGAAACTGAAATGAGCCAAGAGGCTCATTACAGTTTCAGTTTCTACGTGCTCAGGGGGCTATCTCAGCCCCCTGAGCACGTAGAAACTCAGGAGAGGTATCGTTAGAAAGGGAGAATCTCCCTTTCCAATGGTACCCCTCACTAGTGGATCCCTGCTTGGGGATCGCCCCAGGAGGGCGATCCCCAAGCAGGGATCCACTCACTAGGCACCAGGGAGGGGGAGCGGCCCTTGGGCAAGGGCCTTTGCTCCCCATACAATTTTTGGCATAATTAGTCTTTCTGCCCCCTGGGGGTAGATGGGGGCAGTAGCCCCCAATCTGCCCCCGGGGTAGAAAGCCCACTAGACACCAGGGATTTCTATTTAAATTATATTTAGGGGTGGGGGCTGCCCAAAGCGGGCATGCCGATGCCCCCATCCCCCCGGCCACAAAATTAGTCTTTCTGCCCCCTGAGGGCAGATGGGGCAGTAGCCCCCAATCTGCCCCCGGGGGCAGAAAGCCCACTAGATACCAGGGATTTTTTTGAAAATTATAGTTAGGGGTGGGGGCTGCCCAATATGGGCATGCCAATGCCCCCACCCCACCCCGCCGCAAAGGTACAGTCTTTCTGCCCCTCCTGGGGGCAGATGGGAGCAGTAGCCCCCAATCTGCCTCCGGGGGCAGAAAGCCCACTAGATACCAGGGATTTGTTTTAAATTATAATTTGGGGTGGGGGCTGCCCAATATGGGCATGCCAATGCCCCCACCCCACCCCGCCGCAAAGGTACAGTCTTTCTGCCCCTCCTGGGGGGCAGAAAGCCCACTAGACACCAGGTTTTTTTTCCCCTCGATACATTTAGGGGTGGGGGTTGCCCAAGATGGGCATGCCAATGCCCCCACCCCTCCCCCACGAAATTCCAGTCTTTCTGCCCCCGGGGGCAGATGGTGGCAGCGGCCACCAATCTGCACCCACCCGGGGTTCAGAAATACCTAGATGCCAGGGATTATTTTTTTATAGGCCCGGGGTGGGGGCTGCCCAGAATGGGCATGCAAATGCCCCCACCCTACCCCCAAAGAAAAAAAAAACTTTCTGCCCCCAGGAGGCAGATGGGGGCAATAGCCCAAGATCTGCCCCCCCGGGAGGGGCAGAAAGCCCACTAAGCGCCAGGGATTTTTTTTTTATATAGGTAGGGGTGGGGGCTGCCCAGAATTTGCATGTCAATGCCCTCAACCCAAAAAAATGCTACAGTCTTTCTGCCCCCTGGGAGGCAGATGGGGCAATAGCACCTTATCTGCCCCCGGGGGCAGAAAGCCCACTAGCCACCAGGGATTTTTTTTTTTTACAAAGTTCGGGGTGGGGGCTGCCAAGAATGGACATGCCAATGCCCCCACCCACCCCAAAAGATGTCACTGTCTTTCTGCCCCTCCCAGGAGGCAGATGGGGGCAGTAGCCCCTGATCTGCCCCCCGGGGGCAGAAAGCCCACTATGTGCCAGCGATTATGCTGGCTTTTTTATACGGAGGGGTGGGGGCTGACCAGCATAGGCATCCCAATGCCCCGACCCCCCAAAAGAATAGCCACAGTCTTTCTGCCCCCTCGGGGGCATATCGGAGCAATAGCCCCTGATTTCCCCTCCCCAGGGCGGCAGAAAGCCCACTAGGCACTGACTTTTTTTCGGAATGTGCCTACCTGTTGAATTTGGTTCCTAGCTCTGCCGGCACCCAGGAAACCTAGCAAACCTATACATTTTTTAAAACTAGACACCCAGGGAATCCAGGATGGGCTGACTTGACTGGCTCTCACCAGGTTCTGTTACCCAGAATCCCTTGCAAACCTAAAAATTTGTCCCAAAAAAACACATTTTCCTCACATTTTTGTGGTGGAAAGTTCTGGAATCTGCGTGGATCCACAAAATTCCACCCACCCCGCGTTCCCCAAAGTCTTTCGAGAAAAATGGTACCTCACTTGTGTGGGTAGGACTAGTGGCCGCGACAGGAAACGGCCCAAAACGCAACATGGACACACCACATTTTCACAGTGAAAACGGACCCTTTTTTGCAAAGTGCCTAGCTGTAGATTTTGAACCCTAACTCTGCCGGCACCTAGGGAAACCTAGCAAACCTATACATTTTTGAAGACTAGATACCCAGGGGAATCCAGGATTGGGTCACTTGACTGGCTCTCACCAGGTTCTGTTACCCAGAATCCCTTGCAAACCGAAACATTTGTCAAAAAAACAAATTTTCCTCACATTTCTGTGGTGGAAAGTTCTGAAATCTGCGTGGATCCACAAATTTCCACCCATCCCGCGTTCCCCAAAGTCTTCCGAGAAAAATGGCACCTCACATGTGTGGGTAGGCCTAGTGCCCGCGACAGGAAACGACCCAAACGCAACGTGGACACACCACATTTTCACAGTGAAAACGGACCCTTTTTTTGCAAAGTGCCTAGCTGTAGATTTTGAACCCTAACACTGCCAGCACCTAGGAAACCTAGCAAACCTATACATTTTTGAAAACTAGACACCCAGGGGAATCCAGGATGGGGTGACTTGACTGGCTCTCACCAGGATCTGTTACCCAGAATCCCTTGCAAACCTAAAAATATGTCCAAAAAACACATTTTCCTCACATTTCTGTGGTGGAAAGTTCTGGAATCTGCGTGGATCCACAAATTTCCTCCCACCCTGCGTTCCCCCAGGGCTCCCGATAAAAATGGTACCTCACTTGTGTGGGTAGGCATAGTGGCTGAAACAGGAAATGGCCCAAATCGTATTGTGGAGACTTCAAAACTACCTATAACAAAACTACCTGGTTTTGGGGGGGCACCTGGTTTTTGGCCCCGGGCTCGCCGCCATCTAGGGAAACCTACCAATCCCACACATTTCTGAAAACTAGACACCCTGGGGAGTCCAATGAGGTATGGCTTGCGTGGATCCCCCAACGTTTCCCTACCCAGAATCCCCTGCAACCCTCAAATTTAGCTGAAAAAACCATATTTTCCACATATTTGTGCGTGGAATAACCGTGCTGGCACAAATGTCCTACCACCCAGCGTTGCCCTTGTTCCCCGAGTAAAATGATACCTCACTTGTGTGGGTGTCCAAAGCAGAACTGGCTAAAAACGTATTTTTAAAAAAAATATAGCGCTTAGAATTCTCGGTGCTATACCCTAAATCCCTATGTTTTGGGCTCTTCCCAGTCACAGGCCTTTGGCCCACCCACACAAGTGAGGTATCATTTTACTCGGGAGAACAAGGGGAACGCTGGGTGGTAGGACATTTGTGCCGGCACGGTGATCCCACGCAAAATGTACGGAAAAAGTGATTTTTTCAGCTAAATTTGAGGTTTGCAGGGGATTCTGGGTAGGAAAACGTTGTGGGACCCACGCAAGCCATACCTCGCTGGACTCCCCGGGTGTCTAGCTTTCAGAAATGTTTGAGTTTGGTAGTTTCCCAAGATGGCCGCCGAGCCCAGGGCCAAAAACTCCTGGGACCCCCCTTGCAAAACCAGGTTGTTTTGTGATAAGTAATTTTGATGTCGCCTCAATAGGTTTTGGGCCCTTTTCTGTCGCGGGTACTTGACCCACCCACGCAAGTGAGGTATCATTTTTATCGGGAGACCTGGGGAACGCTGGGTGGGAGGAAATTTGTGGATCCACGTAGATTCCAGAACTTTCCCACATAGAAATTTGAGAGAAAAGTGATTTTTTTCAGCTAAATTTGAGGTTTGCAGGGCATTCTGGGTAGGAAAACGTTGGGGGATCCACGCAAGCCATACCTCGTTGGACTCCCCGGGTGTCTAGTTTTCAGAAATGTGTGGGTTTGGTAGGTTTCCCAAGATGGCCGCCGAGCCCGGGGCCAAAAACCCAGGTGACTCCCCTTGCAAAACCAGCTTGTTTTGTGATAGATCATTTTGATGTCTCCTCAATACGTTTTGGGCCCTTGCCTGTTGCGGGTACTTGAACCACCCACACCAGTGAGGTTTTGGCCCTGGGCTCGGCGGCCATCTTAGGAAACCTACCAAACCCACACATTTCTGAAAACTAGACACTCTGGGGAGTCCAGCGAGGTATGGCTTGCGTGGGTCCCCCAATGTTTTCCTACCCAGAATCCCCTGCAAACCTGATATTTTGCTGAAAAAATCACTTTTTCGCACATTTTTGTGTGGTAAAGTTGTGGAATCATGGGGCTGACACAAATTTCCTACCACCCAGCAATCCCCCAGGTCTCCCGATAAAAATGGTGCCTCACTCGGGTGGGAGGCCCAAGTACCCGCGACAGGCAAGGGCCCACAACGTATTGAGGCGACCTCAAAATGGCCTATCACAAAACGACCTGGTTTTGCAAGGGGGTCCCATGACATTTTGGCCCGGGGCTCGGCGGCCACCTACGGAAACCTACCAAACCTACACATTTCTGAAAAGTAGACACCCGGGGCATTCCAGGGAGGTATGACTTGCGTGGATCCACTAACGTTTTCTTACCCAGAATCCCCTGCAAACCTGATATTTTGCTGAAAAAATCACTTTTTCGCACATTTTTGTGTGGTAAAGTTGTGGAATCATGGGATTGACACAAATTTCCTACCACCCAGCGTTCCCCCAGGTCTCCCAATAAAAATGGTGCCTCACTCGGGTGGGAGGCCCAAGTACCCGCGACAGGCAAGGGCCCACAACGTATTGAGGCGACCTCAAAATGGCCTATCACAAAACTACCTGTTTTTGCAAGGGAGGTCCCATGACGTTTTGGCCCGGGGCTCGGCGTCCACCTAGGGAAACCTACCAAACCTACACATTTCTGAAAAGTAGACACCCGGGGTATTCCAGGGAGGTATGACTTGCGTGGATCCACCAACGTTTTCTTACCCAGAATCCCCTGCAAACCTGATATTTTGCTGAAAAAATCACTTTTTCGCACATTTTTGTGTGGTAAAGTTGTGGAATCATGGGATTGACACAAATTTCCTACCACCCAGGGTTCCCCAGGTCTCCCGAAAAAATGGTGCCTCACTCGGGTGGGAGGCCCAAGTACCCGCGACAGGCAAGGGCCCACAACGTATTGAGGCGACCTCAAAATGGCCTATCACAAAACTACCTGTTTTTGCAAGGGGGTCCCATGACGTTTTGGCCCGGGGCTCGGCGTCCACCTAGGAAACCTACCAAACCTACACATTTCTGAAAAGTAGACACCCGGGGCATTCCAGGGAGGTATGACTTGCGTGGATCCACCAACGTTTTCTTACCCAGAATCCCTGCAAACCTGATATTTTGCTGAAAAAATCACTTTTTCGCACATTTTTGTGTGGTAAAGTTGTGGAATCATGGGATTGACCCAAATTTCCTACCACCCAGCGTTCCCCAGGTCTCCCAATAAAAATGGTGCCTCACTCGGGTGGGAGGCCCAAGTACCAGCGACAGGCAAGGGCCCACAACGTATTGAGGCGACCTCAAAATGGCCTATCACAAAACTACCTGTTTTTGCAAGGGGGTCCCATGACGTTTTGGCCCGGGGCTCGGCGTCCACCTAGGAAACCTACCAAACCTACACATTTCTGAAAAGTAGACACCCGGGGATTCCAGGGAGGTATGGCTTGCGTGGATCCCCCAACGGTTTCTTACCCAGAATCCCCTGCAAACCTGAAATTTGGCTGAAAAAATCACTTTTTCACACATTTTTGTGTGGTAAAGTCGTGGCATCACGGGGCTGACACAAATTCCCTACCACCCAGCGTTCCCCCAGGTCTCCCGATAAAAATGGTGCCTCACTCGGGTGGGAGGCCC
The DNA here is from genome assembly GCA_963921515.1 of Calotriton arnoldi. NCBI lineage: Eukaryota > Metazoa > Chordata > Amphibia > Caudata > Salamandridae > Calotriton > Calotriton arnoldi. The sequence continues at coordinate 1,854,070 of CAWUFW010002457.1, read as the reverse complement.
AAGTACCCGCGACAGGCAAGGGCCCAAAACATTTTGTGATAGGCAATTTTGATGTCGCCTCAATACGTTGTGGGCCCTTGCCTGTCGCGTGTACTTGGGCCTCCCACACAAGTGAGGCACCATTTTATCGGGAGACCTGGGGAACACTGGGTGGTAGGAAATTTGTGTCAGCCCCATGATTCCACAACTTTACCACACAACAATGTGCGAAAAAGTGATTTTTTGAGCAAAATATCAGGTTTGCAGGAGATTCTGGGTAAGAAAACTTTGGTGGATCCACGCAAGCCATACCTCCCTGGAATCCCCGGGTGTCTACTTTTCAGAAATGTGTAGGTTTGGTAGGTTTCCTAGGTGGCCGCCGAGCCCCGGGCCAAACGTCATGGGACCCCTTGCAAAACCAGGTAGTTTTGTGATAGGCCATTTGAGGTCGCCTCAATACGTTGTGGGCCCTTGCCTGTCGCTGGTACTTGGGCCTCCCACCCGAGTGAGGCACCATTTTTATCGGGAGACCTGGGGAACGCTGGGTGGTAGGAAATTTGTGTGAGGCCAGTGATGCCACACTTTCCCACACAAAAATGTGTGAAAAAAGTGATTTTTCAGCTAAAATTGAGGTTTGCAGGGGATTCTGGGTAAGGAAACGTTGGGGGATCCACGCAAGCCATACCTCCCTGGAAGCCCCAGGTGTCTACTTTTCAGAAATGTGTGGGTTTGGTAGGTTTCCCTAGATGGCTACCGAGCACGGGGCCAAAAACCCAGGTGACCCCCTTGCAAAACCAGGTCGTTTTGTGAAAGGCCATTTGAGGTCGCCTCACTACGTTGTGGGCCCTTGCCTGTCGCGGGTACTTGGGCCTCCCACACGAGTGAGGCACCATTCTATCGGGAGACCTGGGGGAACGCTGGGTGGTAGGAAATTTGTGTCAGCCCCATGATTCCACAACTTACCACACAACAATGTGCGAAAAAGTGTTTTTGAGCAAAATATCAGGTTTGCAGGGGATTCTGGGTAAGAAAACTTTGGTGGATCCACGCAAGCCATACCTCCCTGGAATCCCCGGGTGTCTACTTTTCAGAAATGTGTAGGTTTGGTAGGTTTCCCTAGGTGGCCGCCGAGCCCCGGGCCAAAACGTCATGGGACCCCCTTGCAAAACCAGGTAGTTTTGTGATAGGCCATTTTGAGGTCGCCTCAATACGTTGTGGGCCCTGCCTGTCGCGGGTACTTGGGCCTCCCACCCGAGTGAGGCACCATTTTTATCGGGAGACCTGGGGAACGCTGGGTGGTAGGAAATTTGTGTGAGGCCAGTGATGCCACACTTTCCCACACACAAATGTGTGAAAAAGTGATTTTTCAGCTAAAATTGAGGTTTGCAGGGGATTCTGGGTAAGGAAACGTTGGGGGATCCACGCAAGCCATACCTCCCTGGAAGCCCCGGGTGTCTACTTTTCAGAAATGTGTGTGTTTGGTAGGTTTCCCTAGGTGCCGGCAGAGCTAGGGTTCACAAACTACAGCTAGGCACTTTGCCAAAAGGGTCATTTTCACTGCGAAATTGAGGTGAGACCACGTTGCGTTTTGCGCCGTTTCCTGTCGCGGGCACTAGGCCGACCCACACAAGTGAGGTACCATTTTTCTCAGAAGACTTTGGGGAACGCGGGGTGGGTGGAAATTTGTGAATCCACGCAGATTCCAGAACTTTCCACCACAGAAATGTGGGAAAATGTGGTTTTTTGACAATTTTTAGGTTTGCAAGGGATTCTGGGTAACAGAACCTGGTGGGAGGCAGTCCAGTCACCCCATCCTGGATTCCCCTGGGTGTCTAGTTTTCAAAAATGTATAGGTTTGCTAGGGTTCCCTGGGTGCCGGCAGAGCTAGGGTTCAAAAACTACAGCTAGGCACTTTGCCAAAAAGGGTCATTTTCACTGCGAAATTGAGGTGTGACCACATTGCGTTTTGCGCCGTTTCCTGTCGCAGGCACTAGGCCGACCCACACAAGTGAGGTACCATTTTTCTCGTAAGACTTTGGGGAACGCGGGTGGGTGGAAATTTGTGGACCCACGCAGATTCCAGAACTTTCCACCACAGAAATGTGGGGAAAATGTGGTTTTTTTGACAATTTTTAGGTTTGCAAGGGATTCTGGGTAACAGAACCTGGTGGGAGGCAGTCCAGTCACCCCATCCTGGATTCCCCTGGGTGTCTAGTTTTCAAAAATGTATAGGTTTGCTAGGGTTCCCTGGGTGCCGGCAGAGCTAGGGTTCAAAAACTACAGCTAGGCACTTTGCCAAAAAGGGTCATTTTCACTGCGAAATTGAGGTGTGACCACATTGCGTTTTGCGCCGTTTCCTGTCGCAGGCACTAGGCCGACCCACACAAGTGAGGTACCATTTTTCTCGTAAGACTTTGGGGAACGCGGGGTGGGTGGAAATTTGTGGACCCACGCAGATTCCAGAACTTTCCACCACAGAAATGTGGGGAAAATGTGGTTTTTGACAATTTTTATGTTTGCAAGGGATTCTGGGTAACAGAACCTGGTGGGAGGCAGTCAAGTCACCCCATCCTGGATTCCCCTCGGTGTCTAGTTTTCAAAAATGTATAGGTTTGCTAGGTTTCCCTAGGTGCCGGCAGAGCTAGGGTTCAAAAACTACAGCTAGGCACTTTGCCCAAAAGGGTCATTTTTCACTGCAAAATTGAGGTGTGACCACGTTGCGTTTTGCGCCGTTTCCTGTCGCAGGCACTAGGCCGACCCACACAAGTGAGGTACCATTTTTCTCGGAAGACTTTGGGGAACGCGGGGTGGGTGGAAATTTGTGGATCCACGCAGATTCCAGAACTTTCCACCACAGAAATGTGGGGAAAATGTGGTTTTTGATAATTTTTAGGTTTGCAAGGGATTCTGGGTAACAGAACCTGGTGGGAGGCAGTCCAGTCACCCCATCCTGGATTCCCCTGGGTGTCTAGTTTTCAAAAATGTATAGGTTTGCTAGGTTTCCCTAGGTGCCGGCAGAGCTAGGGTTCAAAAACTACAGCTAGGCACTTTGCCAAAAAGGGTCATTTTTCAATGCGAAATTGAGGTGTGACCACGTTGCGTTTTGCACAGTTTCCTGTCGCAGGCACTAGGACGACCCACACAAGTGAGGTACCATTTTTCTCGTAAGACTTTGGGGAACGCGGGGTGGGTGGAAATTTGTGGATCCATGCAGATTCCAGAACTTTCCACCACAGAAATGTGGGGAAAATGTGTTTTTTGACAATTTTTATGTTTGCAAGGGATTCTGGGTAACAGAACCTGGTGGGAGGCAGTCAAGTCACCCCATCCTGGATTCCCCTGGGTGTCTAGTTTTCAAAAATGTATAGGTTTGCTAGGGTTCCCTGGGTGCCGGCAGAGCTAGGGTTCAAAAACTACAGCTAGGCACTTTGCCAAAAAAGGGTCATTTTTCACTGCGAAATTGAGGTGTGACCACATTGCGTTTTGCGCCGTTTCCTGTCGCAGGCACTAGGCCGACCCACACAAGTGAGGTACCATTTTTCTCGTAAGACTTTGGGGAACGCGGGTGGGTGGAAATTTGTGGACCCACGCAGATTCCAGAACTTTCCACCACAGAAATGTGGGGAAAATGTGGTTTTTTGACAATTTTTTATGTTTGCAAGGGATTCTGGGTAACAGAACCTGGTGGGAGGCAGTCAAGTCACCCCATCCTGGATTCCCCTCGGTGTCTAGTTTTCAAAAATGTATAGGTTTGCTAGGTTTCCCTAGGTGCCGGCAGAGCTAGGGTTCAAAAACTACAGCTAGGCACTTTGCCCAAAAAGGGTCATTTTTCACTGCAAAATTGAGGTGTGACCACGTTGCGTTTTGCGCCGTTTCCTGTCGCAGGCACTAGGCCGACCCACACAAGTGAGGTACCATTTTTCTCGGAAGACTTTGGGGAACGCGGGGTGGGTGGAAATTTGTGGATCCACGCAGATTCCAGAACTTTCCACCACAGAAATGTGGGGAAAATGTGGTTTTTTGATAATTTTTAGGTTTGCAAGGGATTCTGGGTAACAGAACCTGGTGGGAGGCAGTCCAGTCACCCCATCCTGGATTCCCCTGGGTGTCTAGTTTTCAAAAATGTATAGGTTTGCTAGGTTTCCCTAGGTGCCGGCAGAGCTAGGGTTCAAAAACTACAGCTAGGCACTTTGCCAAAAAGGGTCATTTTTCAATGCGAAATTGAGGTGTGACCACGTTGCGTTTTGCACAGTTTCCTGTCGCAGGCACTAGGACGACCCACACAAGTGAGGTACCATTTTTCTCGTAAGACTTTGGGGAACGCGGGTGGGTGGAAATTTGTGGATCCATGCAGATTCCAGAACTTTCCACCACAGAAATGTGGGGAAAATGTGTTTTTTTGACAATTTTTTATGTTTGCAAGGGATTCTGGGTAACAGAACCTGGTGGGAGGCAGTCAAGTCACCCCATCCTGGATTCCCCTGGGTGTCTAGTTTTCAAAAATGTATAGGTTTGCTAGGTTTCCCTAGGTGCCGGCAGAGCTAGGGTTCAAAAACTACACCTAGGCACTTTGCAAAAAAAGGGTAATTTTTCATTGTGAAAATGTGGTACGTCCACGTTGCATTTTGAGCCATTTCCTGTTGTGGGCACAAGGGCTACCCACACAAGTGAGGTACCATTTTTATCGGGAGACTTAGGGTAACACAGAATTGTAGAGCAACTGTTATTACCTATTGACTTTCGATGCATTTCTGCCTTCCAAATGAAAGACAATGTGTAAAAAATAAGTCATTTTGAAAAATGACCTATAATTCTCATGCTAGTATGGGTACTCCCAATTTCGGAAATGTGCAAATATCTACTGTTTCTAAAATCTACATTTTGTTCCCATTTCAGAAATACATAGGTGTCTTTCATAACAATTTTTCCATGTATACATTTTCCCAAAATAATTGCTATATACCCGGTACATAATAAAAAACCATTGCAAGATGCTGCTCAATTATTGGCTCTGGGTTCGTCTGGTTCTTGGTGAACCTACAAGTCCTATATATCCCCACAACCAGAAAGGTCCAGCGGATATAACGGTATATTGCCTTCAAATAGCTGTCATAATTAGAAGAAGTTACAGGTGAAAACGTTGACACAAATGGCTGTTTTTTTCAACTAATTTTCAATTTTTCCTTTATTTAACTGTTAGTTTCTATAAGGAAAACTTTAAGGATCTACACAAATGACCCCTTGCTGAATTCAGAATTTTGTCTACTTTTCAGAAATGTATGGCTTTCCAGGATCCATTATTGGTTTCATACCCATTTCTACCATTAACTGGAAGGAGGTTGAAAGCACAAAAAATAGCAAAAATAGGCTATGTCCCAGAAAAATGCCAAAACTGTGTAAAAAAGTTGGTTTTCTGACAAAAGTCTGCTTGTCCCTGAAAGCTGGGAAAATGGTGATTTCATCCCCACAACCCCTTTTTGATGCCATTTGCAGGGAAAAATCAAGACGCTTTCATCTGTAGCCCTTTTTCGCATTTTTCCCCAAAAAAACAAAATTTAGCTGTATTTTGACTAATTTCTGGGTCCCCTCCAGAGAATCCACAAACCCTGGGTACCTTTACAATCCCCATGATGTTAGAAAAAAGGACGCAAATTTGGCATGGATACCTTATGTGGTCAAAAAGTTACAGGGGCCTAAGCGCGCACTACCCCAAATAGCCAAAAAAAGGCTTAGCACAGGAGGGGAAAAGGCCTAGCAGCGAAGGGGTTAAAAGGGAACAAAGACAGAAAAGTCACATTACAAATTAATACATACTTTTTTATTTATAACCCTATTTAGTGTCAAGAGGACGTCTTTGCAGGCTCTTTAAACAACACATGGCTGCCATTGTTCTTTTGGCAACCCTACTTTATATTCCTTTTCATGAAATGCATTCTCCCACTACTGCAGTAAATATAAAATACAAATGTAAGGAATAGGCAGAGTGGGGGCCCAGGGGGTACTGGAACCAGAAAAGAAAACTAAGCCTCAATAACCAGTTTACAAAGGTATGTAAATATGCAAATGGTCTTAAAAGACCTGTGAAAAACTCGGGCGAGCTGGAGCTAAGACTCCAGACACTGCCCAGCCGAGCCCACAGCAGCTTGAGCTGCAGCAGCCCGAGCCGAGACACACGACGGAGGGAGGGAGCTGAAGCCCTTTTAGCCCTATGAGCGTTGCGCGCCTGCCACTCACCCACCTATACAGTCACTCACTCACCCATACAGTCACTGACACACCCACTCATACAGCTACTCACTCACCCACTCATACAGCTACTCACTCACCCATACACCTACTCACACAGCTACTCAGACACCTGCTCACAGACCCATACAACCAATGATGCACCCACTCATATACCCATACAGCCACTTAGGCACCCACTAACACACTTATACTGACAGTCACACAGAACACGTTAGAAATAGTATCACTCATTAGTAGTATATCTAGTATACTAATCTAACTTTTGTAGTAGGTCAGTATATATGTTTAACACTCAAACTCTTAGAAAACACTTACACTCACTTGATGATGTCCTCAGTGATGTCATTTGAGATGTCATGAGTGATGTCACTGACCATGTCAGGAGTGATGTAATATGTGAGGTCATAAGCAGAGCACTGCGGGGGCGTAAGTTATAGTTAGCTCAGGTAACAATAACTGCTGAATTTCTATGGTTTTTATGAGTAAAATCTGAGCCTAACTATAACTTCCCTGCAACCTTTGTTTTTTCCAGTGAAAATATATATAAATGTATATATGGTCCTGTGGAAGGCAATTACTGAAAAGCGTAGACTATCCCCTTGTTGCACTGATGATTAAAAAATAAATCCTGTTTAGTTTAAAAACTGGTTCCCGGAGTGCCGTCCATGATTCCCTAAAAACACCACAGTTGAATGGAATAATGGGATCGTGAAAAAGCATGTGTGTGTGTGTCTGTATATATATATTCACTGAAAAAACCATAGGTTTCAGGCACGTTATAGTTAGAAATTAGCATTTAAAAAACCTTAGAAATTCACTGAAAAAACCATAGGTTTCCGGGCGTTATAGTTAATTGGACATTTCACTCGTACAAAACCAGTGAAATTCCCCGTTATAGTTAGTTCAGCTAACTATAACTCGCGCCCCATAATGCACTGCTGATGACGTCACATATTACATCACTCATGATATGGTCAGTGACATCACTGATGACATCACTGATGACATCATCCAGTGACTGTGTGTTTCTGTAAAGTTTAAATATGTTTAATATATATAGGGAAAGGCTTATTGAAGAATGAGTGGGTGTATAAGTGTCTGAATGGATGATTTAGTAGGTGCGTGACTGACTCTATAAGTGAGTGATTAAACGTACCTTACTGAATGCATGGGTTAGTGACTAAACTGTGTGAATGTCTGTATCCGTCTGTCTGTTGGTGTGTAAGCGGCAGCATGGGTTTGTGAATAGCTACATGAGTGTCTAGATGAGTTATTGATTGGTTGTCTGAGTATCTGTATGGGTGCCTGAGTGTTTGTGTGGGTGGGGTGTGTGTGACTCTGTGCATAGATGTGTGAGTGGGTGATTCACTGGGTGCATGGTTTCAAGAGTGCATCTGTGATGGACTGTTTGGGTGGGTGAGTGTGTGTATGGGTGTGTTAGTGAGTGAATGTATATCTCAGTGGTACATGTGTGAGTAACTACATATGTGAAAATCAGTATATATGTGTGTTAGAGTATATAAATGGCTATAAGTGAGAGTGTGTGATTGTGAGAGTGGCTGTATGGATGAGTGTGTGCTTGTATCAGTGATTGTATAAGAGCGTAAGAATATGCTAGTATTTGTATGAGTAAGTGAGCTGGTGTGTGTATAACTGTATAGGTGAGTAAATGGGAGTGTGATTAATTATTTGCATGACTGACTAGGTGTGTGAGTACCTCTATGGATGAGTGGCGGTGTGTGAGTGTCTATATAGGTGTATGAGTGCATATGATAGTCCTGTATTGAGTGACAGTAAGTATGAGTGACTGTACGGGTGAGTGAGTGGATGTGTGTTTAGACCTAAGAATCAGTGAGTGGGTATGTAGTTATTGGTGTTGGAGTGTCTATGGTTTTGAGAATGGCAGTCTGTAATTTAGAGTGGGTGTATCAAAAGTTATATTAGGGTGTGAGAAGATGCATGAAATTATCACATGGATGATTTCATCAGTGATGTCATCAGTGATGTCATTTGAGATGTCATCAGTGATGTCATCAGTGATGTCACTGACCATGTCATGAGTGATGTAATATGTGACGTCATCAGCAGTGCATTGCGGGGCGCGAGTTATAGTTAGCTGAACTAACTATAACGGGGGATTTCACTGGTTTTGTACGAGTGAAATGTCCAACTAACTATAACGCCCCTGAAACCTATGGTTTTTTCAGTGAATTTCTAAGGTTTTTAAATGCTAATTTCAAACTATAACCTGCCTGAAACCTATGGTTTTTCAGTGAATTTCAATGGTTTTTAAATGATAATTTCTAACTATAACATGCCTAAAACCTATGGTTTTTTCAGTGAATTTCAAAGGTTTTTAAATGCTAGTTTCTAACTATGCCCACAGAGGTAGGACATGTGAAGAAAGAAGAAAAAACGCACAGAAAGAAGCAAAAGAAATGCAGAAAGAAGCAACAGAAGTCCACAAAGACGAAGAAAAGTGCAGGAAGAAGCAAGACATGTGCAGAAACAACCAACAGAGGAGCAGAAAGAGGCCTTGTTGCAAAATCATCCTGTGCCCACAACTTTTTCAGACGGGTACTGGTGGTAACTGACTCTGACTAACCAGGCCTAGAGCCAGTGCTATGCTAAAAGACACTTAGAATACAGTGAAAACACCTACATACACTAGGGAACACTATGCGTTGGGTACCCCTGTGATTAGCATGACCTCCTCTGTAAGGCCCTAGTACATAATGGGGCAGGGGGATTAAAACTACCTCTAAGTCAGAGGTGCAGAAATATGCTTCTTTAACTAGTAGTCGCGTTTTCAGAGTGGTGGAGAAAGGGTGCTGGGCGTCCAACCAACGCTCAGGAATTCCGGTGCGTAGGACTTACAGGAGGTACCAGGAGGGATTCTTGGCCCCCAAACTCCCTCAGGACTAAATTGGACTTCATCCCCCATCCCGTAGTCTGCCACGAGGCACGTTTGCAGAGTGGTAGAGAAAGGGGGCCATGGCCTCCGAAGACTTCTTAGCAATCCCACTGTGTGGGACTTACTGGAGGTAACAAGAGGGGTAGTTGGCCCCCAAGGACATCCTTGGGGGCCAACTTCCCAAACTATTACCTCCAGTCAGTCCCACACAGCAGCATTGGTAAGTACTCGTACCAGACCACGCCCACTTTGCCCACCACTCTACAAACGCGCTCCCTGGCACGCTCTTGGATGGGGATTGAAGTCCCCTTCACTGCTGGGGGTCCTTTAGGGGCCAACTAGCCTACCTTTTACCTCCAGTAAGCCCCACGAAGTGGGAATGGTGAGAGGTAGACAAAGGCCATGCCCCCTTTCTCCAGCACTCTGCAAACGCGCCCCCTGGCGCGTTGTAAGTTGGGGGATTAAGTCCCCTTGAATCCTGAGGGTCCTTGGGGTCCAACTAGCCCACCAGGTACCTCCAGTAAGCGCCACAGAGCTGCGTTGCAGAGAGGTGTAAAAAGGGGCGTGGCCTGGACCACCTCTCTGCAACGCAGACCTGTGGCGCTTACTGGAGGTACCTGGTGGGCTAGTTGGCCCCAGGGGCCCTCAGGATAGAAGGGGAATTAATTCCCCAACTTAAAACGCGCCACAGGGCATGTTTGCACACATGTCACCTCAGGCCCCGCCCCTCCCTTCACCACTGTGCAAACACGCCCCGTGGCACGTTTTAAGTTGGGGGATTAAGTCCCCTTGAATCCTGAGGGTCCCTGGGGTCCAACTAGCCCACCAGGTACCTCCAGTAAGCGCCACAGAGCTGCGTTGCAGAGAGGTGTAAAAAGGGGCATGGCCTGGACCACCTCTCTGCAAGGCAGGTCTGTGGCGCTTACTGGAGCTACCTGGTGGGCTAGTTGGCCCCCAGGGGCCCTCAGGATTGAAGGGGAATTAATTCCCCAACTTAAAACGCGCACAGGGCGTGTTTGCACACATGTCACCTCAGGCCCCGTCCCCTCCCTTCACCACTGTGCAAACATGCCCCGTGGCACCTTTTAAGTTGGGGGATTAAGTCCCCTTGAATCCTGAGGGTCCCTGGGGTTCAATGAGCCCACCAGGTACCTCCAGTAAGCGCCACAGAGCTGCGTTGCAGAGAGGTGTAAAAAGGGGCGTGGCCTGGACCACCTCTCTGCAACGCAGCCCTGTGGCGCTTACTGGAGGTACCTGGTGGGCTAGTTGGCCCCCAGGGACCCCCAGTATTGAAGGGGAATTAATTCCCCAATTTAAAACGCGCCACAGGGCGCGTTTTCAGAGTGTTGCTGGGAGGGGGCGGGGCCTCAGGCACGATCGCGGTGTTTTTTTTAATTTGTTTTTTTAGAAGGGGGGCTGTGTGGCTTTTTTTTTGGGCCCTGGGGACCCCATCCCCCAGGGCCTGACCCCCATTTAAAAAAATATATATATATATCAACGGGAAGGGGGCCGCGTGGGCCCCCCTCCCGTGGCCAATTCCGTCCTCGGGGACCCCATCCCCTGGGGCATGGCCACATATATATTTTTTTATGGAGGGAGGCTGCGTGGCCCCCTCCTGAGGCCTCTATTGGCCCCGGGGACCCCATCCCCCGGGGCCGGCCTTTATTTATTTATTTTTGGTTTTGGGAAGGAGGGTCGCGTGGCCCCCCTCCCGGGCCACTTCTAGCCCCGGGGACCCCATCCCCCTGGGCAGGCCCTATCCGTTGGGGACCGTGGGGAGCCCCAATGCCCCCACGGTCCCGCCGGCTCCCGCGTCCTGCAGGGGCCGGCATTGCTTTTCCACATGGGGAGCTGCTGACATGCAGCTCCCTTGTGGAAAAGCAATTCTGCTGCTTCATTGAAGCGAGAGCAGGTTTCCTGCTCTCGCTTCAATGAAGCAAAGCAGTTTGCAATGACAGGGCGGGAGCCGCGCGGCTCCCGCCCTGTCATTGCAAAGAGCTGTGTCCCGGGGGTGGGCACCCGGGACACTGCAGGAGCTGGCCCTGGGGGGTGGCGGTCCCTAGGGTCATCAAGGGCTCCAGGAGGGGGGCCGTGCGGCCCCCCTCCCAACGTGTACACAGCCCCAGGGAGGTGGTGGTCCCCGGGGGTCCGTTATGGACCCCCGAATTTACATACTTAGTGCCCCGGGGAGGTGGCGGTCCCCGGGGCGTGTGGGGGGGCTCGAGCCCCCCACACAGGTTCTTTTTTTTTTTTTTTAAAACAAGCCCCGGGGTGTGGCGGTCCCCGGGGCTGCGGGGAGCCATGTGCCCCCGCAAATATTTTTAAAAAGCCCCGGGGTGGCGATCCCTGGGGCTTGGGGGGGCCTTGGAGGCCCCCCCACACATTAAAAAAACCAAGCCCCGGGGGGTGGCGGTCCCCGGGGCTGCGGGGGGGCCGTGTGCCCACCGCAAATATTTAAGGAAAGCCCCAGGGGGTGGCAGTCCCCAGGGCTGCGGGGGCCTCCCTGGGCCCCTGCAATTACAATATTGCATGCCCCCGGGACTTGGCCCACCCAGGGGCTAAATAATAACGAAGCGCGGGAGCTCGCTCCCCCGCTTGGCGAATCACCACGAAACTTTCAAGACAGGAGCTGACCGGAGCGCCCCACTAGTTTTGAAAATTTTGCGAAGATTCGTCAACCGGCGCCAAAGTTATTTCAAATAGAATGTTGTGAATTTCCTATGGAAAATAGGTCCTAACTATAACTATCTACTGGCGACCGCCAGGAGATTATATATATATATATATATATTCACTGAAAAAACCATAGGTTTCAGACACGTTATAGTTAGAAATTAGCATTTAAAAACCTTTGAAATTCACTGAAATAACCATAGGTTTTAGGGACAGTTATAGTTAGTTGGACATTTCACTCGTACAAAACCATAGAAATTCCCCGTTATAGTTAGTTCAGCTAACTATAACTCGCGCCCCGCAATGCACTGCTGATGACGTCACATATTACATCACTCATGACATGGTCAGTGACATCACTGATGACATCACTGATGACATCTCAAATGACATCACTGATGACATTATCCAGTGACTGTGCGTTTCTGTAAAGTTTAAATATGTTTAATATATATAGGGAAAGGCGTATTGAAGAATGAGTGGGTGTATAAGTGTCTGAATGGATGATTTAGTACGTGCGTGACTGACTCTACAAGTGAGTGATTAAACGTATCTTACTGAATGCATGGGTTAGTGACTAAACTGTGTGAATGTCTGTATCCGTCTGTTTGTTGGTGTGTAAGTGGATGCATGGATTTGCGAATAGCTACATGAGTGTCTATATGGGTTATTGATTGGTTCTCTGAGTATCTGTATGGCTGCCTGAGTGTTTGTGTGGGTGGGGTGTGTGTGACTCTGTACATAGATGTGTGAGTGGGGGATTCACTGGGTGCATGATTTCAAGAGTGCATCTGTGATGGACTGCTTGGGTGGGTGAGTGTGTGTATGGGTGTGTTAGTGAGTGAAGGTATATCTCAGTGGTACATGTGCGAGTAACTACATATGTAAAAGGCAGTATATATGTGTGTTAGAGTATTTAAATGGCTATAAGTGAGAGTGTGTGATTGTGAGAGTGGCTGAATGGATGCGTGTGTGCTTGTATCAGTTATTGTATAAGAGCATAAGAATGTGCTAGTATTTGTATGAGTAAGTGAGCTGGTGTGTGTATAACTGTATAGGTGAGTAAATGGGTGTGTGATTAATTTTTTGCATGACTGACTAGGTGTGTGAGTACCTCTATGGATGAGTGGCGGTGTGTGAGTGTTTATATAGGTGTATGAGTGCATATGATAGTCCTCTACTGAGTGACTGTAAGTATGAGTGACTGTACGGGTGAGTGAGTAGATGTGTGTGTGTAGACCTAAGAATCAGTGAGTGGGTATGTAGTTATTGGTATTGGAGTGTGTATGGTTTTGAGAATGGCAGTCTGTAATTTAGAGTGGGTGTATCAAAAGTTATATTAGGGTGTGAGAAGATGCATGAAATTAAAACATGGATGATGTCATCAGTGATGTCATTTGAGATGTCATCAGTGATGTCATCAGTGATGTCACTGACCATGTCATGAGTGATGTAATATGTGACGTCATCAGCAGTGCATTGCGGGGCGCGAGTTATAGTTAGCTGAACTAACTATAACGGGGGAATTTCTATGGTTTTGTACGAGTGAAATGTCCAACTAACTATAACTGTCCCTAAAACCTATGGTTTTTCAGTGAATTTCAAAGGTTTTTAAATGCTAATTTCTAACTATAACGTGTCTGAAACCTATGGTTTTTTCAGTGAATTTCAAAGGTTTTTTAAATGCTAATTTCTAACTATAACGTGCCTGAAACCTATGATTTTTAAGTGAATTTCAAAGGTTTTTTAAATGCTAGTTTCTAACTATGTCTACAGAGTTAGGACATGTGAAGAAAGAAGAAAAAACGCACAGAAAGAAGCAAAAGAAATGCAGAAAGAAGCAACAGAAGTCCACAAATACGAAGAAAAGTGCAGGAAGAAGCAAAAGATGTGCAGAAAGAACCAACAGAGGAGCAGAAAGAAGCCTTGTTGAAAAATCATCCTTTGCCCACAACTTTTTCAGACGGGTACTGGTGGTAACTGACTCTGACTAACCAGAGCCAGTGCTATGCTAAAAGACACTTAGAATACAGTGAAAACACCTACATACACTAGGGAACACTATGCGTTGGGGTACCCCTGTGATTAGCATGACCTCCTCTGTAAGTCCCTAGTACATAATAGGGCATGGGGATTAAAACTACCTCTTAAAATGCGCTACAGGGCGCGTTTGCACAGTGCTGAAGGGAGGGGGGCCTGAGGTGACATGTGTGCAAACGCGCCCCGTGGCGCGTTTTAAGTTGCGGGATAAGTCCCCTTGAATCCTGAGGGTCCCTGGGGCCCAACTAGCCCCCAGGTACTTACAGTTAGGACCACAGAGCTGAGTTGCAGAGAGGCATTCCGAGGCCACGCACCTTTTTCACCTCTCTGCAACGCAACTCTGTTGTGCTTACTGAAGGTACCTGGTGGGCTTGTTGGCCCCAGGGTCCCTCAGGATTCAAGGGGAATTAATTCCCCAACTTAAAACGCACCACAGGGCGTGTTTGCGCACATGTCACCTGAGGCCCCACCCCTCCCTTCACCACTGTGCAAACGCGCCCTGTGGCACGTTTTAAGTTGGGGGCTTAGGTCACCTTGAATCCTGAGGGTCCCTGGGGCCCAACTAGCCCACCAGGTACTTCCAGTAAGCACCACAGGCCTGCGTAGCAACACCTGTAACAAATTGTGCAGTTGTGTTTAGGTAGTGAAGGGGGTCGTGCTGGGGGTAGTGTTTTAGGGTTTAGGGTAGTGCAGTGGTGTTTGTGTAGTGTAGGGGGTCATGCTGGGGGTAGATTTAGGGTTTAGGGTAGTGCAGTGGTGTTTGGGTAGTGTAAGGAGTCGTGCTGGGGAGTGTTTTAGGGTTTAGGGTAGTGCAGTGGTGTTTGGGTAGTGTAGGGGGTCGTGCTGGGGGTAGTGTTTTAGGGTTTAGGGTAGTGCAGTGGTGTTTGGGTAGTGTAGGGGGTCGTGCTGGGGGTAGTGGTTTAGGGTTTAGGGTAGTGCAGTGGTGTTTGGGTAGTGTAGGGGGTACTGCTGGGGGTAGTGTTCTAGGGTTTAGGGTAGTGCAATGGTGTTTGGGTAGTGTAGGTGGTACTGCTGGGGGTAGTGTTTTAGGGTTTAGGGTAGTGCAGTGGTGTTTGGGTAGTGTAGGGGTACTGCTGGGGTAGTGTTTTAGGGTTTAGGGTAGTGCAATGGTGTTTGGGTAGTGTAGGGGTTCGTGCTGGGGGTAGTTTTTAGGGTTTAGGGTAGTGCAGTGGTGTTTGTGTAGTGTAGCGGGTAGTGTTTTAGGGTTTAGGGTAGTGCAGTGGTGTTTGTGTAGTGTAGGGGGTCGTACTGGGGGTAGTGTTTTAGGGTTTAGGGTAGAGCAGTGGTGTTTGTGTAGTGTAGGAGGTCGTGTTTTTGGGTTTAGGGTAGTGCAGTGGTCTTTGGGTAGTGTAGGGACTCGTGCGGGGGTAGTGTTTTAGGGTTTAGGGTAGTGCAGTGGTCTTTGGGTAGTGTAGGGGGTCGTGCGGGGGTAGTGTTTTAGGGTTTAGGGTAGTGCATTGGTGTTTGGGTAGTGTAGGGGGTCGTGCTGGGGGAGTGTTTTAGGGTTTAGGGCAGTGCAGTGGTGTTCGGGTAGTGTAGGGGGTCGTGCTGGGGGAGTGTTTGAGGGTTTAGGGCAGTGCAGTCGTGTTCGGGTAGTGTAGGGGTCGTGCTGGGGGAGTATTTAAGGGTTTAGGGTAGTGCAGTGGTGTTCGGGTAGTGTAGGGGGTCGTGCTGGGGGTAGTGTTTTAGGGTTTAGGGCAGTGCAGTGGTGTTCGGGCAGTGTAGGGGGTCGTGCTGGGGTGGTGTTTCAGGGTTTAGGGCAGTGCAGTGGTGTTCGGGCAGTGTAGGGGGTCGTGCTGGGGGTGGTGTTTCAGGGTTTAGGGCAGTGCAGTGGTGTTCGGGCAGTGTAGGGGGTCGTGCAGGGGTGGTGTTTCAGGGTTTAGGGCAGTGCAGTGGTGTTCGGGCAGTGTAGGGGGTCGTGCAGGGGGTGGTGTTTCAGGGTTTAGGGCAGTGGTGTTCGGGCAGTGTAGGGGGTCATGCTGGGGGTGGTGTTTCAGGGTTTGGGGCAGTGCAGTGGTGTTCGGGCAGTAAAGGGGTCGTGCTGGGGGTGGTGTTTCAGGGTTTTGGGCAGTGCAGTGGTGTTCGGGCAGTGTAGGGGGTCGTGCGGGGGGTGGTGTTTCAGGGTTTAGGGCAGTGCAGTGGTGTTCGGGCAGTGTAGGGGGTCGTGCAGGGTTATGGTGTTTCAGGGTTTAGGGCAGTGCAGTGGTGTTCGGGCAGTGTAGGGGTCATGCTGGGGATGGTGTATCAGGGTTTAGGGCAGTGCAGTGGTGTTCGGGCAGTGTAGGGGGTGGTGCAGGGGTGGTGTTTCAGGGTTTAGGGCAGTGCAGTGGTGTTCGGGCAGTGTAGGGGTCGTGCAGGGGGTGGTGTTTCAGGGTTTAGGGCAGTGCAGTGTTGTTCGGGCAGTGTAGGGGGTCGTGCAGGGGGTGGTGTTTCAGGGTTTAGGGCAGTGCAGTGGTGTTCAGGCAGTGTAGGGGGTCGTGCTGGGGCTGGTGTTTCAGGGTTTAGGGCAGTGCAGTGGTGTTCGGGCAGTGTAGGGGGTCGTGCTGGGGCTGGTGTTTCATGGTTTGGGCAGTGCAGTGGTGTTCGGGCAGTGTAGGGGGTCTTGCTGGGGCTGGTGTTTCAGGGTTTAGGGCAGTGCAGTGGTGTTCGGGCAGTGTAGGCGGTCGTGCTGGGGCTGGTGTTTCAGGGTTTAGGGCAGTGCAGTGGTGTTCGGGGAGTGTAGGGGGTCGTGCTGGGGGTGGGGTTTCAGGGTTTAGGGCAGTGTAGTGGTGTTTGGGCAGTGTAGGGGGTCGTGCTGGGGCTGGTGTTTCAGGGTTTAGGGCAGTGCAGTGGTGTTCGGGCAGTGTAGGGGGTCGTGCTGGGGCTGGTGTTTCAGGGTTTTGGGCAGAGCAGTGGTGTTCGGGCAGTGTAGGGGGTCGTGCTGGGGGTGGTGTTTCAGGGTTTAGGGCAGTGCAGTGGTGTTCGGGCAGTGTAGGGGGTCGTGCTGGGGGTGGTGTTTCAGGGTTTAGGGCAGTGGTGTTCGAGCAGTGTAGGGGGTCTTGCTGGGGGTGATGTTTCAGGGTTTAGGGCAGTGCAGTGGTGTTTGGGCAGTGTAGGGGGTCTTGCTGGGGGTAGTGTTTCAGGGTTTAGGGCAGTGCAGTGGTGTTCGGGCAGTGTAGGGGGTCGTGCTGGGGGTGGTGTTTCAGGGTTTAGGGCAGTGCAGTGGTGTTCGGGCAGTGTAGGGGGTAATGAAGGGGGTGGTTTTTCAGGGTTTAGGGCAGTGCAGTAGTGTTCGGGCAGTGTAGGGGGTCGTGCTGGGGGTGGTGTTTTAGGGTTTAGGGCAGTGCAGTGGTGTTCGGGCAGTGTAGGGGGTCGTGCAGTGGCTGGTGTTTCAGGGTTTAGGCAGTGCAGTGGTGTTCGGGCAGTGTAGGTGGTCATGCTGGGGGTAGTGTTTTAGGGTTTAGGGTAGTGCAGTGGTGTTTGTGTAGTGTAGGGGGTCATGTTTTAGGGTAGTGCAGTGGTGTTTGGGTAGTGTAGGGGGTCATGCTGGGGGTAGTGTTTTAGGATTTAGGTTAGTGCAGTGGTGTTTGTGTAGTGTAGGGGGTCGTGCTGGGGGTAGTGTTTTAGGGTTTAGGGTAGTGCAGTGGTGTTTGTGTAGTGTAGGGGGTCGTGCTGGGGGTAGTGTTTTAGGGTTTAGGGTAGTGCAGTGGTGCTTGTGTAGTATAGGGGGTCGTGCTGGGGGTAGTGTTTTTGGGTTTAGGGTAGTGCAGTGGTGTTTGTGTAGTGTAGGGGGTCGTGCTGGGGGTGGTGTTTCAGGGTTTAGGGCAGTGCAGTGGTGTTCGGGCAGTGTACGGGGTCGTGATGGCGGTAGTGTTTTAGGGTTTAGGGTAGTGCAGTGGTGCTTGTGTAGTGTAGGGGATCGTGCTGGGGGTAGTGTTTTAGGGTTTAGGGTAGTGCAATGGTGTTTGTGTAGTGTAGGGGGTCATGTTTTAGGGTAGTGCAGTTGTGTTTGGGTAGTGTAGGGGGTCGTGCTGGGGGTAGTGTTTTAGGTTTTAGGTTAGTGCAGTGGTGTTTGGGTAGTGTAGGGGGTCGTGCTGGGGGTTGTGTTTTAGGGTTTAGGGTAGTGCAGTGGTGCTTGTGTAGTATAGGGGGTCGTGCTGGGGGTAGTGTTTTAGGGTTTAGGGTAGTGCAGTGGTGTTTGTGTAGTGTAGGGGGTCATGTTTTAGGGTAGTGCAGTGGTGTTTGGGTAGTGTAGGGGGTCGTGCTGGGGTAGTGTTTTAGGATTTAGGTTAGTGCAGTGGTGTTTGGGTGGTGTAGGGGGTCGTGCTGGGGGTAGTGTTTTAGGGTTTAGGGTAGTGCAGTGGTGTTTGTGTAGTGTAGGGGGTCATGCTGGGGGTAGTGTTTTAGGGTTTAGGATAGTGCCGTGGTGCTTGTGTAGTGTAGGGGGTCGTGCTGGGGGTAGTGTTTTAGTGTTTAGGGTAGTGCAGTGGTGTTTTTGTAGTGTAGGGGGTCATGTTTTAAGATGCAACGCTCCAATACCTGACCAGTCTGCACTACATAAAACTGCAAAAAACTAAAAATAAAAAGTGTTTTGCACACTTTTGTCATTGGGCTATATGTGGGCTACATCTGGGTAATATTTGTGCTACATTTGGGCTCTTTTTTCTCTGGTGTCCATCTTGGAAGACTTCTTTGTTATGAAGTTTCCTAATTTCCTCATTTACTGCAGTCTCCTCAGTAGGAAATGCTTTCAGTTTTTTACTTTGATTCCATCAAGGCATTCAGATGTGTCTCACATTTGCCATAAATTCAGAATGTTAGCACTCTAGTTGCTCATTAGATCACTGTAGTAAAGCTACTGCTCACCAGGGAGTTAACTGGAAGTCTGCTGCTGGTATTGAAAGTGATTGTTTCAGTCTGCATGTCAGACTTTTTTAATGAAATAGAAGAGGATTTGAGATCTCACTTAAAACATGCCCTAATTTTTCTTTCTGCAGCACTAACCATAATTTCTATTTCAAAAAGAACCCCCTCATTTTGTTCCTTTTTAAATTAAATGTTTTAAGTGTTAACGGTTTATTCCAATCAAGATGGCTTCAGGTGTGCCATACTTTTGTCATAAGTAAGGCTGTTAGCGCTCTAGTTGTTCTTTAGAACACTCTGGGAAGCTGCAGTAGAACACAAAGGCATCAACTGGCAGGCTGCTCCTGTTGAAATATAACAGGAAGATATTTGAGATCACACTTGAAACATGTCCTAATTTTTCTTTCTACAGCACTAACCATAATTTCTATGACAAAATGAACCCCATCATTTTGTTCCTTTTTAAATTAAATGTTTTAAGTGTTACCAGTTTATTCCAATCAAGGTGGCTTCAGGTGTGCCATACTTTTGTCATAAATAAGGCTGTTAGCACTCTAGTTGTTCTTTAGAACACTCTGGGAAGCTGCAGTAGAACACAAAGGAATCAACTGACAGTCTCTGCCCTTGTTGGATGTACATGTTTTACTGAGAATGTCAGACTTCATTCTCACATGACTGAGAAAGATAATGTGAATTTACAGAAAATATGCTCTCATTTTAGCTTCTGGAGCACCTTCCAAAACTCTATGGGACAAGCATGTGAAAATAGTTTTCTCTCAAACATGATTCATGATATCCCAGCAGAAGGTTTTTCACAGGGTAAAATCACCTTAGAACACACCACAATTCCTGAAATTAGTATGGTACCATCAACAAATGAATTCTAATGTAACTAAATTCTGTTATCACCCTTTATAGTTCTCCTTTTGGTAACCCTCAAAATCTTTGATTCACTACAATGCATTTCAATGGGGTACTATCATGTATATTGGTCCCAAGATGGCTGCCAGCAGTTCCAGGATGAAGTGCTGACAGCCAATCAGATCTCACAATGACATGTGTGGTTAGGCTCCGCCCAGATATATATGTGATTTTACTTTTGATTTTCTCAGGAACTACTGAACGGATTTACACCATTTAACCAAAAGGCACGACTCTGAACCAAGGGCTACCTTTTGCCAAATTTGGTGTAATTCCGTTCAGCAGTTCGGGCTGTAGCTGCGACTAAAGGTTCCTATGGAAATTTGCATGGGGAAAACACGTTTTGGGACTCCCATTTTTCTCGGCCCCCACTTGACGAATCACCCCGAGACTTTCAGGATAGGAGCGGACCGGAGCGGGCCATAAGTTTTGAAAATTTCGCGAAGATTCGTCAACCGGCGCCAAAGTTATTGGGAATAGAATGTTGCGGATTTCCTATGGAAAATAGGTCCTAACTATAACTATCTACTGGCGACCGCCAGTAGATTATATATATATATATTTATATATAGGCGGTTGCCAGTAGGTAGTTATAGTTAGGACCTAGTTTCCATAGGAAAAGCGTTTTTTGTTTTCCTAATAACTTTGGCGCCGGTTGACGAATCTTCGCGAAATTTTCAAAACTAGTGATCAGCTCCGGTCAGCTCCTGTCTTGAAAGTTTCGGGGTGATTCGCTAAGCGGGGGCCGAGAAAAAGGGGTCCCAAAACGCATTTTCCCCATGTTATTTTCCATAGTAAACTTTACACAAAGCTACAGCCCGAACTGCTGAACGGAATTACACCAAATTTGGCAAAAAGGTAGGTCTTGGTTCAGAAAGAGTCCTTTTTGTTAAATGGTGTACATCCGTTCAGTAGATTTTGAAATATTAAAGGAAAAAGAAATATCGATATCTGGGCGGAGCCTAACCACACGTCATCGTGAAATCTGATTGGCTGTCAGCACTTCATCCAGGAAATGTTGGCAGCCATCTTGGGACTAGGTTGAACCAGAGTCATAAGAAAACAGTTAAACAAAGATGAAAAACAAGAAAAGGGGGCAGGGTAGGAACACCCTGACCCCCTAGGCCTGCTCAGGGGGTCCCACAAGGAACCCCAGCCCAAAAACATTTTAAGAAACGTCCGAATTTGCGCTGGGTGAGCGAATCCGGAAGAAAAATAAAAAACAAGCATTGTCATCGCCAATAGGTCTCGCCGTTGGGACCTTATAAGTGTTTAGCCAGAGATATTGGTAATGTTTCTAAGGTATGTTGTAGAGAGAGAGAGAGAGACTGACTGACTGAGAGAGAGACTGACTGACTGAGAGAGAGACTGACTGACAGAGAGAGACTGACAGAGAGAGAGAGAGACTGACAGAGAGAGACAGAGACTGACTGAGAGAGAGAGAGACTGACTGAGAGAGAGAGAGAGACTGAACGACAGAGAGAGACTGACTAACAGAGAGACTGACTGACTGAGAGAGAGACTGACAGAGAGAGAGAGACTGACTGACTGAGAGACTGACTGACTGAGAGACTGACTGACAGAGAGACTGACAGAGAGATAGAGACTGACAGACAGAGAGAGACTGACTGACTGAGAGAGAGAGATACTGACTGACTGAGGTAGAGAGAGACTGACTGACTGAGAGAGACTGACTGACTGAGAGAGACTGACTGACAGAGAGACTGACTGACAGAGAGACTGACTGACTGAGAGAGAGAGACTGACTGAGAGAGACTGACTGACAGAGAGACTGACTGACTGAGAGAGAGACTGACTGAGAGAGAGACTGACTGACAGAGAGAGACTGACTGACAGAGAGAGACTGACTGACAGAGAGAGACTGACTGAGAGAGAGACTGACAGAGAGAGACTGACTGACAGAGAGAGACTGACTGACAGAGAGAGACTGACTGAGAGAGAGACTGACAGAGAGACTGACTGACTACGAGAGACTGGCTGACTGAGAGAGACTGACTGACTGAGAGAGAGACTGACTGAGAGAGTGACTGACAGAGAGACTGACTGAGAGAGTGACTGACTGAGAGAGACTGACTGACTGAGACTGACAGAGAGAGAGACTGACTGACAGAGAGACTGACTGAATGAGAGAGAGACTGACTGAGAAAGAGAGAGAGACTGACTGAGAAAGAGAGAGAGACTGACTGACAGAGACTGACTGAGAGAGAGAGACTGACTGAGATAGAGAGACTGACTGAGAGAGACTGACTGACTGAGAGAGACTGACTGAGAGACTGACAGAGAGAGAGACTGACTGACAGAGAGAGAGACTGACTGAGAGACTGACAGAGAGAGAGACTGACTGACAGAGAGAGAGACTGACTGACTGAGACTGACAGAGAGAGAGACTGACTGACTGAGAGAGAGACTGACTGACAGAGAGACAGACTGACTGACAGAGAGACTGACTGACTGAGAGAGACTGACTGACTGAGAGAGACTGACTGACTGAGACTGACAGAGAGAGAGAGAGAGACACTGACTGACAGAGAGAGAGAGACTGACTGACTGAGAGAGAGACTGAGAGAGAGACTGACTGAATGAGAGAGAGACTGACTGACTGAGAGAGACTGACTGACTGAGAGACTGACTGACTGAGAGAGACTGACTGACAGAGAAAGAGACTGACTGACTGAGAGAGAGACTGACTGACTGAGAGAGAGACTGACTGACAGAGAGAGAGACTGACTGAGAGAGACTGACTGAGAGAGACTGACTGACTGAGAGAGACTGACTAAGAGAGAGACTGACTGACAGAGAGAGACTGACTGAAAGAGAGAGACTGACTGACAGAGAGAGACTGACTGAGAAAGAGACTGACTGACAGAGAGAGACTGACTGACAGAGAGAGACTGACTGACAGAGAGACTGACAGAGAGAGAGAGACTGACAGAGAGACTGACTGACTGAGAGAGTCTGACTGACTGAGAGAGACTGACTGACTGAGAGAGACACTGACTGACAGAGAGACTGACTGACAGAGACTGACTGAGAGATTCTGACTGAGAGAGACTGACTGACTGAGAGAGAGACTGAGTGACAGAGAGAGACTGACTGACAGAGAGAGACTGACTGACCGAGAGAGTGACTGACTGACTGACAGAGAGACTGACTGACTGAGAGAGAGAGAGACTGACTGACAGAGAGACACTGACAGAGAGAGAGAGAGACTGACTGACTGACAGAGAGACTGACTGACAGAGAGACACTGACTGAGAGAGAGACTGACTGACAGAGAGAGACTGACTGAGAGAGAGAGAGAGACTGACTGACAGAGAGAGACTGACTGACAGAGAGAGAGACTGACAGAGAGAGACTGACAGAGAAAGAGAGAAACTGACTGACAGAAAGAGAGACTGACTGACTGAGAGAGAGACTGACTGACAGAGAGAGACTGACTGACAGAGGCTGACTGACAGAGAGAGAGACTGACTGAGAGAGAGACTGACTGACTGAGACTGACAGAGAGAGAGAGATTGACTGACAGAGAGAGAGACTGACTGAGAGAGAGACTGACTGACAGAAAGAGACTGACTGACAGAGAGAGACTGACTGACTGAGAGAGAGACTGATTGACAGAGAGAGACTGACTGACTGAGAGAGACTGACTGAATGAGAGAGAGACTGACTGACTGAGAGAGCCTGACTGACTGAGATACTGACTGACTGAGAGAGAGACTGACTGACTAAGAGAGAGAGACTGACTGACTGAGAGAGAGACTGACTGACAGAGAGACTGACTGAGAGAGACTGACTGACAGAGAGAGAGACTGACTGACAGAGAGAGAGAGACTGACTGACAGAGAGAGAGAGAGACTGACTGACTGAGAGAGACTGACTGACAGAGAGAGAGACTGACTGACTCAGAGAGACTGACTGACTGAGAGAGAGACTGACTGACTGAGAGAGAGACTGACTGACAGAGAGAGACTGACTGACTAAGAGAGAGAGACTGACTGAGAGAGAGACTGACTGAGAGAGAGACTGACTGACAGAGAGAGATACTGACTGACTGAGAGAGATACTGACTGACTGACAGAGAGAGAGGAAAACCTGCTCTCGCTACAATGAAGCAAAGCAGGATTGCATGTCAGCAGCTCCCCTTGCTCAAAAGCAATGCCGGCTCCCGCAGGAGGCGGGCAGCCGGCGGGACCGTGGGGGCTCCCCCTACGGTCCCCAACACAAAGGGCCAGCCCCGGGGATGGGGTCCCCGGGGCCAGAAGTGGCCCGGGGGGGCCACGCAGCCCCCCCTCCTTAAAAAATAAAAAACAAACAAACAAAAAAATGTGGCCATGCCACAGGGGATGGGGTCCCCGGGGCCGAAATTGGCCTCAAGAGGGGGGCCGCGCTGCCCCCTTCCCGTTTTTTTTAAATGTAAAAAAAAGAGCAGGCCCTGGGGGATGGGGTTCCCAGGGCCCCAAATAATGTAAAAGAAGGGGGCCCACACAGCCCCCCTTGTAAAAAAAAAAAAGCCGGCTTTGCGCCGGAGGCCCCGCCCCCTCCCTGCAGCACTCAGCAAACGCGCCCCCTGGCGCGTTGTAAGTTGGGGAATTAATTTCCCTTGAATACTGAGGGTCCCTGGGGGCCAACTAGCCCACCAGGTACCTCCAGTATGCACCACAGAGCTGCGTTGCAGAGAGGTGTTCCGAGGCCATGCCCCTTTTTACACCTCTCTGCAACACAGCTCTGTGGCGCTTACTGGAGGTACCTGGTGGGCTAGTTGGCCCCCAGGGACCCTCACGACTCAAGGGAATTAATCCCCAATTTACAACGTGCCAGGTGGCGCGTTTGCACAGTGGTGCAGGGAGGGGCAGGGCCTGATATAACAAGTGTGCTAACGCGCCCCCTAGCGCGTTGTAAATTGGGGGATTAAGTCCTCTTCAATCTTACCTCCAGTAAGCGCCACAGAGCTGCGTTGCAGAGAGGTGGTCTGAGGCCACGCCCCTTTTTACACCTCTCTGCAACGCAGCTCAGTGGCGCTTAATGGAGGTACCTGTTGGCCTAGTTGGCCCCCAGGGACCCTCAGGATTCACGGGGACTTAATCCCCCAATTTAGAACACGCCAGGGGGCGCGTTTGCAGAGTGCTGCAGGGAGGGGGTGGGGCCTGATATAACAAGTTAGCAATCAATCAATCAATCAATCAAGCATTTGTATAGCGCGCTACTCACCCGGAGGGTCTCAAGGCGCTTGGGGGAGGGGGGTCCGCTACTGTTCGAACAGCCAGGTCTTGAGTTGCTTCCTGAAGGAGAGGTGGTCTTGGGTAAGGCGGAGGTGGATGGGTAGGGAGTTCCACGTCTTGGCAGCCAGGTAGGAGAAGGATCTTCCTCCCGTTGTGGCTCTTCGGATGCGGGGACGGCGGCGAGGGCGTGGTTGGTCGATCGTAGCTGGCGGGTGGGAGTGTAGAAGGTCAGACGGTCGTTGAGGTATCTGGGCCTTGGTTGTGGAGAGCTTTATGTGCGTGGGTGAGGAGTCGGAACGTGATTCTCTTGCTGACGGGGAGCCAGTGCAGGTCTCTCAGGTGTCCGGCGATGTGGCTGTGTCGGGGGATGTCCAGGATGAGTCGAGCTGAGGCGTTCTGGATGCGTTGGAGTCTTTTTGAAGTTTGGCTGTGGTTCCGGCGTAGAGGAGTTGCCGTAGTCCAGTCGGCTGGTGACGAGGGCCTGGGTGACCGTCTTCCTGGTTTCGGTGGGGATCCACCGGAAGATCTTGCGCAGCATGCGTAGGATGTTGAAGCAAGACGAGGAGACGGCGTTGATTTGTCGGGTCATTGAGAGGGAGGAGTCCAGGATGAAGCCCAGGTTGCGTGCGTGGTCCGTTGGTTTGGGTGCGTTGCCCAGGACAGGGGGCCACCAGGAGTCGTCCCAGGCGGAGGGTGATGATCCTAGGATGAGGACTTCCGTTTTATCTGAGTTCAGTTTCAGGCGGCTGTTCCTCATCCACTCGGCTACGTCCTTCATCCCTTCATGTAGGTTGGTTCTGGCGGTTGTGGGGTCGTTGGTGAGGGAGAGGATCAGCTGGGTGTCGTCGGCGTAGGAGATGATGTTGAGGTTGTGTTGGCGAGCGATGGCTGCGAGGGGCTCATGTAGACGTTGAAGAGGGTGGGGCTGAGTGATGATCCTTGTGGTACGCCGCAGATGACTTCGGTGGCCTCGGAACTGAACGGGGAGGCGGACTCTCTGGGTTCTTCCGGCGAGGAAGGAGATGATCCACTCCAGTGCCTTCTCTTGGATTCCGCCGTTGTTCAGGCGTTGCACTAGGGTGCGGTGGCAGACTGTGTCGAACGCTGCGGAGAGGTCCAGGAGGATGAGGGCCGCTGTTTCCCCGTTGTCGAGCAGGGCTCGGATGTCGTCGGTAGCTGCGATGAGGGCGGTCTCGGTGCTGTGGTTGGCCCGGAAGCCGGACTGCGAGTGGTCGAGGGATCCATTCGTCTCGAGGAAGGCGGCCAGTTGTCTGTTGATGTTGCTGTGTGGGACTTACTGGAGGTAATAAAAGGGGTAGTTGGCCCCCAAGGTTGACGTTGGGGGCTAACTATCCCTCCTGTTACTTCCGCTAAATCCCACACAGTGGGATTGCTAAAAGGTGTTTGAAGGCCACGCTCACCTTTCTCCACCACTCTGCAAACGCGACTGCTATGTTATAGTTAGAAATTAGCATTTAAAAAACCTTTGAAATTCACTGAAAAAACCATAGGTTTCAGGGACGTTATAGTTAGAAATTAGTATTTAAAAAACCATTGAAATTCACTGAAAAAACCATAGGTTTCAGGCACGTTATAGTTAGAAATTAGCCTTTAAAAAACCTTAGAAATTCACTGAAAAAACCATAGGTTTCAGGGACGTTATAGTTAGTTGGACATTTCACTCGTACAAAACCATAGAAATTCCGCCGTTATAGTTAGTTCAGCTAACTATAACTCGCGCCCCCGCAATGCACTGCTGATGACGTCACATATTACATCATTCATGACATGGTCAGTGACATCACTGATGACATCACTGATGACATCTCAAATGACATCACTGATGACATCATCCACGTGAAAATCTGATGCACCTCCTCACACTCTAGTATAACCTTTGATACACCCACTGTAAAATACAGACTACCATTTTCGAAACCATCGACACCCCAATACCAGTTACTACATACGCACTCACTGATTCCTAGGTCTACACACACATCCACTCATTCACCCATACAATCACTCAAACATGCAGTCACTCATCAATACAACACTATCATATGCACTCATACACCTATACAGACACTCACACACCACCACTCATCCAGTTACTCACACACCTAGTCAGTCATGCAAAGAATCAATCACACTTCCATTTACTGACCTATACAGTTATAAACACACCACATCACGTATTCAAACAGAAACAAACGCATACTTACTCTCTTATACAATCACTGATACACATTCACACTCATCCATACAGCCACTCTCACAATCACTGACTCTCACGTATAGTCATTTATATACTCCAACTCTCACATACACTGCCTTTTACATATAAAGTTACTTGGACATGTACCACTGAGACATCCATTCACTCACCAACACACCCATACACACACTCACCCACCCATTCAGCTGTTTCCAACATTTTCTGTCCAATGGCTTCAGATTGGTGTACAGGTCAATAAACAATTTTAAAACCACTACACCTGCAGGGCATTTGCTAGTGACTAATAGGCGAACACCCTTTGATACATTGATAAAAGGTATTAGATTGTTGAAACCTCCAGCTCCCAGGTATTATGCTCTTTGAGATGTTAAAATGGTTCTGGGGTTTCTTGAGAGGTACCTTCAAACAAGGAATTATCTCAGAAGCAACTTTCAGCAAAGCTGTAGAAGAGTATTGGATGTCAAACCTTTAGATTTAACAAATAGAGTAGTTTTACCAGAATGTGTTTCCTTTCACAATGCTAGACAAATTTGAAATGTATTTCATATCCTAGCGTTCCTGATAATTCTATAGTTGTCTATGCTTTGCTGCTTCAAAGTATATGACAAAAGTTCTAGTGAGGATAGTGCAAACAGCAGAGGACAATTGTTCATTGGTTTTCAGAAGCCATTTCAGCCAGTGTCTGTGGCACACTTTCCAGGTGGGTAAAATGACTTATAGTAGAAGCAGGTATTGATGTTTTGGTGCACATTCTGCAAAGGGCTCTATTGCTTCTAACGCCTATGTTTTAGGTTTTAGATTAGAAGACATTATGTACAATGGGGATTGGTCTTATGAATCTACCTTTAAGTCGTTCTACTTCAGATGTATTTCCTCTCTGGGAGTGATACAAGTTTGAACAAGCATAATCTGAGCCTCAGGTCCTGAATGATCACTTAAGTACAGCTAAAGCTTTTCCTCCTAAAATTGAAGGCAGAGGTCTTCACCTATTGCAGTATGCTGACAACACAATTTTAATGACCCAACTGCAATAGGCTTACAAAGATCTTTGACCAGCCTGGCAGAATATTGTAAAGCCAACAAGCTCAGTATCAATACACTAAAAAAACAAGATTTTAGTCTTTGGAAAAAGAAGGATTGAGTGTGGAGCATGGTTTATCAATGGACAGAAGTTGAAAGGGTTTTTACAAACCAAATACCTTGGGGTATGGCTAAACGATCGAAGTCATCTTTCTGCAGAAATTGAGGCATTAACGACGACGGCATATGCTGTCACCTGTGCCTTCCAGTGCCTCCTTAAAAATCTATTAGGCCCTGACCTTTTGCCAATCTGCAAAGTTATTGACAGCAAACTAATGCCTACCCTCACATATGGCTCCTGTGATTATAAAAACCGCTTATCATCCTGGTTGGATCTTACACAATGCCAGTACTACAGACATCTGTTCCAGCTACCATCAAGTATGGTGCAGGCTCAAATCTGGCTTGAGTTTAATCTGGTTTACCAACATTATTTACTTTATGAGTGTTTCTTTTCTCTTTGTGTCAAGCTGATACCAGCTGAGCCGGGGTCTATTAAGCAGCTTCCGGGGGGCATCATTCAAGTTAAGAAATCAGAAATGCATGACTTCTACCAGGCTGTGATTGACCGGCTTGCAACTAATGAGCTCATGCAAATTGCTTTACCACCGAAAAAGCAAAAAAAAGATTCCTGAAACAAGGAAGGCTCCTGCCAGCTCATGATGACCTGGAAGTTATTCGTATTAAGTCTCATGCACATCTTATTATGGACCTTTATCAGCCATTAACCCTGTCGTCATACTTATTGTGCCCATCCAGACTCTCTGTTTAAACTACTTTGTCTACGACTTGGTTTGATTCCGCTGAAAGTGTGCAAGTATGAGCGACTAACTGGTGAGAACGTTTTATGGAGGGGATGTCGATCCACGACATAGCCTCTTTCTCATATTATGTTTGTGTATTTATCTCGCCTGCCTCAAGCGCTATGGCCTAGCACCTATTTTTAGACAATTGAACAGTAGAGCTGCATTTGACGAATGCTGAAGGGGGACTCCTATCAGTTAGCTGCAAGATTAATAACATTTATGATGTTTGCCACAACGCTGCTGAGCGCTGCGGCTTCATGCAGCAACAGACTTATTAATTTTTAACATGTATTTTTTAAATTAGTGTTTGAGCAACATTATTTTGGATTGCATTGTACAATCTTGTTTTAACATTGCTGCCTGCTTTCTTTTAGCTTTGGTATTTATATCATCTGCCTGTAATAGAATTTGATGTGAACAGCACTCACAATTTAATTG
Source organism: Calotriton arnoldi (assembly GCA_963921515.1). Lineage (NCBI taxonomy): Eukaryota > Metazoa > Chordata > Amphibia > Caudata > Salamandridae > Calotriton > Calotriton arnoldi. Next base: position 1,824,628 of record CAWUFW010002457.1, on the reverse strand, counting down.
CTTCAGGTGTGGGATGTTTGCATTTTGCGCTGTTCAGTTGCAATTCAACTGAGTCTTAAAAGGCAGTCAACTTCTCTCCTATTTTTCACAGCAGTCTTTGCACTCTTGTTGATACCTTCCTGCACCTCCTCTTCCTGTTTTAGGCGACACTTGTTATTATCCGATCTTTAGATAATTGAACTTTATATCTTGCAAAACTGCAGTTGTCTAATGCATAAAGGGGATTTGTGCTGTTACTTCGCATAATACCGCTGCTCTGTCTTAACATTGGGTTTGGTGTCTGCAATCTTGCAGCTTCTCTATCAGCTAGTAGCAGACTGAGGGAAATAGCACTTGCACTTTAACTACGTTTGATCTGGGTTGTTTGTATTCTGCTTTGTTTGGTTGCTTTTTACCTGCGTCTCAAAAGATATGTGATTTTATGATATTTTGTATTGCTGCTTTTGCACCTGTATCAGCTCTCCGAAAGCATTGTTTAATCGCTATGCTTCCTGCTATTCTGACTTGTTCGGGATCTGCTGATACTGGTAGTCGACGTTGGTATAAACCCCGTCGCATTTGTATTGTGTTTTTTTTTTTTCTTTTAATAGATAATTTGTAATGATTTTGATTAATTGTTGAAAAAAATAAAAAAGAACTTTGAGCCTAGGTCCTAACATAGAATTTAAAAAAAACAAATCTAAAACCGTGTCAAGAATTTCCAAATGTTGTTTTTAAAGAGTCCGTGGTACATTTCATTGTGCACCAATGTAAATAAGCGCGATATTTGGATGCTGTGTCCAACTTCGAACGCAGGGACAGACCAGTCACAGTCAGTACCTTTACCAACGAGAGCGGGCAAGCTTCAGAGCGGCGACGAACCAGAGAGAGGGCAGGAGAGAGCGTCATCTGCTACACTAAGAACACCCGCACCACCAGCGAGCGCGGGGAGGGGCGCGCCCAGGGTAGAGCGCCCGCTGGAGCAACGAGAGGCAGGCCAGAGCGCCACTGTGACCACTGAGCGAGGCTGGACTGAGCGGGAGCAGTGAGGGAACGCCACCCGACCACAGCCGGAGCTACCGGTCAGTACCGCCCTGCGCGCCTGCCCTTTACCCTTTGGGCTTCGCTTAATCTACTGGCATTATCAGACCCCATTCCACCTTCCGTTAGGATATGGGGTTCCTTTATCCCAAAAGGCCGCTTGTTCTTCTCGGGCTGCTTTGAAAGCCTGAATGCTGGCAGCTGCCTAGTAGGCTTTCGGCCAATAAGGAGCGAGATTAGTAGCAGGCCTGCCAATCAGAGATGGAATAGGGCGGGATGGCCTGATTAGCAGGTTTGCTAGCAATGTGATGGCTGCCAACGGCTACTTCAACCCCGCAATGTGGGGGCGCCGATACAAAAGAAGGACGACATGCAGGGCTAACTTGGCGGATTCCTTAGCTTTAGCGGGGTATTCCCCAAAGGATGAAGAGATGACCCAGCAGTCCTAGGGGAGGAGGTTCTATGTTATAATAAATAATTCATCACAGTTCTACAAAATAGCAATAAGCTGAAGTAATTGCGGAGTTTCTCACTATGTATTTAAATGAATGATGAGCATAGCAGGTTCAGTGTCACAAGTGAGGTGTAAGAAAGAACAGCATGTATGTCGGGTGAAATAAATAGTGGGAGAGCTTTGTGAATCTACGTTTTCTCAGGTTCTGTCCCCACCTGTTTTCAATTTTCCTGTAGTGTAGTCCAGTACTGTAACTTGTTTCTGCCTCATTCTAGATCCTGCCCTGCTCTACCTCTCGCACCCCATCTCTGCACCTGGCACGCCAGACCCATACTTATATTTTTGTAATTGGCAAGAGCCATAATAGAGACACTATTATATCTATCATCTTCTTCATTACGATTGTGGTGCGTTCCTAATCCGTGTTTTGCGTTTGTGCCACACACTTGTCTCCCTATGTTTCCTGACTGATGACTTAATTGCTGCCCCTCTTCATTGTAACGAATGCAAGTAATTGAACACAATTCAGCTTAGTCATAAGTATTGTACTGACCAACCTCGTGGCATCAACGATGAAAGAAGTTACCGGTTATGACCACAGGTAGGTAGCAGAGATACTTAAGCATTGGATGCTTGCTCATGGTGCACTTCATGGTTGCATTATTTATATTTGCATAGTGCACACCAGTAAACCGAATCTCTCCTCAAAGATGATAATTTTGGCACTTCAAGAAATTGAGGCAAATGAAGATGTAAGTAATTTGCCCTGGAACGTGCAGTTTAGTCAGACGGGCAAACTAACACTTCATAACTGGTGTCATGATTCTGAATGCTGTAAATCCGCAACTAGAAAACAACTATTACTAAAGGCGTTTCTCAGGGCGGTTTCATCATCAGATCACACAAACTCTGCACATTCGCAGAATAAATGAGCTGGACAATAAGCAGAAGTAATCTATGACATTCACCAGTCCTGACTGTTTTTACGACAACATTTTGATTGCTAGAACTGACGATTCCGAAGAATGTTGTTTTAAAAATAATATATATATATATATTTAGGACTGTTCTATACATGACCTATTGAAGTTTGTTTGGATTAAAAAGATTTCTTTGGCACTAATAAAGTTGTATCCAAATTTGAGGGGAGTAAATTTGAATCTACAAAATTAAACATGTTTTAATTTTAAATCGTGTGCATTTATTTTATGTAACCCAAGCAGAGTTTGGAGCTGGAACTGTATGTACATTAGATCTCCTACTTTTCACCTTAATGCTCCTCTGCAGCTAAATGCCCTGCAAATGTACTTGCACTTCACAGATTATAGAACTGATCTTTACATAGTTACTTGAAAGTTGATGGAGGTTTTTCTATTCAATACACATAGTGGTTTTTCAGTAGGGGGGTGGGGGTATTAGCCTCATTACATATAGGGAGTACAGCAGACTATCATATTGCTCATTGCCCCAGTTATGGCTTTTTTTTTCAGTCCCTTATTTTACGTAGTCTCTAGTAAAGTTCAGTTCAAAAAGGCAAAGCAAATGAGAGGTACTATGCAAGATACAGGGCCGCTAGGAGTTGAATATGTTCGCACTAATAAGGTCTGGGGTTTGGAATAATTACTCATCGGGGCCCCTTTCCTCCTAGATACTCTAGAACAAAATTAGCGAAACCGACTTTCAGGAAAAAAGCTTTATTGTAACTTGCTGTTGTTTTTTGCAGCTTTGTTTCTACTACTGGTAGTAAGTTACTATTGCACCACAGACTTCTGCTTATTGGTATCAGAAGGCTGTATGACAGACTGTATGATAAGGAAAAAAAATAGTGCACATGTTTTAATGCAGTGTGAAATTTCCCTTGTGTATACATTTTCTTGTTTTTGGTAGCAATTTGTAATTGTTTGGGCTTGAGCTTGTTCTGGGTTTCTTTTCAATGGACATTTTGTTTTGTTCTTCAGACCTGGCAACATCCTGATTGGTCGACAAGTTTGAAACCCCTCTGTTGGAAACATGCTGTCAGCCGCCCAGCTGCTCGATGAGCTTATGGGCAGGGATCGGAACTTGGCTCCTGACCGGAAGAGAGGCAATGTGCGCTGGGACCATGAAAGTGTGTGTAAATACTATCTCTGCGAATTCTGCCCTGCCGAACTGTTCACTAACACTCGCTCTGACCTGGGTCCCTGTGAAAAGATCCATGATGAAAATTTACGTAAACAGTATGAAAAAAGTTCTCGCTTTTTGAAAGCTGGCTATGAAAGAGACTTTCTTCGATATTTGGAGAGCTTACTTGCAGACGTTGAACGCCGTATACGTAGGGGGCATGCACGTTTGGCCTTGTCTCAGAGCCAACGGGCTGCTGGACCCACAGGCAAAAACGAAGAAAAAGTTCAGGTGTTAACTGAAAAAATGGATGGACTTCTGCAGCAAATTGAAGAACTGGGGTCTGAGGGAAAGGTGGAAGAAGCCCAAGGAATGATGAAACTAGTTGAACAACTCAAAGAGGAAAGAGAACTACTCAAGTCTACAACATCTACCATTGAGAGCTTTGCAGCCCAGGAAAAGCAAATGGAAGTATGCGAAGTGTGTGGGGCCTTTTTAATTGTAGGGGATGCACAGTCCAGGGTGGATGACCATTTAATGGGAAAACAGCATGTGGGCTATGCTACAATCAAATCCACAGTTGAAAAGTTAAAAGAAAAATTGAGGAAAAAAACAGAAGAACCTGACCGTGATGACCGTTTAAAGAAAGAAAAAGAAGAAAAAGAACGGGAGCCAGAAGAGGGCAAGAAACGAAGAGATGAGGAGGAAAAGTCTCGTGACAGAGAAAGGCGGAAAAGAAGTGGCTCTCGGAGTAGACATTCGAGCAGGACTTCAGACGAGAGAGGCAGCAGATCACGAGACCACCGGAGATCTAAGAGCCGTGATAAAAGGAGAAGCAGGAGTAGAGAACGTCAAAGGAGCCGTGACAGAGCTGAACGAAAACATAGGTCACGCAGTCGGGAGAGAAGATCTAGAAGCAGGGACCGCAGGCCCCACCGGCACCGAAGCAGAAGCAGAGATGGTGAGCGCGATGGAAAACCAAAAGAACGAGAGAAGAGGTCCTCTGATGAAAAGAGGAGAAACTGAAAATCTACCTGTCTAGCAATAAGTACAGTCACAAAAAGCAAGAATAGGCGGGCGGTACTGACGGACATAAAATCTGAAAGTGAAACTTTCCATTTATAACTGATCAGAGCAACCTCTTTTCAGGAACAACTAAGCAATGAAGCTGTTGAAATCCACAAGAAAGCTTAAATTGGAGATCTTCAAATCAGGTGGAAAAAAGATAATGGTTTTGAGAAGCTTGAGGCTTGGTTTTAATTTTAACGAAACACATTGTCTAACACCCATAATCTGAAGGTGTGTGAAATTAGCATACATGCTGTTTGATAAATTTGAAACCTTTATCCGTCTCTTGCCCTTTCCTCCAAAGACATTTGAACATGCCTGGAGTACCTGAAACTGTGGCTTGCACAATTTTTGCAGAGTTTTCATTCTTTGGCACTGAAACACGAGGATTACTGTTGAAATTTGTTTGTATAAGCCAAGTTACAATAAATCAATTTTTTTACAGCTTTGCTAAGCTACTTGATGTAAAAAGTAGGGGAAAAAACTGCAGATGGCAACATGCATATCATATAAGTAGTAGTATCTGGAAGGTGTGTGTAACATACTGTTATCAGGCTAGACATGCAGTGCCAATCATGGCTACATAATAAGCATTAGACCTACTTGGATCTTTGGGCACTCTTTTGTAAATAGTCATTAAAAAGGCTTGCCTGGCGGTCATGATTGGTTACAAGAACTCAGAAATCCTCCCCAGTAAAGGTAATTGGATATGGATTAACCCCTCCCTTTAATCTGCCCCGGTTCTGGAAGAATATCTTAAATAGTGGGATACCCAATAAACCCTTGATGGCTTGGGCGGTTAAATATGAGCAGGTAAGTGTGCCTACAAGGGATTTAGTTCAAAAAGAAATTATTTACGTGAGAGTATATAAAGTAAACTCTATCTAAGTCACTTAGTAAGTTACTTAGATAGAGCTTACTTTATATACTCTCACGTAAATAATTTATTTTTTAACTAAATCCCTTGTAGGCACACTTACCTGCTCCGGTTCTTGAAGGGCACATTGGACACTGGAGAGACGAGTCAAGGTTGCTTCTCTACTTTAACTAGTTAATTTCAGGATCCAGATTTTTTTTTTTTCTTTTTTTTTTTACCTTACCTCCCACCAAGTAACTGCTTTCAGTGAATTTTGACCATTTATGTAATTATCACCCTCTTATTTTAGAAAACATTGCTGCCATATTTTAGTTCCAGTGGCGGCGATGGGAGGCATTTGTCTATACCGATTGGCAATGTGAGCCTATTAAATCTCGTTCTAATAAGTAGAGTTTCACAATTTTGAGCAAAAAAAGCATTGTAATAAGTCCTGATGGTCCTGTGCACATTGGTGACGTTATGTTCAGCCATTTTTAAGTTACATGTGCACAGTCCTTTCAAATACTGGGTTAAATGTGACCTACTTTCCCACACCCCATTGACAAACTTGCTCTAACTCGGCAAATACCTTCTAGAGCCCTCCTCGTCAAAGAGACCAGCTTTGTTTTAACCTTTATTTTTGGAACAACCTAAAAGCTGAAAAACATGGTATATTTAAAGTGATCAGAAGTTGCCTGTCAATGACCTGTTCAGCACATAACTGTACTGGTCTTGTTACTGATGTTGAAAGAAAGAGAACTCGCATTAGAGTGCATTGGGTGTGGCAACACAGTTAAGTAAAGCATATGTATATTTAATGAGCTTCAAATTGCTTTGGTTGGAAACACATTCTCCACCAACTGTCCTGTTAGCTTCTTCTTTTCTTCATACCCTCACATGAAACCGACCATCTAGGACCCCCGCCTCCTTACTTATTGAGGATTACATTTGTTCATTCTCTCTTTATGCCATACTGGTAAAATACAAAGCTTTTTATCTTTTTTAAATTGATGAGCGGAGTTAGATTTATCTAATTGAAAATATAGAGCCTTTAGGGGTTCTTTCATTTTGCTGATCTGTGTATGTGTTCATGAAGTATAATTAATGTTACTGATCAGGTTTCAGATTTTTAAAGTGGGTAATTTTGTTGTTCGTTGTGCTTTTTTTTCTGTGCTACATTTTCCACTAAGTGCTAGTTTTTCCACTTATGACACTTTTGTTTCCCCTAGTCTTATTTATTTTTTTAAATTAGGTGTTCCTATTCAGTTCAGATCAAACTAGTCCGGGTAGCAGGGCGCTTTCCGTAGTTCTGGGAACACCTTCCAACATGTGCTGGTTACAAGGCAGTGAACTGCTTTTCAAAGGACAAAGGTACCTGTACAGCAACTTCCATGTTACAAAAGCAAAGAGAAATTTTACAAAAGTATTGAAGGAAAAAGAGCAAAAAACGATGCTACAAAGTATATACATCTTAAACATGGTTGGGTTAAGCAGGAGAGCCAAGTGGGGAGATGGAAACGTTTCGGGTTTCTGCCTGAAGGTAAGAGAGTGGGTAATTGTCCTAAATAGCACAGGCAAAGAAAATAATAAGTTTGTCTTTTGGATTTTAACAATCATCTGATTAATGCTACAAGTGGTGCAGTCCTATCCCAGAAGGAAAGTATTTTTGGCCAGATAAGTTGGGGTATAAGAGCTTGTAGATGATGCAGAACATTTCTCCTTCTCAAGTGCTGGCCGTTGAAAATCTACATAAAACTGAAAACCATCAGAAGAGTTTGTCCTGAACAGCAAGCAAGCTCAAATACAGAAGTGGTTCACCACAGTAAAACTATTTACATTCACCCTTCAAATTCATTTCACTGGAAAGACTTAAACATCTTGGCTCCAGCAGTCCTTTCTTTCTAAAGTTGGGGCTCATTTCCATTAACCAAACTTCAGAATTGCAGTCTGAGCCTGGGTTGTATCCCACCTGGACAGCTGTAATGAACTGTTCACTAACATCCCCTTGACCCATCTTCTTCCCTGCATTCCAAACAATTGCACAAAAAGTATCTTATTTCCCGATGCACCCTTCAGGAGCTTTATAGGCTCTCATACATTCTGCATCACATTTTAAGTTTTTCTAAGTGATCGAGATTTCCAGTAACCAAAAGAATATAGGAAGCAATGCCATCTCCTGGCTTGAGAGCAAGAAATAGATGTTTAAGCCCAGAAAACAAACTGCCTGCTCATTTGCACAAAAGATCTAGAATTCCCTACCAACACAGATCTGTTGAGTTCTTCTTTAATCTCCAGAAGGAATTGAAGATGTGCACCATCAAAGATGTTGTTACCATTTGCTTTGTCTAGTTGACCCTGTAACGGGCTCTATGAGAAATAACCCTGCACTACCTGTAGTATGTGCTTCCCCGTCCTTGTATCCCACCCATTCTGTTGAACAACACTCCACTGCTTTATAGCTAGGTTTATGCTTTATCAACTCAAACATTCACGCAAACCTAAGGGGTGTGTTATCTTGTTTTAAGGCACAGAAGTATGTTGATTAGTGCTAAGTGCATAAAGCCTCCATGCCAAGTTCAATAAACCTCTTATTCCGTGACTTGGTTGGTACCACCCATTGTGAGTACTAAGGTCACAGCATCAATTTTTGTCTAGGTTATTGAAGAAAACCATGATTAGTGGTCGGTCTTTTGTAGTAGTTGCCACCCAATGGAACCTCTTGCCTTTGGCAATGCAAAATAAGCCTAACGTGAAATTGCAGAAAGCATTAAAGGCTTTGCTAAATCAATTTAAATAGTTGGTTCTATTTATATGATCTCTCTATACTGCAGTCTTGGTGCCCTTGGGTGGAAGAACACTTAACTAAGCCTATGAATAAGTAAACAGATTTTTTCAAAGAAGTTGATGGATCTGCTGTGTTCCACCGTCGTGCCCCATTTCTCATCCTCCTCCCTGTCTCCCCAGCTTATGGTTTCTGTTGGGTCAGTTAGTCTCTGTACACCACATTATGGGCACCCACGCAACATGGGTGGGATATGGGGTGATGGTCGTGAAGTAGGACTGGATGTAGAAATACACATGCGTTATCTGTTAGTCTGGTCCATCGTTCTCTAGGTTTGTGGAAAGATTAAAAAAAAGATGGGGCATCAGCGTAAATGATAATCATGGACACCCAAGAAAGCTTATAGTGTAGAATGGTGGTCCATTAGGCTGCTTTGAAATTCACTCAATTGAAATGTGACAGTTCAAAGTAATTACTGCATCACCCTGCTCACCCCACAGCAGAATACTGGACTCTATCCAGTGTAAAATGGAGGCCTTGGAATCGTGTACTTGTTTAGAGCACTATCTGGCAAAACCTTGGAATGAAAAATTATTGATTCGGGTGGTTTTCAATCGATAGTGAGTTTGCATAACCTCCATATCCAAACGCATGTTTTTGCCAAAGAATGACAATTGCAGCTTGCTTGTTGTTGATTGACACCCTGCAAAAAGGAATGTGGTCTGTGTGACCAAGTTATTGTCCTATAGACCAGATGAAGGCCACAATTCAACAGATGATTGAAATTGGATAACCACCTACATTTGAAACCTTATCTATGAGTAGTCTTGAACAATTTTCATCCAGTCCCTACATTTTGCACTTAGTAAAAGGAAATGTTCCTTTACGTTTTGCAGATCACAACATGCCAGTGGCCTTTTCCAGTCCATTTGAAGCCTTTACAACCCGTTACAATAGGTCCTTCCCAGGTCTTAGGTTCCTCTTGCTTGAGCTATGCCTTGTGCTCAAACACCACAGCGTGATTGTCCACATAGTTCCATCTTTTATGTGAAACAGTTTTAAAGCATGCTTCTTTGTGCGCCTGATTTCTTTGGAACTTGGAGATAAAAATAGTTTGTTACATGGGCAGAAATTAGTAGTAAACATCTTTTTAGTCCGAATGTAAAGAGATTCCGGTACAGAATAAGCCAGGCGCAAATCCCAGAACCTGGTAGCTAACTGGCATGTAACTCCATAACATAATGAACCTATTGATCTGGGGAAATAATTCAATGTCCTTCACAATTGATCCGTAGGTCGTCAGATGAGATTTATTCAAATTTTCAACCAAATTATAAAGCCTTCTGTCTCTATGGACACACATAATCGCAGAATTCAAGTGTGGAATTTAGTAAGGTGTACGATTGCAGCTAACGTGTTCCGTGACACAGTCGCTTCTTTAAGCTGTTTAAAAGACAAAAACGCTACTCAATATAATCACCATAATAATAATGTTAAACATAATAGTACAAAATACCCCAAATTGACAGTACCTACCAGAATTTCAAAAGCACATCTAAATCCCATTTTTAATTTAGACATTCCAGAACTGGAACATGAAACATTTATAAAGCATTTACAGAGATCTTAAACATTGATTAAAAAAATCTTCTTATACACCTATTCTCATTGAATATTGCAGTTGAATGCTTTACATTTCTTTCCTCCAAACGTATTCCCTTCAAACGATGTAACGTGACTCGTTTTTAAAAAGTGTGAAACAACTAATTTCTTAACGAATGATCTCACTTGATGGTTAAAAGAAACCCATTTGCATCCCAAGTAAACATGTTTTGTACCTCTGTTAGGCTGCAACAACTAGTCCAAATAATAATTTGGACTGCTTTCTAAAACCCAAGAGAAAAATGTACCTTTCTTGTTACTAATTTCTTCTTCCTCAATCTCAAGCACATTCTTCCTAAATAAACCAACGTAACAGTTCCGAAACCCAAAATTATAAATAATTACAGGAGCATACCCACTTACCTACTGATGAAATGCTTAAGCAAACAATCCCTGTCAGAATTCTAATCCAGTTAAGAGTAATTGTATGAAAAATAACCAAAAAAGAAAAAAACTCACCCAACTCACATCTTACTCTAATCATTGTCACATTAAACATTGCATATTTATATTCAACTTACCAATTGATTTGAACAATGGTACCCTTCAATCCTCAACGAATGCTGACAAGCGATGTCAGCAACCTCAGACAATATCATTGTATTTAAAATCATGCTATATGCATATCCTCAAGTATGGATAAAAGACCCCATGATGAGGGAATCTGGAAAAAAAAAAGCATCCGATTATCATATAATACTAAATATTCACAAGTGCACCTCGTATTTTCACAACATCCTTTCTTGAATGTAATCTCAATCCTTATTCAAAAACTACTAGTCTACCACACTATAGTAAATACATTATGTTTAATATCTTTCACACTTAATTATTTTGTTTTCCAACTAGCAAATTATCATCACATTGACCACTAAATCTCCTTACCAAACTAAATGAAAACATCAATAAATAATCATGATGGAAACTCCAAATACAGGATTAGAACACCTATTATCCTCATCAAGTTGCACCATCAAACATCCCTCTGTACTATTCCTCATCCAGTTATCAGCACATACGAAATCTTACTCTTATTCAGTAAATTAATGAAATAAAATAAAAACTATTAGGAGCTAATACACAAAAATTGACGCATTTAAACAATGTCGTCTAGCCTTCACAATATGATTCTTCTTTCAATTCTCTACTTATCGAAAACATAAAAGTAATATACAAAAACTGCAAATAACTAAATATTAATATCCCTTGCAGAATTAGGATACATACCCCCATTTTTATCATACAACCATTCCGCCACTCTACTGATATCCGAACTCAGTTCCCAAAAAGTAATCTCAATATACCAAAAGGTTAAAAGTATTGATGAAATAAAAAATGCACATATTTAGTCTTCTGAAGCTTTGATTCAAGCTCTTGTTTTCATCCTATAACCATATCAGTATTCCGCCAATGTGTTATAACTCCCTTACTTATTGAAAGAAGCAAATGGATTTCTACTAATCTAAGAACGATACTTGCATACTTGGGCACAAATGGATCTATATTCTATATATCCTAATGTCACTACAAAGCCTTGTTCTCATTGATACCTGTCTACATCAAAGTATATAATTCTCTATATTAATCCCCATTGGAACCATATTCAAGTTGTTAATCCAATAGATCTCTCTCATTCTGTACTTCTTTCTCGAACTTCCTCCTCTCCTGTTTGTTTCAGTGTGTTCAAGCCCAACAAATCGTATGTGATCCAATTCTACATTGCTATGTGATTGACTAAAATGTTTAGTTAAAGGATATTTCAAATAATTTTTAATGGCATGAACATGTTCCTTCCATTGGTCTTTCAATTTGCATGTGGTGGGTCCTACGTATTGTTTCTTGCAGATACATATGATCATATATACACAGTTTGAGGTTTTGATTTATAAATGACTTGCTTTTAAATTCATATGCCTTTGTAATGTCATTGACATTTTTCTCATTATCTAGCACATACTTGCAATATATGCAACAACCACATTTATAGCATCTCCTTGGAAGGGTGGGTAGGTAACCACTTGCCCATCCTTCCCGTGTCTCGCTCTTCCTTAAATGTAATGCTGTCACTGGGACTGAGTATTTTCCTAAGTGTAGGAGCTTCTTATATGTAATCACTGGTTTCTTCAACCAAAAAGCAGCAGTGTCCAAGGAGAGACTTTCCAGTGCTTGCAAGACTCTTCTAGATCAAATAAATGCCTGTGCTATATGTGGGAGCAAATCTCATCACCTCTTGAGTTTCCCTAGAGTACGTCGTCTTATCTTTGAGCAGAGCGCTTCTACTAATTTTACTCACTTGACTCTTTGCCAAATCAAAAATTCTTTCTTCATAGCCCCGTTGTAAAAAAAAACGTTGCGTGATCATTGCTGCGTGACTCATATTCTGTTTCTAAAGATCAGTTTCTCCTAGCTCTCAAATATCCCCAAAGGGTGGGTCATGTATCTGTTTCTTCAATGACCCGAGCTAGCATATAATATCGCATTTGTGGAAGTGGGCTTCCTATTAAGTCTCGAAGCAAGTTTGTCATTGCTAACATACAATTCCAAGTCCAAAAAGCTGATCTGGGTTCTGCTATATTCTAAACTTAAAGTGACAAATCTGTTTGTATTCAGATATTCATAAGTTCCTCAACCGAACCTTTCCAAATGGTAAAAAAATTCATTGATCTAGCGTCCTAAGCTTGCTAATTTGTCACACTCTTCCCATTCTCCTGTCCAATAATGCTCCCTCTCATACAGACCCATGAAAGGGTTTGCATAAGAGGGAGCAAACCTGGAACCCAGGGCTGTGTCCCTCCTTTGTTGGAACAATTGATTATGATAAAGAAAAAAATTGTTAGTACACATTCAGATAAACCAGTGACTATCCGCGAATGTTGCAAATAACTAACTGATTTGGTATAAAGAAACGTCTTAATAGCGTCAAGTCCTATGGAATGTTGTATGCTTGTATACAGATTTTTGAGACCTCCATGGTCACCAGTAAATATTCTAGTTCCCATGAGATGTCCGTCATTTGCCTCAAAACATCCTTGCTATCCTTGATATATGAAAATAAAGTAGAAACAAAAGGAGATAAATAAATATCAACATATTCTGACACATGTTCAGTGTGTGATCCAATGCCAGAAATTATTGGCCTACAAGGTGGAATTTTACCTTTTGTGTGTATTTTATCCTTCAAATCTTTTTATACAAATACGCCAAATGATGAAATACAAGTGTAACACAGTACTCTGCATCATGCAAAGTTCTACAATTCTTGGCATTGGATTATAACCAAACCAAACCAGTCCCACCCCAATAACCCTCCCACCTTCCTCCCAAAACTCGCTCAGTTTGCTCCTGTGAAGGTAAGTGGTCAACAATACATAGCGCTAAGAATCAACCCGTGATTGGATAGTCGGGACAAACTCCGACAAGTGCAATATGTGAAAAATATTTAGGACACGCTAATCCTTGAAGTCCTGCAAAAGGAGATACAAGTAAGGACGCCATGTGCTTCATACAGGTTCATCTCCAGGCCTGGGGACATCCAAGACACCCGAAGGAATCTCCCTTGGAGGGAAGGAGTCACTCCCCTGCAGCTGCAGGCACCTCAACCAAGCTGACTGGTCCGCTGCTCCTGACGTCCCACAGACTCCGAGAGGCTCAGCAACACAGGTGGTGGTTCTGCAACTCCCTTGAGGCCTGCACTGTCTTCTCAGCAAGTTTGAAGTCAGTATCTCTCGTCGGAACTGCTGGAGCAGTACCCCTGTGCACCTCGTCGAGTTGCCCTTGCTGACTCTTCTCCAGAGATTTTCGGGCTCCAAGAAGCTCCAGCCTCTATCGCTACCAAGATCTTGGTCCTCACCGCATCTTCTGCACCTTGGGCCTGCATTCTTGGTGAGCTGCTCGAGGTCCTCTTGTTTCTCCTGTGTCTTCGGCCTGTGTGTCCTTTTGAGGGTCTTCTTTGGCTCCAGTGGGCTCCCCTGCTTGCTCAGGCCTGCTCTGACTCACCTGCACTTAGAGAGTCACTTGGACCTTACTGGTCCCGACACTGCACCTTCGTCGCTTTTCTCGTCTGTTGCTGCTGCCAAGGCTTGTTGGTGTTCCCGACGGACACCGACCCCCTGGCTCTCAACTTCTGATATGGGACAGCTCATGAATGGCTCCTGGTCTTCCACAGCATCACCTGGTCCTCACAGCTGCAGTGACCAGGGCACCGTCAACTCTTGCATCGTCCGTCATCGGTGGTCATTGGTCTTCAGTGCTTCCTAGACTTCATAGACTCTGTCCCCTCTGCTTGCAGGTACTCCTCATCGAGAATCCACCCTTGGATTCCACCAGACACTTTCACCTTCGCCAGCGGCATCTTCCCTGAAGTCCTCCATTGTGGTCTACGGTGGTTTCCGCTGTCAATTTGCACCTATGCACCCGGCTTCCCTGGTGTAGGTATCCTGGTTCCCAGGGTATCCATGGGTGGGGTGACTCTCCAACCTTCCATCGGGTTTCTTTAGGATCCTCTGGGAAGGGTCCTTCGTCTTGAAAACTGCGACCGCCCCATTGACTTGTACTGAGCACTTTGTAGTGTTTCTACTCTGCACACGGCCTCCGTGGGGTTCCGGGGTACTTACCTTGGGTGGTTCCTTGGGTCCCCAGCTGTTCTAAGTCTTCAGGGTCCAGTCTCGACTTCAGTCGCGGTTCACATTCCACTTTATTAGTATATGGTTTGGTCTCCCCCTGGAAACCACTATGTATTTGTGCTACTTACCTGTTCTGTTGAAGTATTGTGATTCTATCTCCGGGTAGGAGATATTGCAATGTGTAAGTGAGTGTTTAAAATAAATACACATTTTTATAACCCCACTGTGTGGTTCTTTTTCACTTAACCTACACTATATGATTAGTACTGGTAAAACAAGCTGCTTTACACTCCTACTGGACTAAGCCTGAAGGCAGCTCTCAATATCTACCACTTAGAGAGCTTTCTATGGTTGTCTAAGACCACGAAAATCGCCATAAGGGTTGTCTGGATTTGTGCAGGGTGCTTCACTTAAATAAGTTTCCACCATATAATAAGCCAGCCTCCCACATCCACTCTCATGGATTTTGAGGCACCAAGATTCTTAGTCTACAGTGTAGCGCAAAATTCAAGACAACTGCTATCTCGTGTTACCGTGAGACAGTAAAAAAAACTCCACACTCATTCAAAGCAGGTTCATTTAACCACCGGACTCTTTTCTCAGAGGTGGTGATTATATATCCATGACCTTTTAACCTGGAGTCTTTTACAGTCTCCTGAAAAGCTAGTAGGAGGCCGTAATCTAGGGTTAACCTTTTTCATGCAGTCCGTTCTGATGACTTTTTAACATGTGTAGAGCTTACAGTTACCCAGCAACAAAATGTCATAGGAGAAAGATGATTATCCGTGGAGCCATGCTAAAGAAGGGATTTCCAAACTTTCCAAGTCGGATTAGAAAATGATTTTCTGTTTGTTTGTCTTTCTATATTCGGAGAACAGTGAACATCAGATAGACACAGGATCTGAGGGTCTATTGAATCTGTGCCTGATAAAATGTGAGTTTGGTAGACCACACTATGACAAAAGCAGAGACCATTATAAAGAGCATGAAGAGATTCCAGTGGGCAGAGGTGTGAGTTTTTTCAAGGCCTATGATCAGGAAAGGACATGGTTTTGATGTTTTGGAATCTTGCCTGAAGATACCAAGGTAAACTCAAGGGTAGCGAATTGCTGTAGTCTGTGGGATAGGATAGTAGCTTGGATCACCGTTTTCCTACAAGTAAACTTGCAGTGGCAGATTATATCTGAAGACTTGGGATTGGAAAGATACCTTGTTGTCATAGATTACTTGTAGAGTCCGAGCAGAATCAGAATAAAAAATGGGGCTGCCCCCAATTTTATCTGCCACCAAAGATGAAAACGTGCTTTGATTAATTTTTAAATAGGTTTTTATTGCTATTATTCAAAAAAACTATAGATAATATAAAACTGAGTGCGGGCCTTAGTCAGTTGTTCCAAGATATCAGATGTTCAAAATGATGCTAACATTCCATTACACCAATCACTACTATAGCGCAGAGAGAAACTTTACATATTTTAAGTATAATCCAAAGATTCTTCATTATCATCTAAACTTCTCTAAACTACACTCCAATGTTCCAGATCATCTGATCGCTTAGGGTTCGTACGAACCATTGACGCCCGAATTTCCAAAGCTAGTGACCACTCTTTATCTACACTAATAGTGGACCCCCCTAACTGCAACTGATGTATGCCAAAACACCTTTAGGATAACAGTAGACCCAGGGCCATTACGCAGTAAGAGGTGTTTTTCTTTGGGCATGGGTCCAATCAAATTATACATTGGAAAACATCCATTTTGATCACACATCCAACCTCCTCTGGAGTTGTGCACCTGTACGTCTCAGAACACCTGGTCAGTCTCACATGACCAGAACATATTTACCCAATATGTTTTCTCCACCTCACATCGTGGGCAGTTCTTCACTGTCATGTGATATGTTATGGTAATAAGGGGAAGATAACGTGTGTGTGTGTGTGTGTGTGTATATATATATATATATATATTATCTACTGGCGGTCGCCAGTAGATAGTTATAGTTAAAACCTATTATCCATAGGAAATCCGCGACATTCTATTTGAAATAACGTTGGCGCCGGTTGACGAATCTTCGCGAAAGTTTCCAACTTGTTGGGGCGCTCCGGTCCGCTCCTATCCTGAAAGTCTCGGGGTGATACGTCAAGCGGGGCCGAGAAAAAGGGGGGTCCCAAAACGCTTTTTCCCCATTCATTTTTCCATAGGAACCTTTAGTCGCAGCTACAGCCCGAACTGCTGAACGGAATTACACCAAATTTGGCAAAGAGGTAGGCCTTGGTTCAGTGTCGTGCCTTTTGCTTAAATGGTGTAAATCCGTTCAGTAGTTCCTGAGAAAATCAAAAGTAAAGTCACATATATATCTGGGCGGAGCCTAACCACACGTCATCGTGAGATCTGATTGGCTGTCAGCACTTCATCCTGGAATTGCTGGCAGCCATCTTGGGACCAATATAAATGATAGTACCTCATTGAAATGCATTGTAGTGAATAGAAGATTTTGAGGGTCACCAAAAGGAGAACTATAAAGGGTGATAACAGGCTTTAGTTACATTAGAATTTATTTGTTGATGGTACCATACTAATTTTAGGAATTGTGGTGTATTCTAAGGTGATTTTACCATGTGAAAAACCTTCTGCTGGGATATCATGAATCATGTTTCAGAGAACACTATTTTCTCATGCTTGTCCCATGGAGGTTTGGAAGGTGCTCCAGAAGCTAAAATGAGAGCATATTTTCTGTAAATTCACATTATCTTTCTCACTCATGTGAGAATGAAGTCTGACATTCTCAGTAAAACATGTACATCCAACAAGGGCAGAGACTGTCAGTTGATTCCTTTGTGTTCTACTGCAGCTTCCCAGAGTGTTCTAAAGAACAACTAGAGTGCTAACAGCCTTACTTATGACAAAAGTTTGGCACACCTGAAGCCATCTTGATTGGAATAAAGTGGTAACACTTAAAACATTTAATTTAAAAAGGAACAAAATGAGGGGTTCATTTTGTCATAGAAATTATGGTTAGTGCTGTAGAAAGAAAAATTAGGACATATTTCAAGTGTGATCTCAAATATCTTCCTGTTATATTTCAACAGGAGCAGCCTGCCAGTTGATGCCTTTCTGTTCTACTGCAGCTTCCCAGAGTGTTCTAAAGAACAACTAGAGCGCTAACAGCCTTACTTATGACAAAAGTATGGCACACCTGAAGCCATCTTGATTGGAATAAACCGGTAACACTTAAAACATTTAATTTAAAAAGGAACAAAATGAGGGGTTCTTTTTGAAATAGAAATTATGGTTAGTGCTGCAGAAAGAAAAATTAGGGCATGTTTTAAGTGAGATCTCATATCCTCTTCTATTTCATTAGAAAATTCTGACATGCAGACTGAAACAATCACTTTCAATACCAGCAGCAGACTACCAGTTAACTCCCTGGTGAGCAGTAGCTTTACTCCAGTGATCTAATGAGCAACTAGAGTGCTAACATTCTGAATTTATGGCAGATGTGAGACACATCTGAATGCCTTCTTGATGGAATCAAAGTAAAAAACTGAAAGCATTTCCTACTGAGAAGACTGCAGTAAATGAAGAAATTAGGAAACTTCATAACAAAGAAGTCTTCCAAGATGGCCACCAGTGAAAAAAGAGCCCAAATTTAGCACAAATATTACCCAGATGTAGCCCAAATATAGCCCAATGACAAAAGTGTGCAAAACACTTTTTATTTTTAGTTTTTTGCAGTTTTATGTAGTGCAGACTGGTCAGGTATTGGAGCATTGCATCTTAAAACATGACCCCCTACACTACAAAAACACCACTGCACTACCTTAAACCCTAAAACACTACCCCAGCACGACCCCCTACACTACACAAGCACCACTGCACTATCCTAAACCCTAAAACACTACCCCCAGCACGACCCCCTACACTACCCAAACACCACTGCACTAACCTAAATCCTAAAACACTACCACCAGCACGACCCCTACACTACCCAAACACCACTGCACTACCCTAAAACATGACCCACTACACTACACAAACACCACTGCACTACCCTAAACCCTAAAACACTACCCCCAGCACGACCCCTACACTACACAAGCACCACTGCACTACCCTAAACCCTAAAACACTACCCCCAGCACGACCCCCTACACTGCCCGAACACCACTGCACTGCCCTAAACCCTGAAACACCAACCCCTGCATGACCCCCTACACTGCCCGAACACCACTGCACTGCCCTAAACCCTGAAACACCACCCCTAGCATGACCCCCTACACTGCCCGAACACCACTGCACTGCCCTAAACCCTGAAACACCAGCCCCAGCACAACCCCCTACACTGCCCGAACACCACTGCACTGCCCTAAACCCTGAAACACCAGCCCCAGCACAACCCCGTACACTGCCCGCACACCACTGCCCTAAACCCTGAAACACCATCCCCAGCACAACCCCGTACACTGCCCGAACACCACTGCACTGCCCTAAACCCTGAAACACCAGCCCCAGCACGACCGCCTACACTGCCCGAAAACTACTGCACTGCCCTAAACCCTGAAACACCACCCCCAGCAAGACCCCTACACTGCCCGAACACCACTGCACTGCCCTAAACCCTGAAACATCACCCCCAGCAAGACCCCCTACACTGCCCGAACACCACTGCACTGCCCTAAACCCTGAAACACCACCCCTTCACGACCCCTACACTGCCCGAACACCACTGCACTGCCCTAAACCCTGAAACACCACCCCCAGCATGACCCCTACACTGCCCGAACACCACTGCACTGCCCTAAACCCTGAAACACTACCCCCAGCAAGACCCCCTACACTGCCCGAACACCACTGCACTGCCCTAAACCCTGAAACATCACCCCCAGCAAGACCCCCTACACTGCCCGAACACCACTGCACTGCCCTAAACCCTGAAACATCACCCCCAGCAAGACCCCCTACACTGCCCGAACACCACTGACCTAAACCCTGAAACACCACCCCCAGCACCACCCCCTACACTGCCCGAACACCACTGCACTGCCCTAAACCCTGAAACACTACCCCCAGCATGACCCCCTACACTGCCCGAACACCACTGCTCTGCCCAAAACCCTGAAACACCAGCCCCAGCACGACCCCCTACACTGCCCGAACACCGCTGCACTGCCCTAAACCTTGAAACACCAGCCCCTGCACGACCCCCTACACTGCCCGAACACCACTGCACTACCCTAAACCCTGAAACATCACCCCCAGCACGACCCCCTACACTGCCCGAGCACCACTGCACTGCCCTAAACCCTGAAACACCAGCCCCAGCACGACCCCTACACTGCCCGAACACCACTGCACTGCCCTAAACCCTGAAACACCAGCCCCAGCACGACCGCCTACACTGCCCGAACACCACTGCACTGCCCTAAACCCTGAAACACCAGCCCCAGCACGACCCCCTACACTGCCCGAACACCACTGCACTGCCCTAAACCGTGAAACACCAGCCTCAGCACGACCCCTACACTGCCTGAACACCACTGCACTGCCCTGAACCCTGAAACACCAGCCCCAGCACAACACCCTACACTGCCCGAACACCACTGCACTGCCCTAAACCCTGAAACACCACCCTGTGCATGACCCCCTACACTGCCCGAACACCACTGCACTGCCCTAAACCCTGAAACACCACCCCAGCGCGACCCCCTACACTGCCCGAACACCACTGCACTGCCCTAAACCCTGAAACACCACCCCTGCACAACCCCTACACTGCTCGAACACTACTGCACTACCCTAAACCCAGAAACACCATCCCCAGCACGACCCCCTATACTGCACGAACACCACTGCACTGCCCTAAACCCTGAAACACTACCCCCAGCAAGACCCCCTACACTGCCCGAACACCACTGCACTGCCCTAAACCCTGAAACATCACCCCCAGCAAGACCCCTACACTGCCCGAACACCACTGCACTGCCCTAAATCCTGAAACACCAGCCCCAGCACGACCCCCTACACTGCCCGAACACCACTGCCTACCCTGAAACACCACCCCTGCACGACCCCTACACTGCCCGAACACCACTGTACTGCCCTAAACCCTGAAACCCCACTCCCAGCATGACCCCTACACTGCCAGAACACCACTGCACTGCCCTAAACCCTGAAACACCACCCCTGCACGACATCCTACACTGCCCGAACACTACTGCACTGCCCTAAACCCTGAAACACCACCCCCAGCACGACCCCCTACACTGCACGAACACCACTGCACCGCCCTAAACCCTGAAACACTACCCCCAGCAAGACCCCCTACACTGCCCGAACACCACTGCACTGCCCTAAACCCTGAAACATCACCCCCAGCAAGACCCCCTACACTGCCCGAACACCACTGCCCTAAACCCTGAAACACCACCCCCAGCAAGACCCCCTACACTGCCCGAACACCACTGCACTGCCCTAAACCCTGAAACACCACCCCCAGCACGACCCCCTACACTGCCCGAACACCACTGCTCTGCCCAAAACCCTGAAACACCAGCCCCAGCAAGACCCCCTACACTGCCCGAACACCACTGCACTGCCCTAAACCCTGAAACACCAGCCCCAGCACGACCCCCTACACTGCCCGAACACCACTGCACTGCCCTAAACCCTGAAACACCACCCCCAGCACGACCCCTACACTGCCCGAACACCACTGCACTGCCCTAAACCCTGAAACACCAGCCCCAGCACAACCCCGTACACTGCCCGCACACCACTGCACTGCCCTAAACCCTGAAACACCAGCCCCAGCACAACCCCTACACTGCCCGAACACCACTGCACTGCCCTAAACCCTGAAACACCAGCCCCAGCACGACCGCCTACACTGCCCGAAAACTACTGCACTGCCCTAAACCCTGAAACACCACCCCCAGCAAGACTACCTACACTGGCCGAACACCACTGCACTGCCCTAAACCCTGAAACACCACCCCCTGCACGACCCCCTACACTGCCCAAACACTACTGCACTGCCCTAAACCCTGAAACACCACCCCCAGCACGACCGCCTACACTGCCCGAAAACTACTGCACTGCCCTAAACCCTGAAACACCACCCCCAGCAAGACTACCTACACTGGCCGAACACCACTGCACTGCCCTAAACCCTGAAACACCACCCCTGCACGACCCCCTACACTGCCCAAACACCACTGCACTGCCCTAAACCCTGAAACACCACCCCAGCACGACCCCTACACTGCACGAACACCACTGCACTAAACCCTGAAACACCACCCCCTGCACGACCCCCTACACTGCCGGAACACCACTGCACTGCCCTAAACCCTGAAACACCACCCCAGCACGACCCCTACACTGCCCTAACACCACTGCACTGCCATAAACCCTGAAACATCACCCCAGCACAACCCCCTACACTGCCTGAGCACCATTGCTCTGCCCTAAACCCTGAAACACTGGCCCCAGCACGACCCCCTACACTGCCCGAACACCACTGCACTGCCCTAAACCCTGAAACACCACCCCCAGCACGACCCCTACACTGCCCGAACACTACTGCACTGCCCTAAACCCTGAAACACCAGCCCCAGCAAGACCCCTACACTGCCCGAACACCACTGCATTGCCCTAGACTCTGAAACACCAGCCCCAGCAAGACCCCCTACACTGCCCGAACACCACTGCACTGCCCTAAACCCTGAAACACCAGCCCCAGCATGACCCCCTACACTGCCCGAACACCACTGCACTGCCCTAAACCCTGAAACACCAGCCCCAGCACGACCCCCTACACTGCCCGAACACCACTGCACTGCCCTAAACCCTGAAACACCAGCCCCAGCACGACCCCTACACTGCCCGAACACCACTGCACTGCCCTAAACCCTGAAACACCAGCCCCAGCACCACCCCTACAATGCCCGAACACCACTGTACTGCCCTAAACCCTGAAACACCACCCTCTGCACCGCCCCTACACTGCCCGAACACCACTGCACTGCCCTAAACCCTGAAACACCACCCCTGCACCACCCCCTACACTGCCCGAACACCACTGCACTGCCCTAAACCCTGAAACACCACCCCTGCACCGCCCCCTACACTGCCCGAACACCACTGCACTGCCCTAAACCCTGAAACACCACCCCCAGCATGACCCCCTTTACTGCTCGAACACCACTGCACTGCCCTAAACCCTGAAACACCACCCCCAGCATGACCCCCTACACTGCCCGAACACCACTGCCCTAAACCCTGAAACACCACCCCTGCACGACCCCTACACTGCCCGAACACCACTGCACTGCCCTAAACCCTGAAACACCACCCCCTGCACGACTCCCTACACTGCCCGAACACCACTGCACTGCCCTAAACCCTGAAACACCACCCCAAGACGACCCCCTACACTGCCCGAACACCACTGCTCTGCCCTAAACCCTAAAACACCACCCCCAGCACGACCCCCTACACTGCCCGAACACCACTGCACTGCCCTAAACCCTAGAACACTACCCCCAGCATGACCCCCTACACTACCCGAACACCACTGCACTACCCTAAACCCTAAAATACTCCCCCAGCACGACCCCCTACACTACCCGAACACGACTGCACTGCCCTAAACCCTAAAACACTCCCCCAGCACGACCCCCTACACTGCCCAAACACTACTGCACTGCCCTAAACCCTGAAACACCAACCCTCAGCACGACACCCTACACTGCCCGAACACCACTGCACTAAACCCTGAAACACCACCCCAGCACGACCCCTACACTGCCCGAACACCACTGCACTAAACCCTGAAACACCACCCCCTGCACGACCCCTACACTGCCGGAACACCACTGCACTGCCCTAAACCCTGAAGCACCACCCCAGCACGACCCCCTTTACTGCTCGAACACCACTGCACTGCCCCAAACCCTGAAACACCACCCCCAGCATGACCCCTACACTGCCCGAACACCACTGCCCTAAACCCTGAAACACCACCCCTGCACGACCCCCTACACTGCCCGAACACCACTGCACTGCCCTAAACCCTGAAACACCACCCCTGCACGACCCCTACACTGCCCGAACACCACTGCACTGCCCTAAACCCTGAAACACCACCCCCAGCACGACGCCCTACACTGTCCGAACACCACTGCACTGCCCTAAACCCTCAAACACCACCCCCAGCACGACCCCCTACACTGCCCGAACACCACTGCACTGCCCTAAACCCTAGAACACTACCCCCAGTATGACCCCTACACTACCCGAACACCACTGCACTACCCTAAACCCTAAAATACTCCCCCAGCACGACCCCTACACTACCCGAACACCACTGCCCTAAACCCTAAAACACTCCCCAGCACGACCCCCTACACTACCTAAACACCACTGCACTGCCCTAAACCCTAAAACACTACCCCGCATGACCCCTACACTACCCATATACCAATGCACTACCCTAATCCCTAAAACACCCCCGCACAACCCCTACACTACCCAAAGACCACTGCACTACCCTAAACTCTAAAACAATACCCCCTGCACGACTCCCTACACTACCCAAAGACCACTGCACTACCCTAAACCCTAAAACACGACCTCCTACACTACACAAACACCACTGCACTACCCTAAACCCTAAAAACTACCCCAGCACGAACCCCTACACTACCCAAACACCACTGCACTACCCTAAACCATAAAACACTACCCCCAGCAGTACCCCTCACGCTACCCAAACACCACTGCACTACCCTAAACCCTAAAACACTACCCCCAGCAGTACCCCATGAGACTACCCAAACACCATTGCACTACCCTAAACCCTAAAACACTACCCCCAGCAGTATCCCTACACTACCCAAACACCACTGCACTACCCTAAACCCTAAAACACTAACCCCCAGCACGACCCCCTACACTACCCAAACACCACTGTACTACCCTAAACCCTAAAACACTCCCCCAGCACGACTCCCTACACTACCCAAACACCACTGCACTACCCTAAATCTACCCCCAGCATGACC